>VZTB01016398.1:1805776-1823783 GCA_013397245.1 Thryothorus ludovicianus | reverse complement strand
GGCCTCCCCACCCTCACAGGTAAAAAAAAATTATATAACATCTAATAGAAATCTCTTCTCTTTTCATTTAATACCATTTCCCTTTGTTTTGTCAATACCTGCCTGTGTAAAAAGTTTCTCTTCCTCTGTTTTAAACGTCTCCTCCAGTACTGTCAGTGAATGCTTACCCTGTGTACAGGGATTGAGTCCCAAACAGGGGCTCTGGGATGCTCGGCCAGTGTGCAGGTTTGCTTTAGCTCTCTCTTTTCTCTCTAGTTTCGCTCAAACACCAGCAGTTTTCAAATACACGCAGTGACCTGGCCAGATCTCTTCCCCCTGTTTTAAGAAATGTTAGATATTGCTCTCTCTTCACTTTGTCCTTTTTTCACTCTAAGAGTTTGGCCAGGCTGACAGTGGGGTTAAATTCAGGCTGGCAAAGCCCCTGAACAGTACATGGCCCCCAAATTTCTTTCCTTCTCACCTCTTGCTTTACAGAAGAGTCTTTAAGAGATGCACAGTTGTATTTTAAGTGAGGAATTATTCAGAATGGAGAAATTAAGGCCTTTTAAATATTTAATGAAAGGAGGTTTCCTAAATTATTTAATAGCTTATTATAAAAGATGGCATAAAATGGTTTAGTAATTTATTCTTTGCAGAAAGTAGCTGTTAAAAGCATTTTACAACATGTAAATATTGGTAGGAAATACACCTAATTTAAAATGTTATCTTATTCCATCTGTCAAAGGAATTATACAGTATATATACAGTTTTCAAATAACTTTAGACCTTTATTGTTTCTGTTCTTGAAACACTTCCCTGGCACAGGGAAATGATATTTATACCCATTTTAGTAGAGTGCAGAGGCACAGAGAGCAGACTGTGCTGGGACTGAGGCGCAGCAGACGTGACCATTGCAATTCCCTCCAGATCCCAGAACCACAATCTTCACTTGCCCTAAATACTGACCCAGGGGAGTGGTGTAGCCTCTGGGGAACTCCTGTGCAAAGCAGGAGTTGCTTGTGGCCTGTCCATGCATAAATACTGAAAGTGGAGCCCTTCCTTCTCCCATTCTCTCCTCCTTCTTTTCTATATCTTTGCTGGAGATGGAGGTGGGGTTCAGCTGCTCTCTGGCCAGAGCTCACTGTGTAAAAACAAACAAGTAGCTCTGTTTCCCAAAGCAATGTGTCACCCTGAGACAAGACAGGAGCCAGCAGTTAAACCCACTGTTCACAAAACACACACACAAAGAAAGCTTCTGCCATGAAAAGCCTGGAATTCCTTTTACAGTTATTAACCAGGTGAGCCCCTTGTTTCTGTGCTGATCTGTCTCCTTTATTGACATAAACCAGCTGAAGCTGGTTTCAGGAGTTTGCCTTAATCTCCCCCAATACAACTCTATTTTTTAAAGAAATATCACTGCCTGGAAGGCATCAGAAAGCCTGGAGATATGCAGGTGGATGTATCATCTGTCACTTTCACTGCATCCACTTAATTAGAATGAGTTGGACTAATCAATACTCCCTCGCCTCTTGCCAGTGTTTAACATGTGTTTACAGAACAGGTTACACTGATGTTTGTATTTACCTGCAGATGCATCTGCACGGGGTTTTATTTTCCTCTCTAATAAAAATTATGGAACAGATAAGCACCGAAATCCAGGTTAGTGTATTGCAGTATTGATTTCTACAAGAGCATTGTAAGGATATATTTATCTACCTGTCCTATTATGAAATGGGTAAAAATGTACCACATAACCATTTCAGTCAATGCTATATTGAAAATCCTGTTTGTTTGCTTCTTCTTAATAGGTCTTTTGGGGCACACTGTTGTTTTATTTTTATTTTTTATGTGTATTTGTGGAAGAAAGGATTAATATAGGATTGTAGTGCTTTTTCTTAGGACAGCTCTTTGCCTAGGTTTTGTTTTGATTTCCACTGCTGATTTGATAGAATCACTGATTCTGGCTCACTCTGGAACTCCACCTTGGAAAGCAAAGAGAGTAAAATGTGATTAATTATAGATTGCTGGCCTGGCACCTCTTTAATTCCAGCAATTACTCTATTTTCTCATGGCATTCTGAACTAAAAGGAGCTGTTAAGGCCGGGTTGGATGGGGCTTTGAGCAGCCTGGTTCAGTGGAAGGTGTCCTTGCCCAAGGTTTGGAACAAGATGAGCTTTAAGGTCCCTTCCAACCTGTGATTGGAAGGTTCTGTGATTCCATGAGCATGTTGAGCCAGGGATTTTCCTGTCCTGAGCTGCTGAAAGGCATCTGGCTTTGTGCTTTTATGACCCCAGACACGCTCTGCCCTCTGAATGTGGAGCTGTAATTTTGTGCTTCTTAAAAGTAAATTTCTAATTGATCAAAGGAGGAGTGGAATGAAAAGAATGGTGAACAGGATGAGAAAAAGGTTGTTGTGATCGCTGTGTAGGTGAAGACCACATTATTATTACTCTCACAAATTGCTCTGTGTCATGTTTTCAATAGCAGAAGGTCAAGTTGTGCCCAGGGATGAGAAGGAGAGAACAAATATAAACAGCAAAATCAAAGAGGCCTGAATGCCTATAAAATGGAGTGTTTGAGCTCTTTATTCTGTGGGATGTGTGTCTGTGCTGCTGCAAAAGTGTCTGCATGTGGAGATTTCCCAGTGTAGCTCCTGGGTTTGGGTGGGCTGGGTGTGAGAGGTGATGCTGGAAGCCAGGAGAGGCAGCAGGGTCAGAGTGTGAAATACTGAATAATCCCAGGCACACCCCTGTGGATGTGACCCTCTGCTGCTGAGGCAAGCCCCAGGGCCTGGGCCAAGTCTTTATGAAGACCATGACAGATTTTCCCATCTTTAATAATCTCTGCTTCAAACTGTGGGGGGCTCCATGGAACCATGTGGAAATGTGTTTGTGCTATGGTGCAGCCTTAGACCTTACAGCTTTCCCAGCAGCTGGGTGGTGAGAGGGCAGGTGGTGATGAAAGCCCCATGAGCTGCACACAATTCTGTTTACACCCCCTGGAAGAGCAAACTCTACCTTTGGTTAATGCAGTGATACCTCAGAGCTGCCTCACCACAGCTTCTGTGTGTTCTCAGAAAGAAAAGAGCAGTACAGCTTTTGCCCCGGATTGCACTGTAGATGGCACTGTGAAACTAAGGTTTTGGTAACAAAGATGTATTTTACAGCACCTTTCCAGACGTTAATTGCAGTGTAATGTGGCTTTCTTTCTAGGTCCCCGAAGTGAAGGAAAAATTCTGAGATGCAGAAAGGCTTATTTGCTGCCGCAAATGGGAATCTGGAATAACTATGAAAAACACACTGAAATAATTGTGTTTGACTGGAACAAAATTCTTGCAAAGTCCCCAAGGTAAGAGCACTTTTTATCTTTCAAATGACACTGAAGATTCGCTGTTCTGGTTAGCAACAATTTCCACTTGAATCCAATAGAGAATGAAGGCTTGACATTTCTGAAAGCGGCAGCCCACTGACGCTGAAGGGCTCAGCACCCCTTGCTGCATCTGTCTGCCAAATTTCATTTTTTCTCTGCCTTTTCAAAGATCCTCTTGTATTTCTTTACATTAGCAAGCTGAAAACTTGTGTCCTGTCTACCTGCAAGGCAGACTAAATTCTGCAGATGTGTCATTTGGATGGTGCTGGATGCTTTCAGCAGCCTTTCAGCTTGGATATGACCAAGTGGATGCTTTGCAGTGATACATTTATTTCTGGACTTGAACATTTTTACACAGGGGTAAGGTTACCCTGTTAACCTGATGAGTCCTGGTTTCACATGCCTTGTTTCATGTCTCAGAAGAGTCAAACTCAACTGGGGAAAGCTTTTGAAAATAGGTCAGGACGTGACCATTTGCACTGAGACCAGTTTTGCTGCTGCACTGGGAATGGCGGGAACACCTGGGAGCAGTTAAGTGCTGAAACAGCAGCTGCTGGACACATGATGCATGATTTGGGACCTGTCCATCATCACACCTGTCCCTTCCACCACCTCCCACCAGAAATGGCACATTCAGAATGTCACAGCTATTTAATTCCACAGGTTAAATCCAGGAAGCCTGGAGGAAGGTTTTTGTCTTCATGGTGACGTATCAGAATGACACCAGGGCTGGGATATCCACTGATCCTTGGATCAGATCTGGGTGTTTGCATTTAGAGCAACAGAAGGATGGGATTGGAAGCTGAGCAGATGATGACATCCTATTCAGTGATAACTGGTGCATGAACTGTAAACTGTCTGTTTCTCATGGAGAGGCCAAGAAAACTGAGGTTAAATTCAGCTCTCTCCAAAAAAAAAAGGAGATTCAGTCACCTGGGAAAGGTTTGGATGGCCAAAGTATTAAATGGTACACTGATTTTAGAACTTACCAGGCAGTTTTCTTAGGCTAATGCTGGATCAACAGCAATAGTGACATTTCTGCTGGTTTCACAGTGACTCAATCCCATTAGCTGCAGTGACATTATGTGGTTCAGCTGGGTGCAAGAGGTGAATCAGGTTCAGCTGCTCTGAATTAGCCTGGGAATGCTCCAGGAGAGAGTACTCATAGGCTGGGTGAGGAGCAGTGATGTCTTCATCTTCTGGGCTGGATCTGTGCTCACAGAAGTCTCCTACACACAGAGTAAAAGGCCATCAGGGTGTTTGCTCTTGCTTTCAGGATGGCAACAAATTGAGCTTAAAACAGAGCATCTCCTTGAAGCCAGAAAAGGTACTATTTTGCCAGATCAGTGCTTAAAGTGTGGCTCCTTTTCATATAATTTTCATTCTCTGAAACCTGGTGAGCTGGGTTTTTTCTCAATACTCATGTAATTAAAAAAAAAAAATGTAGGCTGAAGGTGCTGGGGTTTGTACAAATGTTTTGTATTTTTTTTCTGAAATATGAACCAGTATTTGTTTCTAAAATGTATTTACATGTAGCAGGCTTATGGCCTCTTAACTTTTGATATTAATAAGTGCATTTTTTTATTCGTTTGGACTTTATCAGCTTTTGAAACTAGAGAAAAGATATTGTTTTGCAAAGTGTGAAAAGAGAAATTGTAGAAGCAGTTTTAAATGAGAAAACATGGCCTCTGTTCTGGTTTCATTGGTAGATGTTTATCAAATTTAAACAACATCCAAGTGTGTCACCTGGTTGTGGCAGTAGAGCTGTCTAAGGCATGTGTTGCTTGGGATTTTTTTTATAAACTTGTCTTTTCAGCACTTGAACATTGGATTAGCTGTATAGTCTTAGATACTTTCAAGTTTTACAGATAACTTTTTTAGAAAATACTTGGAAGACTCAGAACTGGAATCTGCAGAGGGAAAGTGGTTCCCAAAGGACCTTTTGGTGCAAATAAACTCGTGATAGGCTTGCCTAAATCCCAGCATGCTGATTAACTGCAGACTAACGTCACTGCCATGAAAACAGTATTTGGTTCAATTTATGCACATCTATAAATTGCCTTTAATTAATTTGATGTATTCCTGCTTGCAGAATTTGCTGAAAGTGTGGAACACAGTATCTAAGGGTTCAAGTACATAACGCCCATTTATGTATCATGCAAGCAATAAATCATCATAACTGAGTTTAAAAAGATGATTAGATTCCCTTTCTATATGATGAATGGCATAACACAAGCTACTGAGGGATTTAATTGTAGATATTTGCAGAAAAATTACAGAGGATTTGTGATCTTAGTTCTAAGAATAACATTAATAAGAGTAACAACACCTTCTTTAGAGCAAATGTTTTCTGAAATGCAGTTTCCAACACCTTGGCAGAGAAGTGAGTCCTTGCATGTTTGACTGAGGTGTTGCTTCATGAATGTTTTACCCTCAGCAAACCAGGAAAATCTCCCAAATATTGTGAGTTTGAGAGACCCAGCCAAGTCCTGTACAGGGGAGTTGGTAGCTTTAGTAAATATGTCCTGAGAAGTGTAAGGTAAAAATGACATTTTTTTTTTCTGTTATTGGGAGGGCTAAAATTTAAAAATAGTAGCACAACTCATAAATATGTATGTTTAAATTTGAGTGTTGCTGGGTCTTAACGAAAGACAAAAGAATCTATCCCTTATCTCAGATTTATAGAACTGTATTGCACTCATAATGTGTTATTATAAACATATGTTTGTGGGTAATATGATATGTGTTAGACATTGCTTCTAATTATAAAATTTCCTTAACAAAGAATTGATCCAAACCAAACAATGAATTTGATTTTTTGAGTGTTGCTTTGCAATAAGCCACATTAGTTATTCTTCAGCGTCCTTTCAGCTTTTCCTTCCCCACATCATTTTTATGTTATTCCCTGCTTGCATTGTTCTTTCACTCAACTGCTTCCTTTTCTGCCTCCAGGATGAGATTCTGTGCCAAATCAATGCTTCTGTCTGACTGGCTCTTTCTGGTCTATGTGTTAATGGTCTGCTGTAAATTGTTGTCCGCCTCTAGTCACCATCCCCGGGGGCACACAGGTAGGAGCTTTTAAACTCATTATGTGCTACTGAGACCAATTAATACCACTTGCAGCATGTTAGACCCCACTTTCTAGCAATGGATAATTGATGAGGCTGTTGACAGCATGTTATAATCAGTGCAATAGGTTAAAAATACACCACCAACAAGAAAAAAAAGAGTTATTGTAAATTTTCATGGCTTTTCTCTAGTTATTTATGTACTGAAGCTTGCCAGGAGGTTTTTGGAGTGACTTCATGACTGCCAGGACTTTGGGATTTGTTTGTGTCATTTTGCTTTATCCTTATCCAAAGACATTCCAAGATGTATCTTTATCTTCACCCTCTTAATCCTGTCGTTATCAACTGACTTTACAGCGGTATCGTTTGCTCTGGTGGGCAATAAATCGAAGCCCTCAGACTCACGTTAGCCAGTTCTTTCACTGACTGACACAAATTCTGACCTGTGCTTAGATCAGCCTGTGATACTCTCCTTCTTCTCCTAACTGGCATAGTGAGGAAAACAAAAGATCTTGCATTTAAGGGGATGCTTTATTGTAGTAGGGAAATGCCTACCAGGCACGATGTGTTATCATATTATAAATGTCAGAAGAAGCTCAGAACAAGCTGGAGTGACTTCCAGACTGGATTTTTGTAGTAACATTTCTGGTAGGATCATGCAGACATCAGCTTGAAAGCAGAAAGAGATGAAGATGTACCAGTGTTAATGCAAAAGTATTCATGTAAGTTCTACATGAAGGGACAGCTGTGCTAAGGCTGTGACATCTTTGATCCCACAAGGTAACAAAATTGTCAGTGCTGCTTTTCAGGAGAGGCCAAAAGTCTGGCTGCAAGCTCCACAATGGGTCTGTGTTCTCAGCACCACAGTCAGCTTCCTGCTGTCTTTGGAATTTCTGCATTACTCTTTGTGATGGGGCCCTATTCTTAATTTAGGTGTGAATCCTCAAATCCATATGCAGTGTTCTTAGCTCTGAGCCGGACTCTTGTGGGTCCAGGTCTAATGTTAGCATCCACTCCCCTCAGGGCTGGGAAGTGAGGATGCATTTGGTGGAGGCTCCATCCTCCAGAAGAGACAAACTATTGATCTTTTTCCTGGCTGCTTCCAGTGGTTGTCTAGGTAGGTGCTGAAGGCTCCTCCGGTGCTCACCAAAATATCTTCAGAACTGGCAAGCAGGACTGACTGACCTGCACGTAGCTGCTGTGTCTCTGAGAGCTACAAAACCTCCTCCTTGCCTTCTCCCATCACCAGCTCTGCTTTCTCTGCCTGTGTTTGCTGCAAAATACAGTCACAGTTTATGGAGAGTTGCTGAATTGTGAGGCAAAAACCTAAGGAGTGATTCCAGGATGAAGTGATGATGACCCATATTGCTGCTTTCTTCTTATTAGTTGTAGCACTTCCAAGAGGAAGGGGACCTATGCACAATCACAAGATAATAGCAGAGCATTTCAGAGCTGTCTCTGGAGAAAAGCCTGGANCACCCTATCAAAGAGGTACCACAAACACAATCAAGTTGCTTGACTTTAGGCATATTTGTGTGCTGTGATTCCTCTGGTGAGCTAAAGGGAAATTCTGCTCCTCATCAATAGCTTGGTCCAACTGTGAAGCTGTTTTTCAAATGGACACCCTTGAAGCTGGAGCCTTCATGCACCTTTTTAGACTGTGGTGTCCTGTTCTTCCCCAAATGTGAGTTTCCCTCCTTTGTACACTGAAGTGACCCCCATCACTCTTTGATTCCATGTGGTAGATGAAGCAGTGATCCCATTTTTGATTCTCTGACTCCCTACATCTGGCTTTTGGCACCACAGAGGATATAGAGGGTTAAGGGGTCTGTCCTCAAGGGGCCTGCACTTCCCAGCCTCATCTTATCTTTACTGCTTGACACAACACATAGATTGACCTTCTAATGGATAATCAAATCTCTGATGGAATCTATTATGTGAGCAAGGTGCTGCCTTGTTCATCAGGAAAGCAAATAATTCAGAGCTTTTAGCAGGGCCTGTTTCGAGGAAAGCAAATAATTAGCCTCATTTATTTCATACAAATTAGCATGTTCTTGGATAGCAATTGAGATAAAATTTTTGCAGTCAATAGGCAGCATTCCCATTTTTCAAAGTAAAATGTCCTGAAGCACATTAGAGGAGTGACTCCAAGCTTTGGGTTCAGCAAAGGCTTTGTCCTTTGGATCCAGCAGCTGTCACCTGACAGGTACCTGCTGAGCTGGGAGGGATGAAGTGCCCAGCCTGGGATGCTTTGAGCTGAGCTCAGGTTTTTAAGAAAGGTTGTGTCTGCTCCTGACAATCAGCGTGTTTCAAGTGATGTACTTTACATCATCAGTACTTTCAAATAAATGTGTACTTGCTACAGCTAAGAAACTTTATTAACTAAGAGCAGACAAGAGAATTTAAGATAAAAAGTGGGAATTGACTTTTTCTTTTCAAAATACTGCCATTTTTAAGGAGCCTAATCTGGGAAAAGACAATTATTGACCTAGGTCATGCTAGATGGTACCTGAAAAAATGACATTTGACAACTGGCTGCCCTATTCAAGCAGGGACAGAGACTGGATCTTATGGACCCCGTAGCCATTCTGCTCCTGAAAAGCAGGAGAGAATGGCATCGAGCAGTCCCTTTGACAATGGAGGCCTTTTCACTGTAATGAAGTGTAAGACAGACCTGGTTCTTTGTTCTGCTCTGTGAAATATTCACCACAAACATCCCCTGAAATACTTGTCAGGGGAGAGACTGTTCAATCCTGCCATTGCCTTGGAGCAGTTTGGATCTTCAATCCAGCTTGGAGGCCACAGGCTGTTTTATTTATTTTTTTTATTGAAATGCTGTAGTTGTCCTGATTGACAGAGTCAAAAGGCAAAAGGTAAAGGAGATATTTTCCTTCTCATCACCATTAGCTCATTGAAGATGCTGCTTGTGCAGATTATTTTAGCAGCCTCCTTGTATATCTGTGTGGAGAAAAAACACGAGAATGTTCATCTGACTTTGCAGCTGTGAATATCCCTCTGAAGAGTTTCTTTTGCCCTGACAATAACTAAGGGAAGCATAAGCACCAGTTTCACTATTTTTTTAAAAAATCTGGGCAGTATTTCAGCCTCTTGAGTACCTAATACCAATATAATGATCAATTCCATGCTGTGCTGGATGAAGGAACACGCGTTTAGTACCAGGAAAGATTTGTTTCCACCTCACTGCTCTAAGTCACAAATGAAGAAGCATTGAAAAGACATTTTGTCAGGTCAGCTCACGTGAGGGCTGGCCCTGCAGACCCTGAGCAGTTTCTGCTGTGAATTACTGGTCCAGCTTGGCTATTTTGAGACTGTTTTATGTGATGATGCTCACCTGAGATTTTTCTAGCTTTGCTGAAGGGTGTAAATTTTTGGGCTGAATGTTCTGCATCAACTCCAGTTTTTCACAACTTTAAGGACCTTTTTCTCTACTTTCAGGGCTTTATAGACAGACTCTCCCTACGGGAGTCAAAGGAAAAATTATTTACTTATGCAGCCTCCAGGATTTAATCTTCTTAAAGGAAAGCTGAAAAATGCAGCTGTGTATTAGAAATATTGCTGCTTTCAAGAAAACAGGGAAAACCCATGCTGTTTGTTTTTTCTCCCCTTATTTTGGGGTTAGAGCACTATTTTTCCTGGCAGTGCTGTTGGGCAGGCATGAGATGGATTCTCATTTCCACCAGAGGGCCCTGCAAGGCTGTGGAAGAGGCTCCAGCACTCAGCCTCCACCAGCTTCCTCCTGATTTAAATCCCAGCTCTGCATTTTGCTAACTAGAATTATGAGTCCTTTGTATTTCCACGGGTCAGACATGGTTACTGCACAATAAGCTTTAGCCCTTTGTTCTATTTAACACCTTTTATGTCTTAATGTTTTATTCAGTGTGCTATTTATGTGGTTTATTACCCAGCTTCTAAACATAGGGTAGCTACAATATACAACCCTGACTGTAATCTCTCCAAGTAATAAGGTAGGGAAAGCAATTCACTTGAGAAATAGGTTCCCTTTAAGACAAAAGGAGCAGAATTCTCTGTGTGAAGTTGGCTGGTATACTTATTTTTGAGGAGAAAAAACATAAGAAATATTTGATTTCCTTTTTTATTTTTTCCTTAAATAACAATGAAAGCTTTTAATATATATGACACTTTGACAATGACTTGAAATTAGATGTATAGCTATGTTACCAGTAAGTAATAATTCAGTGTTGATTTACTCTTTTATAAGGTAAAATGCAGTTTCTGGTGTCCTTTTCCAAGAATGTACACTTTAACTGCATGAAATGTGATTGCATATAAAAAGATTTGTGAATTCCTGGGAGTTGAGGGGTGGGAAGGGAAGAATTACAGACAAACTGGTAAATGTGCAGGTTTATGTATCAAATGTCATCGTTCCTAAAATGGGGAGGGAAAATTCTGTAATAAAAAGAAGACAGAGTCTCATTTAATATTGTGGAGCAGGAGGCTGATACCAAACTCTTTCCTGCAGTATCAAAGTGACCTTATTTTAAAGCCATTGGGAAAAGCTTGTGAAAATATTGTCTTTATTTTATTCATTTTACATTGACAGCATAATTTATTTTATTTTTTTACATAGCTGCCACCTGTGGTAAATTATAATCTTTATATTCCATTGACCAAAATTCTATCCAGGAAAGCTTTCTTTGCTCCATGTCATTTCCTTTAAATCTACTTGTCCCAAACTTAGATCTGATAACAGAAAAAAAAAAAACCATTACATTGTAAATGGATAGTCTTGTGCTAGTGTGAGAAAGAAATGGTTGGATAATTGTAAATCCACAAATAGAATGGAAAAGATTTTGTCCTTGGTGTTCACTTGAGTGAAGTGATGCAAAAAAAAGCAGCACATGCTCTGTGCTGGGTTTCCATGGGGGTCAGCACACTGAGTCCTTGGGAGGATGGATGCCAGAGTGATGAAGGCAAGAGATTGAGATGTAAAGGATTTGCATCGAGTTCCTTGCTCTGAAATGATTAAAAGACCTGCCTAAGATGAAGTCCTGACCCCACTGAAGTGGGAGTTTCTGATTCTTCTGTGATTTAGTTTCCAGCCCACTCTGGATATGTCTCAGCAGAAAAGTTAAACTTCACAGTTATGATTTTATTAAAGCTTAAACCAGTCACAGAATTCACCATTTAGTGCTTGGAAAATCACTGCCTTTTGAAGGGTGGAAACTGTTTTAGGGCCTGTTCTTCTGTTGATCCCCATGTCTGTGCTCCCTGGCTGGGCTGCATTGCCACAGCCTTTGTGACACTGGCTGTGACAGCAGAGCTGAGCCTGCCCCAAACTGAAAGTCCAATGCAATTGCAAGGCCTTTTATCCCAAATAATTGGCTGCACAGCTTGAAAAAAAGCCCATGGAAATGGGTAGCAGTTTCTGGTGCTTTAGGCTGTCTAGTTTTGTCTGTGCCACCTGATGAGGGGGGTTCAGAGACAGCCTGGGCTGGGCTGGCTCTCCATGGTGGCTTTCATTTGCCCACTTGGCTCTGGGTGGGTACAAAATATTCACCTCGTATTTAAGAGCACAAAATCCATTGTCATCCTTGGCTGTAGCATCAAACATGTCCCAGCTGTGCCTGGTCCACTCAGACTCCCAGGAGTGCCCAGCTCTGGGGTGTTCTTCCCTCCAGAGAGCTGCCCCTCAACTTCCTCTTTGACAGTTCGTGGTGTTGATGTGCCTGGTTTCAAGGATATGTTTGAGCAACCATTCCTTCTTGTAGACCAGAAAACATTTAATTAATAATGGAAGAACCTGGAGATGGAATTTTATTTTTTTTTAACTAACATTTAAGCGTTTTGTTGGCAGAGACCTTGGGGTTGCTGCTGGTAGCCCTTTGCTGCAGCTGTTTCTCAGTGTTTGGCAGCATTCTTGCATTCCTTCAGGAGAGTGACAACTGATAGCAGACAATGGATTCTAAATCAGGAGATTAAAGATGTCTTGTAGGCTTCAGCAGGGTAATCTCTCCTCATCACACTGGAGATGGAAGCTACACTTGCCATTCATTATCTTCCAGGGTGGCAATCTTTAACAATGCCTCCAGAAAGGCCAGAAGTTATGAGTGGAAGATTCTAGGATCAATAGTTCTGTTGCTTAGAGTTTGACCTACCTTTATTTATTTATTTATTTCCTTTATTTCCACCTGTTTTTTGTCCTTAAGGATATCATCCATATGCCTTGCACTCCATGAATGGTCACTAGTCTTTTGATTTATGTTATTTTGAGGAAAAAAATGACCAGATAAGTGTGAGGCAAGATTTTTCTTAGCTTTATTTCCTGCTTGCATCCTCTTGATACCAGTTCAGTTTTTATCTGTGTTTCCTTCGAGTAGCATCTTAAGATCCAATGAATATTTTGGAATAAGAAGATTTCTTTTGATGTCTTTTTTTTTTTTTTTTGCACAAACTGTTGCAAATCAACTGGAGTGGAATGACAGGATCTGTGTTTAGCAGACCTGGGGTGTGTTAACAGCTGTTTGTAGGGTGTTGCATCATGTTGGCTGGTTTTGCCTGATAGCAAAAACAAAATTATGATTGTAAAGCAAAAACTGAAACGTACCAAGGTTCTCTTTTGGGTTCATTTTATTTTCATATTGGGTGTTAGACCTTAAAGCATCTTTTGTGCTCTGTGTATCCCTTCTTCTAGAACATCCTTTCTTTTCTCATGGGGTTTCCTTCTGCATGACAGGAAATAAGGCTGATAGAGAGCAGACCTCACCTTCCTTGTTTGTGGTGTCCCTGGATTGTCTCTGAATGGGATGTGAAATCTCTCCTGGTTTGCCAGATTGAGGAGATGCCCTTTTCAGAAGAGATCAGACAGGAAGATCTTAAGACTCTGTGTCAGCACTGACACTTGTTACTAAGTTTTCTCAGATTTGTCTTTAGAAAACATAATTTATTGAAAATATCAAAATCAAGTCAGAATAGGACTTGAGAAAAGAGCCTCTGATGTCAGTTGGCTTAACTCACCCCAGCAACACGAGTGTCTGGCATGAATTGTGGCTGTGCTAATGATTTCTGTCCATTGAGTCCTTTCAGCAGATGCTGGTATTCTTCCAAATGGAAAAAATAAAGCCAAACCAAAACAAACCCAACCTAAACTAAGTCAACTGACATTTCTCATATAAAATGTCTGAACGCAGAAAGATGCCCTTGATTTTTTCATCCTATTGCATCCTATTGGAGTTAGTACTGTTGTGTCACTGAGGAAGAAAACGTAGCTGATAGTTTTATTTTCATTTAATATACTTTCATTTCTAAATGCACATTGTTAAAAGAGTCTGCTCTGCAATTTGCTCTTTAGGATTGTCACTTGCTTGGCAGGGTGTCCAGCTCTAGTGTCTGTTTTTTAGGAATGACTGCTGACAATAGAGTTTAATAATTTACTTGCATAGAGTTAATTTTTCAGCTTTTGTTCTTCTTCCAAGGTTTTGGAAATATGGAGACAATATAATGGGTTTTGAACCTATGTTCAATGTTGTTTGTTGTTTGAATTATGTAGAAAAAAGCAATAGATTGATATTTCATTTAGAAATACTCTGACAGATGGGCTATTTTTTCTCCCCCACCACACAATTTTTTAAATATTTTATTTTGAAATAAAAAAGACCCCGCAACCTTGTGTTAACATTCTTAAGAAATGGAGTAAAATTGCTGCCCTCAGCAAAAAGCAATTTACTGCAAGGGGTGCCACAGTCCCCAAACAAGGAGCCAAGATAATTAGTCTGGAACTGGCAAATAAGTCTGCTATGCTAATGCAGTGAAACATCCTTTTATCAGACTGCATCACATGGTAGATTGTGCCAAGCTAGGGAGAAAAGAGAGTTTACTCTGAAATCATGTCCTCTTCTGGGGCAACAAATCTAATCCAGCAGTGACTGTGACAGAATTTTCCTGAACCTCCCCCAGTATCAAGGGATTTGGAATGACTGAATTCTGGATCGAACCCAAAACCTGAGTAGGGGTTTTTGTAAAATCATTTCCATTTTTCTTTTGGCTGTAGCAAGAACAGCATTCCAGCAGCATTAAAAAAAACTATGGCTGCAGAAGGACCAGCTTACCAGGGAATAAACGTGATTCAGCATTTTCTCTGTATCATCTCTTCAAAAAAGAGAAGGGTGTTTGCCCCAAATTCTGCAGCCTAAATTAACAGTTATCTGCTGGGGTAACTCCTCTGGCAGCCAAACCAAAGTTATATAAGGTGTATGTCAGACACACAAACTGCTTTACAAAGAAGTGTTATTCTAATTTAAGAGATGGGGATGAAACCCTTGTGTGCATGGTGAACACTTCCATGTCTTGGGAGCCAACAGGTCTCAGTTGCAGAACAGAGCCAGGGGTCAGGTTTAGATTATCGTGGCTGGGATAGGATTTATGCAAACAAAACCTTTAAATACCATCCTTGCACTGTGCTGGACGGCACAGGCACACACCTGTCAGAGCTGGCAAGTGACTGGAGAGCTCCTTCCCAAACTTCCAGCGTTTCTCAGTCCAGATTCTGCTAGCTGAGTTGGTCAAAAAGGCACTGCAAAGAAAGGACATTTATTCTTATTTATTAGGTTTTGCTCACTATAAATTTTTTTGTGAAATATGACATGACCTTTGAGATCTGTTAGATGATAAATACTATTAGCAGGGTCACTCCTTGACCAAGGGGAAGTTGCCTGTTGTGCAGTGATGGGTTCAGCCAGGGGACAAGCCCTGCAAAGATGTCTGGTTTGTGGCAGCCTCAGCAGATGGTTGCACTGAGTGGGTTTGCTAATTGCCACTGCTCTTATATTAGTGTGGTGAGTAGGAACTGGTTTGCCACTTGGCTGTGGGGATGGGGAGAGAAGAAATGGGGTCCCAGGTGGGAGCACAGGCATTGTGTCCCCTTTTGGGTGACCCTGTGTCACACAGAGGGAAGCACAAGTAACACCAAGGAACCTGGAGCTGAGGGCAGCATGGACTGGCCTCCAGCAGAGAAGGGATCAGTGATGTTATAACACACTGTAAATACAGCATCAAACAAATTCTGACTATAAAAAGAAATCATTATGAAAATCACAAGGATAAACACCGTGCTTCAGTAAGAGTGTGTGTAAAAATGGCATCCAATTGCAAAGTGCTCTCTGGGGTAAGGACAGCTACTTATTCTTTTTTGCATAAATATGATGACTTAAGCTATCTGCTTTGTGAAAGAAGTGCATGATAGAGTGAACAGGATGTGAGTCTTCCAGGAAGAAGAAAGGCAGAAATCCCTTTCAGTGGAGACAGGATCTCATGATGTCATTGAGTACTTGAGAGGCCAATTGAAATTCAAAAACCACATTTAAATTTCTGAATGATGAAATGAGAGGGAGATAACTAGGTCTGCACTCATGATTACACAACCTCTTGACTGGAATCAAATAATATATTGTACATTTTAAGTTAAGTCTGCAGTCCTGTATCCAAATAAGTGCTAAAGTTTAAAATTCAATTGAGAAGTAACATGGTAGAAGTGTGCAAAGCAAAGCTTATTCTTTGTGTTATGTGCTGTGCAAATCTTGTTTGTAATGTGTGTGAATTATCAGGGCTTTAACGCTCCAGTTAACTTTTTTAACAGGGCTTGTGTTTTGGCATAGAGGCAAATCAAGAATATCTATTTACTGACAGAACTCAACTATCTTAAAAGAGTCCTCCTGAAATGAAGCACGGAGTGTCCTGGGCTGGGTGTCCCTCTCAGACAGAGCTGAACTGAACATGTGGCAGCAAATCCAGGCAGGTTCTGTAAAAGCTGACTGGGTGCCTGCTGCAATGTCCAGCCTGTCATCACAGGGCAGCCCTGCCTTTTGCAGGGGACTCCAGTGGAGAGTTTTTTGTAGCACTCAGGACTTTCTGGAGATGTTCTGGTTGTGCCCCTACTTTTCTGGAAGGTTGTCTGTACAGGGAGGACCAAATTAGGCTTTACAAATGTTACAAAACCCCCAAGATAATCAAACCAGACGAAATGTGGATTGTGATTCTCCCGTTCTGTTGGTGGTGCAGTTGAATGTCAGGTACTGCTAAGTGTTGTCATAGTTCACCTGTTTCCTCCCAAACACCTAAACCAAGGCATCATCCCCTCCCTTGCTGACTGCTACACCTCTGCTGCTCTTTGGGAGAATTGTGTGTAGCAGGATTTAAAGATGGGTTAAATTAAAAGTGGGTAAATGATCATTTTATATTTCTTGTAGCAATTTTACAGGAAATATGAAAGTATGAAAAACACTGAGACTGACATTTGTTCCTCTGTCTCAGCAGCACCTCAGTCTCACAGAGCAGAGCATGGATTGTGCAGCTAAACTGCTGAGAAAAGCTTTGTCTTTTCTTCTTTCCTGGTCCCAGGTCAGCCCATTTCCCCCCTGCTTCCCTCCCATTCTCCTTGACTTGGAGGAGTCTGTGCCATTGATGTCTTGTGGTAGAGTCCTATTAACATCAGAAATTTATCTTCTTCATAAATTGCCCTGTAGATGGTACCCTGACAGTCTGATTTGGCTTTAAATTGTTGTCACTGTCTCTGCTTCATCATCCACAAGTAATGATGTTGATAATGAAAATGTTATGCTATCATTTACAAATTCTTAGCCCCTCTGTTATCTACGAGGAGATAAATAGATAGTAGAATATCAAAGGCTCATTTTGCTCTACATGTATTCTGAGCTCCCAAGGACTGAAACAAGGCAGACACAGGCTTTAAAAGCTAGATTTAACAATATATTTAGATACTTATCACAGCAGATTAGCAGCCAGTAGGTCTTTTCAAATGGGTTTATGCAAGGCATGTGCTGAACTTCCATTTTAAGTGCAATGAAATTCTAGAACAGAAGACTTGGAATTTGTGCTGGTATAAGATAAAATCCTGCACGTTACAAATCTCTGTGTCACCATTCCTGTCAACTCTCCAGCATCTTAAACCAGCTGAAGAGCTGCAGGAACGAGTCCATGGAGTGATTTCTCAGGCAACACCAGCAGGGTGGAGGTGTCCCTTTTGTCCTCTGCAGAAGGAGCAGGCTCTTACAGCGGCTTCTTTTTCAGCGCCTGCTTTATTTTCCTTTCTCTGCAAACTTTAGCCCTGCTGGGCGTTGGCAGAAGGAGCATCCCGGTGGCTGTGCCCGGTCCCCGGGCTGAGCATCCCGCTGGATGGCAGCAGCACGACAGCCACACGGTCCTGAGCAGCGCCGCACTCCCGCGGAACCTGTGCTCCCCGATTTCCACGGGATTTTCTCCCTGCCCAACCTTTTATTCGCCTCTGCGCATCCAGAGAGGCACGGCTCGGTCTTTGGATTGCTGAGTGTCCGAGCTGGTGTTGCTGTTCCAAATTTCTCAAGAGCAAGGGTCAGGTCAGCCCGGGGGAAGGGGACATGTCCCTGGTGGGAGTCGCCCAGCCCAGGTATATTTTGACCAAGAAGGGAAATGAAATTGAGAATTTCCTTTCCAAGTTTTATTAGGCTGCATCAACAGCAATTAAAACAGGCAGGTATTTACTGCCTGATAGTGCTCACAAATAATTCGATTCCACACTGCTTAAAAAATGATCCTCATCTTAGCAGGCTTTGTTAATT
>VZTB01016398.1:1773285-1805759 GCA_013397245.1 Thryothorus ludovicianus | reverse complement strand
GGTTTGGCCTTAAGCAGGCCCGTGTCCCCCCCCCCGTTAGTGTCCCCCCCTGAATTTTGGAGTCTATTTAAAATGCAAATTATGTGCCTTAAAATTTGTAACATCTCCTATAGCTCAAGATGTTTAGCATTTATGTTGTAAAGGTACATAATAATGTTTCATAACCAAATGTCATGATTTTATTGTGAGTGCTCAGACCTGCAATACTTTATATGTGGGCCAGTATTTAAATGAGATCACCTCCAAGGCTAACAATCTATTAGGATGAAAGTGTGGGCAGTTCACCTCAGTGTCACTGCTGTATTTTTTTAGCTATTTATGTGTGGACTCTGTACTGTGAGAGAAAATGTATCTTGCTGTCAGCTACAGTATTTATTAATTAGCCAGGAACAATTTTAAAAAATGCATTGGCTCTCAACATTTAGCTGTAAGAGACCAGATGTTAAAAATTAAAAAGCTCTGTTTTGTTGAGTGAAGTCCAGGTTCTACCTGGATACCCAAAATGTTACTATCATTTGAATTTTAATTTTTGTGGGACTTTCTCATGTTGAAGAGAGCGCCTTAAATGTACAAACCTCTATCTTAGGAAATATCACACCTGCTTTCTTTGGAGGTGGCTCTAAGTTTAAGAGAAAATACTTATGTTTACTAGGGTGTGAGTATGGCATTAAGTGGTTGCAATAAGGATAGTGCTCTTTGTTGCAAGCAGGAAATATGAGACCAGAACAGACTATTTCCCAAGAACAGCAGGGCTATAAATGCTGAATTATTAACAGTAAATCCACAGTATTTCCTTCTGGATATGTAGAAGAGACTTAATCCCAGCCACAGGTCTTTATGATCCTTTTAGGCAAGAATATGGAGACAATGAAGTGAGGAAAATTGCAATATGGAAAAAACATGTAAGTTTGGAGCTGGTACAGACTTGACCTCTGTTTTAGCCCTTAATCTTGGAATGAAACAAGATTTTGACAACTTGTTCACCTCCTTCTGAACTTGCTTGCAGATACAGTGACACAAAACTGTTTCAAACTTATCAACACCAGCACTGCCTGAGTGTATTATCTGATGCTGCACTATGGAAATTGGGGCTGTTTGATTTACATGACTCTCCCAGCTGTTGGATTTATCTGGTTGGCTTAAAAGCCTAAAGGAAAAATTGCTTTGAAGGAGAATTTTTTAAAAGTAAAGTGATCCCTTAGTTTGGGTTAATTGTGCCATCCAGGGAAGATATTTCATTAGCATTATTAATCTAGGTCTGTGCCTGCCCCTGTGGAGATGCTGTGAGTGCTCCAGGTGACAGGAGATGGAATATCCATGGAGAGGACAGAACAGCTCTAGCTGGCAGACACATAAAGTAATCCATATGAAACTGGGGAGCTTTAGGGGAGTTTGGAAGTTTTAAGGGCACAGCTTAGATGTGTACTGGGATTTGGTCCTGCACATTCATTATGAAATGATACAGAGTAATCAAGAGATGATTTATGTACTTGTACCAGTGGTGTAGATGGGCTGCTGTTAGGAATATACTGATGTTGGTGTCTTCTTCCATGAGTTGGGATTGGCTACAGGTTATAAGAATAATATCTTTTCTGTCCTAAGCAAGTTATTTCTTCTCTTAATTTGTTCCTTTTCAATTTGCTGTTATTATATTTATCAATCCAGTAGTCCAGCATGTTCTGAATTAATTATGGAATGATTCAGAGTAGAAGGAACTGGGGTTGCTGCAGAGAACAGGAGATTGCCGTGGTTTGCTGAGTTTAGTGAGACTCTGTATTTCACAATGCTTTCCTAAAGGGGAACCTTGAATTTCAAACACTTCTTAACCCTGAAAGACTGAAGGTTCTAAAGGAACAGGACAGATTTTTTTTTTTTCATAGTGTTTCCACCTGTCACTGACTCCCCAATAATTTTTGAGAGTGCTGGGCCAGCAGAGGTTGTTGTCAGTGCTGACTGTGACCCAAACACTGGGGTCCATCCCTCCCAGCACAACCTGAGCTGTTCTCAGGTGTCAGTGTCCAGCTCACTCACACTTGGTTTCAGTTCCATTAGATTTTGATTATTAGATACCATACCTTTGAGATGTCATGCATTAGATATCATCAGCAAATGCTGAATAGGAAAGGTCATTTTTTTTTGGTGTTTTCAGGTTTTCAGTGTTCCCTTTTGACTCTTCTGATAAGTCCCTTATTAATCACATTTGTTACATGGACAACATCATTCCTTATCCTCAAATGACAGGGAAACACCAACTGCAGTTCACCTTTAATTTCTTTAATGTTGTTTTGTGTTCAGTGACAAAGTTATGAAATATATTTAGCAGGATCCCATAAATAATTGCAAGCTGAGAACGGAATGATGATGGAAAGCATCTAGTTAGCCAGATCATAGACCTGCAGTGCTTTGTACTGCCAGGAAGGACTTACAACACAGGTTGCTTGTAGAGTTGATGTTTTGAACCTTCTTGAAACCTGGAAGGTGTGTAATTTGAGAACTTTCATGGGTTTCTTTATATAGCAGTTCTAAGAAGCCTTGCCCCCAGTGACCTAATTATGTCACCTGCATGCTGCACAACCCTGTACTCAAGCAACACTGCCACGGGCATGTGAGCTTTGTACTGATTTTTTTTTTTTAAATTGGACTTCATCTTTTATTCCCCCCACTCCCAGTACAAGCTGCTGACTTCAACACTTTACCTTGGATTGGATGCTCCACTGTTTTTTTTTTAATGTTTTTGGTTTGTTTTTCTTTTTTTTTTTTCCAAAAGGCCAAGGATGCAATGATAGGACTAATTTGTATTTTTAATCTGTACTTTGTAATTAGAGCTATGAGGGGCTGGAGGGAGATGCCAAATGAGTAAGTGCTTTTCCTTTAAAAGCTCTCCGGGCACATAACCGAGTTCTGGGAGAGCTTTAAAGGAAAGCACTAATGAAATTCCTGCAGAAAAGGAAAAATAAGCCAACAAAATTAAGGCCTAAGCGTGCTATTTTTATTCAGGACTGGGGTTAAAAAAGACACTGATACCCTCCGGGTTCAATCTCAGATAAAACATTTGAATCAGTAATTATTATAATCTTTTTGTGTGGATGAATTTCTGCCCCACTGATTTCCACAGTATTGAGATTTTTAGGTGATTGAAGATGAAGTTGATGTTAATTGGAGATTTTGCATCGCTACACCTCAGCTTTGTTTGAAAATCAGATTATTTTACTGTGAGATCAGTAATTTTCATGAAGTTTTGTTTTTCTAGAGGTCAAAGCACAAACCCCAATTTATTTAAATCTTGGAAATTGAATAGCTGTGGAATTTAGGCACCTGGATCTTATGAAGGTTTAAAACTACCACACCTTACTCTCAAGCAGAGCAATGAGTTAGAAAAAAAACACAATTGTGGTCACACATGTTTATAACCTCCAAGAAGGTGCTGCTGGTGAGAAAGGGTCGAGGTGGCATAGCAGGTCTCTTGTGAAGCTGAAATAGGTGTTTGCCATTATTTTGGGCAGGATTCTGCAGTTTTAAGCCAGTAGATCTCCAACAGCAGAGCAGCACAGAGCTTTGTGCTGGGTGGATCTGCTGGTAGGATTGCTCTAGCACAGAGGATTCTTTGTTTTTAGGAAACACATGCAAAATTTTCATTATATGCTCCCCTCTGAGTGCTTATGAGTCCATCAGCACAGTGAATTCCAATCCCTTCCTTCTGCCAGCTGATCCTCTGAGGGCCCCCTGACTTCTGCTCTCCGTGCCTTTTCTCCTTAGTCTGTAACAACCTTTATTTGATAAATGCCAGTTTATAGAATCAAAATGATGGCTGTGAGCATTTCTCTGAAACAGAGACTTTGCAGAGCTAAGCCATGGTGTTCATTGGCACGTTATGCTGTGCATGAGGGGGATGATTTTGCATTCCATGTACAAGGAGGAACATAAGCCTCAGCTTGTGCTGGCATTCCCAAGGACAAATGGAAACAAATGTTGAACAAGATTTCTTTTGATAAAGAAGATACTCAGCTAAAATGAAACTCAAGCCTTTTACTTATGCAAGACTAGCTTTTAGTCTTTCTAAGAGGAAAAATCCAGGTAAAACTGCTGGGTCTTAGCTGACATTGCTTAAAACTGGATTATTCTCCCCCCTCCCTGGTGGGGGCCATGGATAGTTGTCTTTCCCTCATCTCCTTCTTTTTTATGGAAGATTGCAAAGCTGATTTTTCCCTCCATAATATTTAGTAATCACTTGAGTTTTCCATGGTAGTTGAGTTTTTTCTTTGTTTTCTATGGCTTAGTGAAGGCAGATTTCTCTCCTGTCCTAGCTGGAGGACCAGGCTGAAGATCCAAGTATCATCCACAGTTGGAAGAAAGACCACTAACTATCAGGATTTGTGAAGAGTAAATGATGGGGATTTTTTAATTTCTAAAACTAAATTTTGGAAAGGAGCAATATCCCTCATCATACAGGGCATTCTCAGCTATACCTTTAACTTAAGTACATTAGTTTTCCAAGTGATGTAAATAAAATTAATGGGCCTGACTTTGTTTATGGGCTGTGCCTGGTGCAAACACTCCCATCCTGGTGTTAGCAGGCAGCTGTAAACCTCTGTTCCTTACGGCTCCCTTGTAGCTCTGTGCTCTGATGCAGCTCAGCATGCAGATTTTTGAGTAAGGAGAGGCAATAGTTTTCAACATAAACAAGTCCACTGGGTCACATTAACCTCCTTCAGTCTTTGTGTTAAATAATTAAAATAAACTAGGTAATGTTTAACTATACGTATTTAGAGGCTTACTGGAGGAGCTTATTAGTTCAATATTCTAACACAGTGTCTTAAACCTTCCTGAGCTCCAGGATCCCTTATTAAATATTTACCACATATTGCTGAAAAAGTCAAGATTTGCTTTATTTTTTGGAGGAAAAGTCTATTCTCAAACTCGCTCAGCCTTTAAAATACTGGCCATTCATAAATACTACCCTTCTCAAGATGTCATTTCTTGCCACCAAGGAGTATTTTTTGTTTGTACCAACCTTAATAGTGCCTCAAGAATTAAAACTTGCAGGAGGCTCTGCAGTGCATCCTTGCTGTCTTCTATAGAACCACCTCAAATACCTTTTTAAGCAATTCATTTGACAGCAGCTCCTTTGGATAGAAAGAAGATGTGTGTCAGCTGCTGACTGTGCTTTGGAGACATCAATATTTCTCCTCTTCTGCTTCTAAAGCTGTCAAAATGAAATTAGTTAATTGGTGGGTACTTGAGTGTAGTTGCTGTGGGATAGTAATTATTGGTGACAAGAGCTGCTGGATGTGCACTAATACAGTACAGCAAAACCTAGAATATGAAAATACAAGACATTTTCCTGCACTGCTATTATGATTAGTCATTTTGCCACAGTCTGACTTGCTAGAGATTCAAACCTTCAAGTTCAAGGACTTCTTGCCAGGAGAGAGAAGATTTTGCTTTGTGCAGAGCAGAGTTTTATAAGACTTGCCACATAGCTAAGCAACAGCAGCTTAGTGGATTAAAATAGCATCAGTGATATCTCCAGTCTCTGGGGTAATGAGTTCTAAGCAAGGCAAAGACCTCCAGGAAGGGATTTTGTTTCTGTGGAGCCTCTATCAGATGTTAGTGAATAATAAACAAATAACAAATTGTTTTGCTGAGTCCATTCTCATTTTGCCTAATTGCCTGTCTTGGTTCAGTACCTCTGAAGACAGAACAACCACGTTGCATTTACCTTCACACCCAGCCTGACTGCTTACTGAAAGCAGCACAGGTCCTGTGTTTTCTCTCTGCCTCTAGCCTGAAACTGGTCACTCTCTACTCCAGGATTGTATTTCAGTATTTTAATTCATCACTTTCCATGTTTTTGTGTGGTCTGAGATGTCAGCTGAGAGAAAAGGGTCCCTGCTCAACCCCCATGAAAGCAGTGAAGGTATCTGAGGAAACCATTTGCAGAATCCTGCAAACAAAGCTGTTTTCCACTCCTAGCAGACTCCCCATAAATGGTCTGTGTCCCATAAAACATAAGCTACCAAATAATCCACCCCTCTACAGATGCTTAAAATTCCTCAGAAGCTGACAGAGGAGAATGTGTTGGACTGGCAACACGTTGGATCTCTAGCACAGAATCTACTCATCCTGGTAATTGCCATCCAGCTCTCAGGAAACTCACCTGTGCTTTGAGCTGTGAATCATCATCAGTCATGGCTCTGTTCTCATAATGCTAGGAAGGAGAAACACGACAGGAGAAACTCTTTAAAAGAGGGTAGTCCCATTTTTGGCAAGGTGTTTCATGCACAGATAAGTCTGTTTCCTCACTTGCAGTGTTTTCAGGTTTTCTGGGGTCTGGGTTAACAGATTTTTCTCCTCTACTGACTGGAATTTTTTCTGAAATTTGATGGATATGTAAAAAGCTAACTAAAAAAATATATCCTTCTGGTTTGAACTGACAGGAATGTTTGAAGAAATAGAAACTTATTCTCTTACTCAACTTTAGTGTTTTTTGAATAACAATATGTTACTGAAGTTCCTGATGAAAGTTCAATGATTTAAAATAAATAAAAGGAAAAATGAGTTATGATTTTTCAAAAGAATGCACCTTTTAATCTTAGAGAGCAAAATGCATTCCTGAAGGAGAAATAATGCTGGGTTTTTTTTTTCTAGACCATTGCAAATAGATGTCAGGTTTGTTGCCAAATAACACGTCTGATTCCGTGTCTAATAGTGGAATTTAATGAGTACAAACTGAAAAGTGGAATAGTTCTCAGTAGGAAAGGAGCTGAGTTCTTCTGACACACCCTGCAGTTCACTCGATTGTAAAAGATACCCACAGGTGGCAATTCAGTGCTCTCAGTGCCTTGCCTGTGTGAAAGAATAAATGTGAAGCACACTGGGAACAAACCCACCCTGGCTCACAGGCTCATTAGGTTTCAAGAGCAGCCTTTGTAGCTAAAGGAGGGTGTTGGTGGTCTGAGATTTTGCTATTGATATTTAAGGTACTTGATATTTAAGACAGTTATACCTAAAAGTTATGTAGGGAATGAAATTTATGTTCAGGCATTCAGGTGTCCTACTGCTGCAGTCAGTTTGGAAGACACACTTGAAATCTCCTCCAAATTCTTTTCTGGGAATCACTTGCCAGCTGGGTCCATCAGAACAATGAACTGTGGGCTCTGTGGAGAGACAGTAGAAAAATCCTTGTGAGAACTGAAGGGGGCTATGAGAGAGATGGAGACAGACTAATTTACAAGGGCCTGTAGTGACAAGACAAGAGGAAATGGCTTCAAACTGAAAGGGAGAAGCTCTTGATGGGATACTGGGAAGAAATTCTTGACTGTGGCTGCCCCATCCCTGCAAGTGTCCAGGGCCAGATTGGATGGGTCTTGGAGCAACCAGGGATAGAGGATTCCCTGCCCATGGTAGGCAAGTTGTAACAAGGAGATTTTTCAGGTCCCTTCTAATCCAAACCTATCTATGATCTGATGATTTTATGATTATCACACTTTTCTTTAGCTGTCTCATCTACCACCAGTATGGGGACTCATGTGGATGATCCCTTCCTTGGAGCTCTCCCGGCACCTGGGGAATCACATCTTTGTGATGGTTTAGTTATCCAGCTCTTGTCTCTAGCATGTGCCAGAGTTCAGAGCCCCTGAGGAGCAGGTGCTGCTGAAATGTGGAATTTACTCACCCCAGGTGAAACTGTAGGTGCTGGCAATTGATGTTGTTTCTGGGGCTTCCCTGCATTTTTAGGAAACTTTCATGGCAAATTTCCTTCAGGTAAAAGTGGGACACTCAAAGTGAAGTGTCAGACATTTTTAATATCTGAAGGTCTAATTCTCTCTGGTGCTGAGCCTTGTAAACCTCTGCTTTGTGTAATTTTGGAGTTAGAAACACTAAATATGGCCAGGTCAAATTATGAGCACGTTTATTTTCAGCTCATGGGTCTGGTTTGATGTGTAGTTTTGAATTGTGATTAAAGATAAGTCAGTGTTTTGCTGCCTCATGGAACACAGAATGCTTGGAACAGGATAGTGAGAAACCTGTTTTTGTTTGTAAGTGAACTCTTCTGGGGTTTTGCTGCTGAAGCCAGATCCCTTCTCAGCTAAGGCTACTTCCAAAGTGTACATATTTATGATAACCTCAGGCTATCCGCCACCGATTTCAGAATGAATTAAAATATTCATTCTAGATGTATCCTGCCTTTTCACAGCCACTGATTCACAGTGGAATGTATCTTTTGCTGTATTTTTTGTTTTAAATTCAGTAAGTTATTTATACTCATTTCAGAATCTTTTAAGTCTTCCACATTTTTTGTCTCTCCCTTAACCTTTGCCCAAAAATAAAGGGATAATTTTACCTTAGATTCTGTACTGCCATTTTTGCATTCTCAGAAGCAGCTTGTTGGAGACTGCAGTTAAAATTATTACATATTTCACCTGTAATTCAGGAGTAAAAAGTAAATGACTTTGTTAGAAGTATTTAAACAGAAAGCTTGCAGGCACTTAATCACATACAAAATAACAAAAGACTTTTGAAAAGCCATTTCTATTTCTTCATTGTCATGTTGAATATCACCATGCCTGTTCCCTAACAATAAAATTTTAGAGTATTTGTTAAGCAAAAGTGATATTTTTATTAAATGCAGGAATGTAGGTATTTTTACATTACAGGGCTCAGACTATTTCATTAAAGAAAAGTCATGGCAGTTCAAGTGGGTGAGTTATTTTCCTTGGAAGTTCTATTTGCCAAGGTAGAATTAAACTGGGCTAGCCATGACTGTCAGCGTGCTGACAATTGAGCTCTCTTCAGGGAAGTGGTAGTGCAGAAATCAACCTGTTAATTATATTGTTTAATTTCAGCTGGTCAGATTTGTATGCTCTGAAGATGGGTAGTCACTATAAAGAAAGTCTTGTAATTTCTTGCTCTCTCAAAAGAGGCGCTTGCAAATAATTACGAGATGCAATCACAGAAGATCAGGAAGCCTCGGTGGATTAGGAATGAGATACAGAGCCTTTGACCTCAAGGTTATTCCTAAGCCAGACCTGCCTGCTGCTGTTGGCAAATCCCTCTGACAGGTGCTTGGTTTGCAGCGAGCTGGAGCTCTCAGGGCTGTTGATAAGTGCAAACTCCCTGAAGAAAAATCGCCTTGGCTGTGGTTTTCTCTCTGGCTGTCTCCTTC
Source organism: Thryothorus ludovicianus (assembly GCA_013397245.1). Lineage (NCBI taxonomy): Eukaryota > Metazoa > Chordata > Aves > Passeriformes > Certhiidae > Thryothorus > Thryothorus ludovicianus. Next base: position 1,796,593 of record VZTB01016398.1, on the reverse strand, counting down.
CCTCTTATCCAGATAGGAGACAGAGAATTTCTGCTGGATTGTGCTGGCAGAGGGAGATTAATGTGATTCGGGCTAGGTTCCTGCTGCTGGACAGGGATGATGCTGCTGGACACGAATCCTCTGACGTGGGGGCTGGAGGGAGCCCAGCAGCAGGAGGCAGCACAGCAGCTCATGTTTAAAGCAGAGACTGCTGGAAGTTCACGTTTAAAGGCTCGAAAAACAGTTTGAGGGAGGCAGTCCAACCCCACACAGCGTCCTAAGAAGCTTTGAAAATAACAGGAGCTGAGCAGGTGTGAGTGGAAGGGAAGTCTTTTGCATGGGCTGTCCAGCAAGTGTGCTGCACAGGGCTGGGGGGCACCTGGCAGCTCATTACTGACAGTGGCACTAGTGCAGCTGTCCCTGTCTCCTGCTGCTGGGATTCACTGCAGACTCAACTGACCTTTTCTTGGGTTCTCAGGACCTTCAAGAAAGGAGTCTTGCAGAGGAATGTGCCTTTATGGAGCTGCTGCTGCTCTGTAGGAACAGCTATTGCAAATCACAGCTGCTTCCCACCCTGTTCCTGCTGAGACAGCACCTGGAAGGAAATATCAAAAGGACACTGAATGTAATCTCACAATGCCCATGGAATTTCAAAGCTATCTACTATTCTGACAATTTATATTGCAAGGCAATGCATGTTTTGAGATCAAGAGAAGCCAACCACACTGGCATGAACTGTTTTCTAGTGAGTTAAAGTCAACACAGTTTTTAAAGGTAGAAAACCTCTGCATAAACAGTGGGTTGAAATCTCTTTTGAGAATATGATCAGAAAAAGTCCGTTAAGAGTTCCCTCTCTTTAATATGCTGGCTTCAAGAGGAAAACTTTATTTAGAGTGCCATCCTTATGGAAAGAGTGAAACTATTGATAACTGTGCCAGGTCACCTTTAACTTTCTCAGACGGGAGATGGTGGAGCATTGCTGTTAAAGTCAATGGCTCTTGGGGGAGCCTAGCCAGCACTGCAGAAGGTAATGACATGTCCTCTCCTGCCACCTATGGCTGCTCCATTATCCTTGAAAGCAGCCATGAAATTTGCTTGGCTTTAACAGCAACATCTGCTTCTCTCCCTTGGTTGTTTCCTCCACATCTGCAGCGGTGGTGACGGGGCACGTGCTCTTCTTCCTTCACCCTCGTTGCTCTGACCTTTCCTGTGGCTCATTTTTTATGCTCTGTCTCCTTAATGACTATTCTAATTCATCTCTGCATTTGCTGATAGTCTTATTAGGGCCAAGGGAAAATTCACCAGGTGAGGAAGCCTGTTGTTTTCTGGTAAGGATGAAACTTTGTCAAATCTGACAAGCTGGCTGGGATACTTTCAAGGGATGATTTCACTACAGTGTTTCTGCAACTTGCCCAGTTGTGACAAGTCTTCCTGTTAAAAAGAACAATCCCTCTCTTCTGTGGTGAATGAAGCAAACCTCCTTATCAGATTTATAGGCATGATTTATTTTTTTCTGGCCAACATCTAGAAAAATACCCAAGTGTCTTCCTGCTATTTAAACATCTAATTGCCGTTGATTTCAAATAGATTTCATTGCCTACATAAGAACGGGACTTTTAAAGCCTTTGGGAATTCAAGGCTTCCCCTTCAATTCTAACCCCTCTGAGCTTCTAATCCAAATATGCTTTGTCAAGTGTCCTGGAGCTAAGCCAGTGTCTGTCTGGTTTCCTACATGCACAGGGAAATGCTATTACTGCACCTGCTGCATCACAAAATAAATGTGCTCAGTTATTGGGGGGCAAATTTCCATCTCACGGTCAAAAACCCCCTTCCAAATACAATAACCTGCAAGAGCCAAGAGCTCTCTTAGTGTTTGAGAGATGGCAGTGAGGATTGAATTTGATTCAAGGATCAAACTCTCAGACCTTCTCCCAGAGTTGTGGTCTCTTTCTGTCGTAGCTGTGACATGGTGCAGGGGGAGGCTTCTGATGCTGCTCTCCAGTTTGTTCCTGTGGTTCATATTGCAGGATACAGTGGCTTCTGTGCCATTATAAAGCACATTTGAACTTTTCACTTCAAGCCAAATGGCTTAATTAAAATGGAAAATCTGCCTAATTGTTGTTAAGGACTGTCAATTTTAATAAGAATGGAAGAGGAGCTGGATTCTTGAGTACTTGGAGAGGGATGCATGGAACAAAAAAAATAATGTTTTAACTGGTAGTTCTTTCATTTCTGAGGAAGGTTTGGTAACACTATCTTTACTGATTCAAGCAGCCTTTTGGTAGTAATTCATATTTCAAGCCTGGATGAAATATCTTTATTTATCTATATATTTATATATTTATCTTTACTGTTGCTAGTTGCCAAATGAAAAAAACTAAATTTATGTAGAACTAGCTATACACTGGCTTCAAAAACAACTCTTCGTTGCAGAAGATAATAGGGTTAATAATATAATTGGCATGGAGGAAATAAAGTGAGAGATCAGCACAGTTTGTGTGCTGTGGCTGCACCCACTTGTGCCTGCCCAGCTCCAGAGCAGAGATCTCCATATCTGGCTCTTTGAACTGCGCCCTTCTGGGCTTTTCTTGGGTTACAGTCTGTGACTGGAACATTAAAATTTTAATCTTGCACTTTTATTCTTAGGTAAAAAAGATTAAAAAGAGAAAGTTGAGGGGCTCAAGGGAGCTGCAGAATCTTGAAAAGAAAAAGAAGTATTAATGGTGAAGCTTTGACAGTCGTCAGTATAAAATAGGAAATGTACAGAGCCTGACAACTTCTGAATTCTGCCCTTTAAATTCTTATTCTGTCATTAGCAGTGCAAGCTGGGGTCAGGAGTTTAAATGTGGGCCTATGGGAAACAGTTACCAGGTTGATTCTCACTTTATTTCATCATGATTATATTTTATTGTGTGTCTGTTACAGTGCAGCATGAAGGGGTGGGCAGCCTGCAGTGTGTTTTTTTTTTTTTTTCATGTAAGAAAACCTCCTGTATTTTAACAATGCTTACAGAAAAATGTCTGCTTACATTCTGGAAACCTCATTTATGCTTTGCACTTCTGGATATAGCAGTTAAAACAACTTAAATTCAATTAACTGTTCAGCCAGTTTGGATAGAGTCTGTATATGCTGAAACCACTTAGAAGTCCTCACGCCACTCAGAGTTAAAAATGCATTTGTTCAATTTAGTTTTATGACCTGTTATTGCTCAACTGGCAGCTGCATCTTCTGCTTGGACTGCTGTGATGCTTTCCTTGTCTATTCCATCGGATAAACCCAAGGTAATCATTACAGCTGTATAAAACCTGATATAAAACGAGACAAACTTTGAAAATAATTAATCAGTGGTGATCAAGACATCCTGGCTTTTCCCAGGGATTAAAGAGCAGCTGATGGCCTGGTGCCCAGTGATTAACTGATCTGATTGCGTGTAGCATTCCTCAGAATTCCATTTGCCTGATTTGCCAATCACATGAAAACTTCATCCCACTTCAGCAGTGGAATCTATCATTCAAATGCAGTCTTATCTGCTGGTTCTGGTTTTTGCAAAAGACAGTTCTTCCAGTAGCAGCAAATGCTGCTCTATGATTTTAATAAACACAGAGTAATTAGTAGAAAGAGGGATTCACTACCCATCTTTTAAATTAAGGATGTCAAACAGGACAACCAGAAGAGTTTCATAAACCACACCATTTAATGATAACAGTTATGTTTGGATCTTTCTAGAACAGATTGTCAAATGAGGGTTAATTAATGAGTAATTATTTATTTGCCTACCTCTAACTGTCAAATTCAGGCAAAGCAGTATTATTCTGTAGTCTCATCAAAGTAATTTAAGGAGGGAAATATACCCTTGCATTTTAAAAATAAACCCTAGAAAAGCAGTTCTTTGTGCCTTGTGTGAGCTGTTCTGAGCAGTGAAATGGAGCACAACACATTTCCTTGGTTGTTCTCCCCAGTTTTACTGATTCTATTTGGACATGAGAATAAAGATTCAATTTTCACTTGAAATGAAGAGAATGCTTTTTCCCCAAACACCTACTTTGTTTTCTGACAGCTTCCATTTACTTAATCTGCAGAGCCTAATGACTTAGATGACAATTAGTGTTTCATATTCTCTAAACAAATATCATTCTTGTCTGATGAACGACCTTGAACTAGGTTAAAAACACCTCTGGTATTTAGCAGATTACAAATGTTTGTTTTACACAAGTAAGCCAGAAATGATCATTAGGTATTTCAGGTGATGGAGGAATGCTCAGAAAGGCACAAGGCTTAATCCTCAAAGTATATTTTGTTGCATGCACGAGACAGACTTAAAAGGTTTTTTGGTTTTGTTGTTGGTTTTTTTTAAATTTCTTAAAGATTACCATACTGTTAAATGGACTTCTGTCATGCCACAGATGAGCAGCAGTAAGCTGCTCTGAGACAAGCACAGCCCTGAGACTGGGTGTGGAGAGCAACTGCAGATAGCAGTGAGCTCCTGGTGCCTGCAAGGGCTGTGTTAGTGAACCTTGGGCAAGGGTGGCTTCATTATTGATGTGAATGGGACTGCCTTTCTCAGTTTGTGGTCCCAAATATGCTCTTTTTGCTTTCCTATGGCAAGAACAACCCTGTTTTAAGAGGAAATCAACTCTTACACTTGAGGCAGAAAATTTAATTTTTGCTTGTAAAGTGGTGAGCAACCATAAGCCTGGCCTGTAAGGATATGTGTGTACCTGCTTTCTTCAGGCAAGCAGAAATCTCTCCAGGGAACTGGTTTCATTCTCTTTCCCTTTCCCTCATGATAAATTTGTGAAGGAAGGAACAAATGAGAGAAAAATAGTGGTCCGTGTGTAATAGCAGGAGTGAATGTTAATGGGACACCTGGGAAATACTTCTGTATTAGAGAGCACAATGTTGCTCATTTGCTACAAGTTATGATTGAAAACCAAATCTTTCCTTTGCATTTTCTCCTCTGCCTCACCTAAAATAGCCCCACAGTAGGAAGCTCCCCGCAGGAAATTATTAACACTGCTTTGCTCTCAGGTGCCTTATGAGGATCTACACTCCTGGGTTTTGTCTGTACATGTACATCACATGTCTGTGATGTGTGTGCTTGAACCAGGAGGAATTTTGGTGCCCAGCTGAGAGGCAGCAGTCCTCATCCACTGACCTCAGCGAGCACCCTGGCAGATGGAGACACTCATGTTTTAATTTGTTTTTGCTTCCAGGTCACCCTTCATCCACCTTCCCATTCACAGCAGATTTTCCCTCCTCTCTGCCCCCCCACATTTCCAGCACCTTCTCAGCTGTTTTGATTTATCGACCACTCAGATTTAATGCTTGTTCCTTGGAGAAGTCTCCGTGCTTGTGTCTGATCTAAGGTCACCTGTGCTACTTATTCCAGGGGACTTTAATCTCCATATGGATGTGACCTCTGACACCCACTGCAGAATTCTCTGTGTTCCACGACTCTCTCCAGCTGTGTCAGCACCTTCCTCCACCTGCTCTGAAGGGTTATGGTTTCATTAACTCTTTGGGTCTCATTATCAGGGATTGAGGTTGCTCACCTGTTTTCAAATGTAGAGGTACACCCACCGTACCCCTGGTGTTCCTCTCTACTTAGTTGCTTGTTTTGAGAGTTGTATTTTTTTTTTTTTAACTCCAGGTGTCACTTCTCACCTGAAACAAGTTAAAGTGGTTCAGGGCTGGTTCCCTGATTACCTGGATAAAATCTGGATTGTGATTTTGCACGTACCACACTGCTGGTTTCCACAAGGAAAAAAGCACAAATGTCTTGATGAGAACAAATTCTGTAACTTTATAAGTTGTGAGGAAAACTCTTTGGTTTGAAACCTGCACGTTGTGGAAGCTCAAAACTATATTCCTACATCTGGAAAATGGTTGTATCTTTATTTGCTTTTTTCTTACAGATGTTAGCACTAGAAATCACAATCCTGTAGTGTATTTGAGGATTGTAAGGGTAATGCTTAACTAACAGGATTCCCTTTTCCCTTTTTTTTCTTTGTTTTTTTGTTTGGTTTTTTTTTGGTTTTTTTTTCTGTGGTACATCTTAGTTTGCCTACTATCGTGGGCAGGTGAATATGGGAAGATATTTCTTTTCTATCCATTCCTAGAACAGCTGAACTGGGCTTTTGTGGCAGTTCTGGACTATCTCTGAGCACTCCCTTACTGCCCATAAGTGAAAAGGTTGAACTTTAAAAGTGGAACTGGACTGATTTGTATATTCAGAGAGAATTTCTGAGAAAGTGAGTGTGTATATACACATATATATACTGTATATCCTTGAAGGAGGAGAGCATCTAAGATAGGCTATTGTGACATGAATGTGAAATTATGAAAGAAATCCAGTATCTGATGGAATGATAGTAGAGAAAAAGCCCTGCTGATATTCTCAGCCTCTAACTTGGTGTTTGAATTTTGCTTTCCAACTGACTTTTAGCTTCTTTTCTTGATAAGAGCTGTTGTCTTTAGAAATTCCCCTTTTACCCCTCAAAAACCCTGCCACGTGAGCGGGATTGGTACTTGTAAATAGGTTTGGCAAAGAATATGAAAAATAGCAAGTGTTATTCCCTCTAATATTTGTGGTTTTCTAACAATATTTGCCTTCTGGTGTGTGCTTCCTATGCTCATGTATTTGTAAGCAAAAGGCAGCATGAGATGAAGGCAGATGATGAACCAAGCTCTTTAAAGTGCTTTCCTCTTCCAAACAGCATCAGTGCTGACTTCTAAACCCATTTGTTTCTCTTAATGTTGTCTGCAATATTTAGTTCCATAGCTGTTCATCCTCCTATTGACATCCCTCCCCTTACCCTTTAAATAAATGATGCAGTTGATTTTGTGCAGACCAAGCTTGCTGGGTTTGAGGTTCTCTGAGGAATGTGCTGAGCTGGGCTCGTCCTACTCCAGATTTGCTACTCTCCACAGCATAGTAGCTCTCTTCATAAGAGGTGGCAGATTATGAAACAGAGATAAAAAACTCCCTTTAAATTTGTCTTTTCCTTATGTTACTTAGCCAAAAAAATTAGAAGGAAGAGGAGGCTGTTCAGGATTTCTGGTAGAGACGTGCTGCCTGCATGCATATTGCATTGAGACAGCACTCCCTGGGAGTGATCAAAATTAGTCACAGAGATGAAATGGATGTGGACAGAATTGGTTAGCAATCTTCTGAAAGCCTACATCTTTCTTTGATATGGTTCTTGAGGTTTTGAAGTGCATCACTACCATATTTGATATTTTATTAACAATAATTGTATTTCCCTCTTTTCTTTCGAGCATTTCAAAGAGTTTTAGAAGTATTAATTGAGTATCTACCCTCTGACTTCTATCAAGAAAGTGAAAATAAGGTCTTGTCAAATATGTTTATTGGCAAAAAGTAGAAGAAAAATACAAAGAATATTAAGAATACTACTGAGAATAAACAGTTCAGTAGCGAATATTGAGTCAACTCTGCTCATAACATTTGTGCTGTTTTGTAATGTCCAAGCCTAATAACTTCCTGGTTTGTCCTTTCTTGTTCTTCAGCGGTGTCTGTATTCTCTGAATTTTCAGAGGGTTGTCTTGCAGCTCTATGCAGCACCTTCTTCTGGGATGAAAATCCCACAGATAACAAAGAAATGGTCACAGAACCTTCATGTGGCCACTTCCTGGGGTCATTAAGAGCCATTCTGGACCTGGGCACCCGAGGGCTGTTTTCTGTAGGTGCCTCATTATGGAAGGCAGCAACATTCACAGCAGGGAGTGTCCTGGATGTTGCTTCCATCAGGGAGCCCTGTCCTGTTGTGTCTGTGCCCTGTACTGGGAGACAGAGGAAGTGTCCTCAGTGAACCTGAACAGCACTGGTGTTTCTGGGGAAGCAGAGCTGGAGAGAAATTAGGATATGGAGAGCAGCACTCTTGCCAAACTCCTGATGGGAGGAAACACAGAGCCACGTGGTTTCCCACACTCATCCTCTGTCCTCCACCAGGCCCGTGCTCTCCCTCCAATAGACAGAAGATGCTCTGTGACAGAAACCTTTCTGTGGTGGTGTTGCTGATAAAATGTTTCTTCTTTTGGAGAGTTTTCTTATTTAAAAGGGAAGACGTAAATGAATTTCAACCCCAAATACCAGCAGCCCTGAAGTGGCAGATCTGAATAAGTTTACAGGTGATGAGTTATGAATTTATGGGCTTTGTTCTCTACAGCTTTTCTCCCTCTCTCTCACTTCATTTCTCCCTGAATTGGTTTTCCTGATGTGTCCAGCATAGAATTCACTCACTGTGATCTTCACAATTTAAAAACTCTTCAGTCCATGCTCCTCTAATGACTTGGCTTCTGGACAATCCATCGATTATAAAATATTTTAAGGCATTTCTTGAGTGTTTCTGTCAGTATAATCTCAGATGCATGTTAAGTGTAGTTTAAGCCTGAGATGAAGGTTTATTTAGTTCAAGATGAATGTTAAAACATGCAGGAGAGAATTCTTGTACTTTTGTTTTTGCTATGCTTGGACACCTGAATGAAGATACAACAGGTTTCAGTAGATCTAGGGAGGAATAGACTGAGTTAGGGTTGGTTAAGGTTTTCTGTGAGTTTTCTTAGATCTGAAAGCCACTCTGCACATGTGTGTTTATCCTCCAGATTTCTGAGCACGGGTAAAAACAGAACTGAAAGGCACCATGTTAACCCTCAGCATTTGTTCAGCACCTGCTCACAGATGTGTCTGAATATTAAGGAGAAATTCATGTGGTGCTCAACAGCATAAAAAGTGTCAGGATGTGTGTGAACAAGCAGGAGGAAATATCGATGTGAGCGTGTAGGAGGGGAAAGACTATTACAAGGGCAATCCAATTAATGCAAATGATGCATGCAGATGTCTGTGGTTTTTTAGTGCCTCCACTGCTGTACTCCATAAGAGCTGTGCATCAGGCATGAGGGAGGGGAATGCTGCCTTCCCTTGCGTGGCAGTGGGGTTGTCACCCCTGGGCATCCCACTCTGGCAGGAGATGAGGAGGGGACACCTTCCCTCACCTGCTTGTGGGGCTGCCAAGCAGGAATGTGGCAGTAAACCAGCTCCTAAACCAAGGGCTGCTTTCATGAGGTGGCTTAATCTCACTTTCTGTTGACTGCTGGCACTCCAGGGCAGCACTGTCACAGCTTTAAAAGTCAAACAACAATTGGAAGAGAGCCCCTGGGTTTAGGGGCTGTATGCTCAGGGCCAGCGTGTTTGATTTCCTTTGGTATTGGCTTAACAGGACTGTGCACCTAAAGGAAGCTGGAAAATAGACATCCTTGTAGCTACCTATTGATCCTTGGAGCTGGATCTTGTCCATCTTTATGATGTATCTTCTGGAAAAAAGGCTTCTTCTCTTTTCTGAGCGCCTGGTGTCTGGTGAATAGTGACTTTGATTAAGGACAAGGCCTGGCCACTTGGCTCCTCAGATGAGATACATGGCAAATGCAGATATGTGGCCTGAGCAGCTCAAAATTTTTGCTTTTTGTTGCTTCCTATATAAAATCTCATTCTCAAGAGACAAACCAGACTCTGACCTTGCTTTTCTGAAGTGAATAGAAACTCTGCTGTTGATTCCAGTGAATGCAGAACCACCACAGTGGGCACTGTAGAAAACCAATGGAAATTTTCTTCTCTTTACTCCAAAGAGTTTTGATTCAGGCTATAGCACTGATAAGCAGATAATGAAATAAATATTACATTTATTTAATAAAAAATGAATAACCTCATTAAATTAACAATCTCATTTCACAAAATCTTTTCTATCAGAACTTGTGTCACCTTTTCTCCAAGCACTGTCATGTCAGGTATTTTGAGGAACAATACTTTGGGATGAAGTGATAAATTTACTTTCTCTTTTGTGTTTGTTTGCCATACTGACTTACAGAGAAGCTGCTGTCCTCCTATCTAGTACCTGTTTTCATTTTTCCCCATGTTTATTATTATATGGGTATTGGGTAGTTGCATGAAAAGTCAGAGTCTTCTAATAAACTTATTACAGTGGCTCTGTAAGGTACTTTTATGTAATCTTCAGCATTTTACCAACTTGCTGTAAAACACCTTACATATTATTTTTCCACGGTAGCACATTTTGCTTAAAAGTAGTGTAGCTTTGTCCTCAGGGAAAAAAAGGAAAAAAAATCCAAAAAATCTCTGTATATATAATTTTTTTAAAAGTTGAGTGCTCAAGTAGAACACTACATTTCCACTCCAAGATTGAATATGCATACTTTCTTGTCCATTGAGGTTGTTATGAATACAAATTTGGCAACAAATTTCAGGCAGCCAAGTGTTTTAACAAGTATTTCTGCTGTGCTTGAAATACTTGTGAAACCAAAACACACACAGCAAGGAACACTGCCAAGCCAACTTTTTAAAAAAGTTGTCTGTATGTATTTAATACTTTTTTTTTTTAAGAACCCCCATAGAAACCTAAATTGCGTTGCTAACTCTTTTTGAAAATTAAGATTGCATGCCTAATCAACTCATAACATTTTCTGCACAAAAATTACAGTGATCTTAATCCTTAAGTAAAATTTCATCTGTAAAGGTGGGCCCAATGTTAGCTAGCAGCAGATACTGTAAAAAAACAAAACAAAACACCAAAATGACCAAAAATATCCAAACAAAAACCTCCAAAGATGGCAAGCACGGAGTAAGAAGGAAGCAGGATAATTCTCAGGTTTGTCACTTGGAGGATTGTCTGCTCATGGAGAGTTCTCTCCCTTCCCCCTGCATTTCTTTATTCTCTGTGCCTTTGATACCAGCCACACCTACACCAATATCTGCCTCTCTTCTCATCCTTTGTGCTGCTTTGATGGTGACTATTTTTATTATTCTGTGTTGTCTCTCTGTCTCGCTCTCTTATGAAATAACTCGCCCTGCTCTGTAGTGCTGTTAATTTACAAGGTGCTTTACAAACACAGATAAGAGCCATCCAAGGCTCTACTCTAAATAAGACAAGACAAATGCAAGATGAAGCACTTGAAGGCTGTTCAGGAAAGTGAGGACAGGGAAATGACTTATGCAAGGAGCTGAGGGGCTCGTGAAGTGGAGTTTTTGAGAGGTTTAGGCAGGATGGAGAGGAAGTTTGGCAGTGAAAATGATCAGCTGCAAGGAGCAGCTTAATACTATGTGAAGGTAAGAGCAAGGAAGAGAAAGGGGAAAATGAAACTTGGAGAAATGGGGGGCAGTGAATTATGAGAAAAGCAGGAGAACACAATATTTATCCAAGGTTTGTTCAGAATGATCTTGGAGGGAACTGAAGAAATCCATAGTTTGGGTGTGGTTTTTTTTTTCCTTTTGGACAAAACTTGACTATCCCTGACAGCTTTTTTACAGCCTACCTTGTTCTCAGCCTGTCTGTGATGACAATCATGGCAAGCAGTGCTTACATGTGTTAAAAAGTTTCCCTACTGATTAAGATGTCTCTCTTATATTAAATATTATCCATTGTGTCTATTTATGAAGGGAAAGAATTAAATATAAAACCTGATGGATGTCAGGAAGGCAAAGGAAGATGGGTGTGCTTTTTTTGCCTTCACCATCTAACTGAAAGCTCTTCTCCCTATAGCTTTGTAAGGGTGAGGGAAGATAGATTGGAAAACTGACTTACCAAAGCTAATTTTATTATAAAGAATAGTATATAAATTCAGGGAATGAGCCAGATCCTACAAGCTGCTTTGCTTCTTTGCATTCTCAGGATTTTAGCTGGCACTGGGGAGATCCAGTATCTTGCAGGACTGTACAACCTGGCTCCTTCCTAAGGCACTGATGAGCTTTTTCTCTCCTTCCCTTATGTTATGAGTAGATATTATAAAGTTGGCTTTTTGTAAATATTAAAATGAATGCTATATGTATAATGTTGGAAAACCTTGTTGTAGTAATATGGTAGTAATATTTNGGGGGGGCAAGTTGAGGGAACTCAAAAGAATTTTTTTGAATAATGCATGAGGATCTATGAATATGCAACAAGCAGGTGCATTTAAAGAAGTGTCTCTGAGATGCCAAGGTGTGCTCTTGGCTGAATGCCAGGACACCCGGCCAGCTCGCTTTTTTCTTTATTGTCCTTTACTAAACTTTGAAAATTTTACCACGAAAACGAACCTCATTTGTGACACTTCCCTCTGGAATTGTTAGGCCAGCACCAAGTGAAGCAGGGGACGTGTGAAGTGGTGGCCGTGCACCGGTGCTGCAACAAGAACCGGATCGAGGAGCGCTCCCAGACCGTGAAGTGCTCCTGCTTCCCGGGGCAGGTGGCCGGGACCACGCGGGCTCAGCCCTCCTGCGTGGAAGGTGAGGGGCTCTGCTCGCTCCTGACTCCCTGAGTTTGTTTGAGAAGCTTCATCCTTGATGTCAGGCTTCCCGCTGCCTCCAAAAAAAAAGCGTAATCCTTCCTTTTGTTCATTTCGGAAACATCTCTGTGCGTTGATGATAATGAGCCTGTGCATAAATCTTGGTGTAATTAATCCTCTTAATATATGTGCTGGTCCATTTCATGTCTGTGCCAATAAAACTTCTTAATTTTTTTTCACACAAGAATTCTCCTCTAAAACTAGTTTGGAAACAGCATAAGCCAAGAAATTCAAGCTTATCATATTAACTCTTCCAGATGTCTTAAGACTTAGTAGCTTGGCTAAAAATTCATTGGATAATTAATGCAACCCTAAGACTGGGCATGCAGATGGTGCTTGGGACATCTGATAAGGAGAGCTTTTCTCTAGATTGATATTTCACCATTTAATGTGCCTATTTTTTGTAGAGGTTGCTGCTCTTGTTGAGTGAGTAAACCTACTCCAAGACAGACTTTTTTTTGATCTTAAAGTTACCAAAATCCCTCATTTCATTACTTCATAAGCAAGATCCTGTTTTCATTCTTTTGCACATAAAATTGTAGCCAGTTCACTTAAAAATAAAACAAAAAGCTGCAAAGTCCAATTCTAATCTAATATTCAGAAATATTTAGTTTCAGACATAAAACTCTAAGTATGTGTGAATATGTTCATTGAGGGTTATGAAGCTGTTATTATGAAGCTGTCGAAACAGATATTTAAAAAAGTAGATTTAAAAAAAATTTTTTAGATGCCTAATGTTTTTCTGCTTTGTAATTCAGCAATACAGTTAAATTTAACTGTGCATTTTCTTAGGGAGTTTTCTTGTTACAACAGAAGCGCCTTCTGCATTTTTTAGGTGGCACATCAAATAGCAGAAATACTTTTACATAAAACAGATAATAGAAGTCAGGCATTATTTTAAACTCACTTTTAAAGACTGCAAAGGTGATGCTGTCATTCTATGGCAGAAATATATAAATACTGCAGAAGCTCAATTCAGTCAACAGTTGCTGAAGGAATTTAACAGCTGTTTTTTTTTTCTTCAAGTATAGTTGCAATTAAGTGCAACAAAATATTATGAATGTGAGATTTTGACTTTTAAAGTGGAAGCCTTTGATTCCCCCTCACTCCTGAGGGTAAGGTTTTAGCAGACTTTGCTTATTTTTGCAAGCATCTGGGACTGCAGTGAGTTGCTGCAGCACAGGAACTGTAACTCTCTTTCCTTAGCCTCAGGATTAGATGTGTTTTCTCCCACTCCACACATAGCCTTCAGTAAACTCCTACACTATGAAAGGAAGGAACTGTTTGAGTCTTGAATTTGCCTATTACAGACTGATACAGACATTTGGGGTCTTTTCCCAGCACCTTTGTCCTGAATGCAGGCTTGTTCAATTTGCCTATAATTTGCCCTGAGTTTAAAGGAGAGAACATACCCAAAGCATAGAGTTACTTTTCCAACCAAAAAAAAAAAAAAAAAAGAGATTTTATAAAGCAATTGGCTTGTAGCTGGTTTTATTTTCATTGAACTCCAGCCCTTATCCAGTAGTGGTGATCATTTGCAACAGGGCAGCAGTTCTCTCTGTTGTTGGTCACTGCTGTGGTCAGTACCTGCTGTTCCCACCTCAAATCACCCAGCCCAACTTACCCCAGCACTCCTGTGCCTTGCTGTTCCTCATTCCCACTCCTCCAGGAGGGATTGTGGTGCTTCCTTGCATCCCACACTCCCTTGTTTTGTCTGTTTTTCTCTGTGCCAGGAGCCCTGTTGGGTGCTGCCATCTTCTCTGGGTTTTTTTCACTCCATCCTGACTGACTTTATCAGAAACGATTTCTCACCTCCCAGGAAGCACAGTCAGGTGTCACCCATTTTTTTCCCCCACAAAAAATGATATTCACAATCACTATCAACTAAAATTATCTAAAACCCAGACGACTCATGGAAGTTAATGCATTTATTTTGTAATGTTTTAAGACTGAAAGATCAGTTTATAAAAGCCCAAGCAGTGTTCCAGAAGTGTATTTTTTCATAAGGCTTTTCAGTAAAAGTGCAAAACAAAATTGAATGAACATTTCAGCAATATCCTGGTGTCAGCTTGCCTGCTTGACACCCTAATTTAAAAGTTACAGGAGAACAAATATGTCTTGAAATTAAAAGGAAAAAAAAAAAGTGCTTTACAAGAAGTAGAGTCCATTATTTTTGTTCATCTTTCTGAATGTATTATCTTTTAAGGCATGCAATTCAATAGTTTGTGCACATAGTAGCATAATGCAGACTGGCTGAATCAACATTTTAAGCCATATTTTATTTTGAAATCCAATATAGATTATGTAGGATTGTGTACTGATATATTTCATAATAATTTTCTGGGATTTGATGAGTGCCACGAACAGTGCAAAACTGAGAAATTCATGCAGATGTTTGTGCTGTTAACAGCAGGTTTATAAAGTCATGTCTACATTTCTAAAAATAATAGTCATGGTCTTAATAGAAATTGGCTTAAGGGTAGAAAATCAATAAATTTTCCCAGTTAAGATGTTCAACTGTAGCCTTCCAAAACATTGCAAAAGTGGCAATGTGACTGCAAGCAGATTTTTAGTTGATATTCCAGTGCTTGCCAGAGGTTTCCCCATTCTTACCTGCAGTATTCACTGACAGGTCTCATGGGTTTACATCTCTGTGCAATTCTATTTTCTCACCCAGTGAAGGAAGAAACTGAAGACATTTCTCTGACCAGTCTCCCATATGCACATATGGGTTAAACAAGAAGCCTCGGCTTCATTCCCCCTTGCAGCAGGCACTTGACTGAAGCATGCAAATGAAGGACACAAGTAATTTTTGTAGTCAGTGGAGATGGAAAGGCACTCCCAGAGGTCAATTCAAATGCTGGAGTCAGTCTCTGGTGGTGCCTGCCCCTTCACCATTTGAATATGGCATTTACCCTTCTGAGGGCTGGTGGAGAGTTCAGCCACTTTTTTTACCTCAAACACATGTAATTCACTATTAAACCAGTAATTGTCATTTCTACCTTTTGAAATCAACCAATTGAATGTGGCACAGACAACCTCTCTGCAAAAAAACAACAGGAGTGAAAAAGATATTGTTTCTTTTTCCTGCTTCTTTTATTCTAGCTTCCATTGTCCTGCAGAAGTGGTGGTGTCACATGAACCCCTGTTTGGATGGAGAGGACTGTAAAGTACTACCAGACTATTCAGGCTGGTCTTGCAGCAGTGGAAATAAAGTCAAAACCACAAAGGCAAGTACAGAGATCATCTATATTTAAAGGTGCCAGTCTGCTGATTGCTCTTATTGCATTGTGGGTGTGGGCAACAGTCTTGGACTTCTCAAAGTTTTGGAAAGCTGTGATTAATGTAGCTGCTCTCAGAGAGGAGCTATTAGGTCAGAACTGCCCCTTCACTCCTGCAGTCAAACTGAAAATGGTCCTGATTCAGTCTTTTTGAGCCAAAGGAACTGTTTTGTTGTGCTCAGTGCATGAGGGATAATCATGTTCCAGAACCAATTCTTCAATTTGCAGACTGAGTACAGGGACCCAAGATCTTTATCACTGTCACATAAAGTTGGATTCCTGGGCTGCACAGCCTTTTGAAAGTACCTGGCTTGGGAGTTGTTGGGAACCTGCACTGATGCCACTGTGCCACACTGGGCACCACTGGAAATTAGGTTGGTTCAGAATATTTCTAATTGCAAACCACTCTGTAGCTGGCCTGATTTTTTTTTTTTTAAACCAAGCCTTTGCTATGCCATCTTATTTATTAATTAACACAGAGAAAACACCATGTCCTCTGTCTGCTTTGCAATTTAAAATGAGTTCAGTGCACTGAAGTTCAACAAGTCACAGCAAACTGTGTGTCTAAATACATCATAAACCAGGAGCCTTTAGCAGGCAATAGCAAGGAGAGACATATGCTCAGCTTTTCCCTTTACAGCCTCTTCTAGCTGGGAAAGAATGTTGTTCATTAGGTTACAGTCTGAGTTAATAAGCAATACTGTCACCAAATGTTCTTCAGTAAAGGCTGTTCTGAGGAGTGAAAACTGCTCTAATTTCTGGATGGGTGAGAGGAAATTGGATGTTTTGGGCAGCTGTGGTGGGGTACTGGTGGTCTATAGACATTGCACAGTGGCACAGAGGAAATTCTGCACGTGGCAAAGGGGTTGGAACTAGAAGACCTTCAAGAACCTTTCCAACCCAAACCTTTCTATGATTCTACGGTCAGTGATGTTTATCAAGTGCCAAAGATGTAGTCCATAGAATGCCTGGGTCCTGCTGTTCTCCTGTGGAGCACACTGCACCTGGAATTTGGCCTGCAGGCTCTGGAATCAGTGTGGGTAACTGGGACTCAGTTATTACAGGATAAAGATTACCCTCAGCCTTTCAGTTTTTTCCCAGTGCTGATTTTTAGCCACTCATTTGTGGATGAGGAGTAGCATTTGTAGCATCACACTGAAGGTGAGACTGGTGAATTAGGAGTTGTAGAATTTGTACAAGACAACTTCATCTCTGGACATACCAAAAGGACCTTATTGAAGAGTGAGTCAGGTTAATTATCCTTTGAGGATTAATTATCCTTGATGCCTTTGGCAGATACTAGAGGGGTGGGAGGCAGAACAAAGACTTTTCTGAGCACTGATGACTGAAGGCTTGAGGTGTCATATCCTCATTCAGGCAGCTGCCTCTTCCTTCCTATGGGCAGCTGGAAGGGAACTAGAATGGAAAGACAAGTTCCCTTGACACAGGGAAAAGGGAAGTATGGAGTAAATGATATTTTTATTTTGAAAATGAACCAAAGATTTGTCTCAGATCAATAAACAAAATGTTTCTTGGATATTTTATTAAAATTTTACACAAAGAGGACTATTTGAACTGTCAGACCAGTAGCCCAAACCGTTCAGCCACCAGTGAGCCTCAGCAATGGGATGTTCAAATCAGACACAGCAAAACCCTTTGGGACAATAACAGAAAGTATACACATCCATGATTTTTTCCAATTTATTTGTTGTCTTATGTCTAAAACACAATAGGTGAGATCCATTCCATACTAATTTTTTTCTGTGCTATGCACCAGAGATGATCTCATTACCATTTAAATTTGTAATCAATTTTTAAAGCTTTTTAAGACCCTAGGATCAGTGCTATGAGGTACAGTGGCTTCCACAGGTTAATTATACACTGAAAGAGGAAATGTCATTTAATCAACTTTAAGTCCTCTATCTTTTCAATCCATGAAAATAAGTAAAAATAGTGTAACATTGACATATTTGAAGCACAAGAGACTGCTGACACTACTCAGTATTTAGATGAATAGTTAGTGTCTGAGTGGGACAGTTAAAATGTGCAAAGCTGAGGAATTTGCATCTTCCATCAGTTCCCTCAGGGAAGGAAATAAAAACTTCTCAATGCTGAGTGTCTGTTTAGTTTTGTGACACATGTAGACACTGCAGAGCAGAGCTGACAAAGCTTTCCTCCTTCCAGCTGCCTGCTGTCACCCATTTCCAGGACAGGAAATCCAACAGGACCTTCCTCTCAGCAGCCAGAGCCGCTGGGTTTGTGCCCTGAGTGTGCTTTAAGGCTTGAACACGTCCCTGCAGCCCCCCCAGGCTCCTGGGGGAGTTCTGCTGTCTTGGGGGGAGGTTTCTGCTGCAAGAACAGTTTATCCCCCCCATGTGCTGCCTGCTCCCTGATTCCCTCCCATAGGATGCACCGCTGGGAATGGGCAGCAGTTTGCATGAATGGTCCTTTGGGATGTAAATCCTACACTTGTGCTGGGGGCATTGGTGCTGGGAAAGAGATTTCCAGGAGAGCTGGTGGCAAATTTAATGGTGAACTGCCATTTCTTTATCTGCAAATCCTGCTCATGCTAGCAAATAGCAGTGTAATTAACATTTCTGTAGAGATTCTGCATCTCTGTGTGGTATGAAGGCGTGGCTGGGGCGAGTTCATTCATTGTCTATGTGTGTGCACAGTTCTCTTGCAGTAACAGTGCAGCTGATATTCTTCTTTTTTTGGTCAATTCAGTGAGAGTAACTCTTTCCTCTTCTTTTATAGGTAACACGGTAGCTAAGGCTAAACCTGAGGGTCACCCCCAGAACTATGGCACGTGGAACTGTTCCTTGGCTGTTACACAGAAGCCCCTTTTTTTTCATGAAGTTATTGACTTAATCCTTTGAACTTGCAAAGGAGTTGGGAAAAAGGACAGCATTTCTCCTTTCAACTGTGGCTGCAGTTCCTGAACCTGGATTTTGCTATTCAGTGGTACATTATAATTTTACAAGAAAAACCAAGGAGATTTGGTTCTACCTGAAATGTACCTTGGATTCCCAAGGATCTGAGACCTGGCTGAAAATTGTGGAAGAACACACCTGAGCTGCTTATGGTGCACCAAGGATAAGACTTTCTTAATGACACAAAGATATGTAAAATTGTTTTAAATGAGTTTAGGTCATGAATGTAAATTAGGGGATCATAGAAAACACTGATGTTAGAACTGATGGTCTCAAAGGTCTTTTAAGCCTATATGATTCTATGGATTTGTCTGAGGTGTTTCTTGCATACAGTGCAACACAAAAATACAAAGCTGATCCCAGTGAATTGACAGGATTGTGTTAGTAAATTATGTCTTGGTGTATTTTCAACTGTAATTTAGTACCTATCAAAGTGGTATGAAGGTGAAAAGATGGAACTTATAGAATTAGTAGCAATTATTGTAGGGCAAACTTTGGTTATAGCTGTGCAATTAGATTTATTTCCTTAGGTATTTCTAGGTAGTTTAACCTTTATATTCATAAGTGATGGCAGGAAAGCATGAGGAAGAGATAAAATTTGAAAGCAGGCATAGTTTTTCTTGTCCTAAAATAAATCCATTCTCTAGGGGAATAGCAAAGTATACATATTCCTTGCCTCTTTGAATCTAGATATGGAAAAGAATTTAGCCATTAGCTAGAAATATTCATTGAGATGCCTCAAAAAACTGAGAGCAGGGTTGTACTGCATAAGGAAGGCTCACTGGAAGGGGAGTAATTTGTTTGGATTTTCATAGCTTTGGTTATATTCTAATAGGTAACATACTTAAAATTCATAAGCAAAATTCTAGATAAAAGTGAATCTTCAGTTTCAATTAGTTCTTGTTTAGAATGATTATAATAATTAAATGTCCAGTTCCTTGACAGACTGAATTTCCAAGTGGTTGCATTTTGAGACACATAATTGTTCCCTATTATTGTAGATGCATTTCATGCTCTTTTTCTGATTTGCCTGTTAGAGTTTTTTGCCCTCAGTCTTCATAAATAGAATAGAGGGTAGAGGTGAAGCTGTAGCCAGTCTGTTCCCCTTGACATTGCAGCACACTGAAGTGCAGTGGAACTGTTGGTGACCCACAGACAGAAGTCATTGTTGTGCTTTATGTAAATATTGGGGTAAAAATGCACATCCAATTTTTATATAGCCAGAAGGGTGGAAAAAAATCATCTTGTACCAATGTAAGTCATTGTGCATAAGCTTTCTAGTGTGTGGGAAAGATCCCATCATCAGTAGGAAGCTGTTCAGGGTCATAATTATTAATTTCTGATTTGCTGGAGTAAGTGGGAGCATTCAGCCAGTTAATTCCACCAGGGTCAGTGGTGGAAAGATCTGGCCCTGTGTTCTTTGGTTTTGATTTCCTTGGTTTAGGTCACTTTGAATTATGTATTTGATTACAGCTGGGATCACAGTGGTCATTGTACTCAGTGATAAGCAAACAAGAGATTTTCTGCTCTGTGCTTGGACAGCTGAACAGTTAATAGACTCTGCTTGCCCTAATGAGCTCTACATTCCCAATATTTTTCCATTGTTTTGATTTTCTGATTAAATTTTAAAATTACCTTTACTATTTCTATTGTTTCTCTGCATATATATCCACAATTTCATCAGAGAAGTTCCTTTTAATTTGCTATTTGTACAGTATTGACCAGTGACTGGAATTTATTTATTTATTTTGGTAAGTGCTCTATGGCTGTGCTTAGTTACAACCATTGCTGAGATGTTCTAGGTGGGGAAAAAAGGACTTTTAGAGAAAAGTTGTCTACTTTTGAAGATAAATACAAAGAAAATAAGTTACTTTCCAGTGCTCATACACTGAATTTGTGGTGAAATTGAGAAGGGGGAAAACTACAATGTAAATTTGGTGGCATGGGATTATGAAATATGGCCCAAACGAATGACTTGCCTTCCTAAAAGCCCAGCCCATGTCAGAGATTTTATATTCCTAAAGAAGGTTTGTTGCAGAGGATCTTGGGTCGATTTACAGCCTTTTCTGACTCATTGCACAAATGCTGTGATGTGTGCCTGCCTCTTTCTTTGGAGGATTGCTGCTGCTTCCAGTGCTGCTGTCTGGCATCTGACACCAGCTCTGCCCTTCTGCTGGGACACAGCAGAATTAAAATCTGTGCCAGCAGCTCTGTTAGTGGAAGAGATCAGTGCCTCAGATCCTTGCTGTGTTCTCTCTGGAACAGTTTATGTTTAACTGCTGGTTCTAGAAGAGCAGTTTTTGTAAGCAGCAATCCTCACCACCTCTTAGCAGCCTCAGTCTGTTAAGATTCTGTGGGGCTAAATCCTGTGGGTCATCATACCCAAGATTTTGTTTGGACAAACATTCTCCTGTCCTGGTTCAGAGAATAATCTTCTTGCTCTAAAAGTAGCAATGTCTTTCTATACAATTTCAAACAAAAATTATTGCAGACACTCCTCTGGTGATATATTAATGTCCAAGTTGAACTGATTCATATCCTGCTTATACCTTATTTCTTAACTGTGTTCTTTCTGTCCCTCATCAGGATGAGCCTGATGCCTTTCCTTTCATCCAGATGACATTTCAGCAGGCATAAAATAACTGTGGCTTCTCTATGTACTTTTTTCTCCTGTCTGCCTGTCTTTGTAGCCCTCCTTGCAGTTTAGATGAATACTTTTGAGCACAGATTGCCAGAATTATGTGCTTTATTTGGCATTTGTCATTTCTGGTTTTCAGGAGTGTTGAACATTGCCAGGACTGATTGGTGAGGAGCTCCATCCTGTCTCACTTTGAGCAGGAAGTGCCACTGTTCACTCCTCAGCCATTCCTTACCACCATCCTTGTGTTTTCCAGTTAGATAAGGAAATATCTGTGATATCAAAATAAATGCTTAGATATATAGATTAAACTAGATATATGGCATTTTATTTATCTAGAAATTAAATTATCATAATATAACTCCCTTCAAGGTTTCCCCTGTATCCTACAACTCTGTTAAATTAATGATAGATTTTTTCCAGTCTGTTATCTTCAAGGATTTTTGTTCAAATCTGGATCTGAAGAGAGCGGATAAATTTTTTACACTTGCTGTAAATTTTCTCAAGGGTTAGTTTATAACAAATCTACAACAATAGAAAATGGCTTTGAAGACTCACAGTTTACTTGCAGACGGAAAAGACCCTGAGGTAAGAGAACAGTTAAGGCTTCTGTCACAACAATAGATGCTTCTGTATCTATCGAGATAGAGATGATCCTGTAACAAATATTTGGGATAAATTAGTACCTCTAAACTGTAGTAATGTCATTTAAAGGACTGTTTTTTGCAGCACAATGTCTCTCAGCAACGCACTGGGGTAATAATTCTGGACAAACTCAGAATGGATCTGCTCACCTTGGAATTGGGAATATATTGGTTACGTCCAGGAGGGTTGTTTTTTGAAGGTTAAGGCTGCAGGGGTTCTCACTGCCTGGAAATGAGAATCCTACACCTGAAAACATGAAGTATGTACTGTATTTCACTTCAATTACCTTAGAGTTTAGTTGAAAAATCAGAATCCCACTTGCAAGAGCAGGATTAACTAAACAATGATAAAACTTGAAACTTTTTTTTTCCAAGTGATGACTTTGCCTTGATGAATAAGCAGCATATCTCCAAATAATTTACTTTATGTCTTTTGCTATTAAAATTAATTAAAAAAACAAACAAACAAGTGCCTGGGCAGAATTAACAGCTTATACTTTAGAGTCTAGAACTCTGTGTGAATATGTCCCGGATTTTTCTAATTTGGATGAAGTTTCACAAATAAGGGTTAGAATAACAGCATGTACCAACCTTCAGGAGACCTTTTGCATTTTATAAAATACCACAGCTCTCTTTGTCCTCTCTATTAGGACAAAGTCACCCACCTGGAGAAATTGAGTAAAAACACTTCAGGGGCCATTCTGCCCTGCTCTGTGTGTGACATTCCCATTAATATATAGAAATCACATGCACTCAAAAGAACAGCAGTTTTGGTAGAGTGTTTTATTGGCAGTATATTGTTATTAGAATCATTTATGCAAAATGGTAGTCAGTGAAATGTTGCCAGAAAAGCCACTACAGGCGGCTCTGAACGTGGAGGCTCAAGCCTGTGAAAAGCCACTGTTGCATTTTACCAGCCCAAGATGGGTCCTGGAAATTAATAAATATTTCTGGTCCTTTGAGATGTAATGACTCGTAAAAGGTGCAGACTTAAGTGGAAAATCAACTCTGTTTTCACTCTCCTGTCCCATTCCAGACAGAGAAGAAAACACTTGCACCTTCAGTCTTGGTACACTTTTCTAGGACTGAAGGGTAGAGATTTATAAATATCTTCTAGCCAATGTAAGTTTTCCATTTTGGAAGGTTTCTAAGAGCGTGGTCAGATTACAAGTGGTTAAGCAGACAAGACACTGAATTTTAGCTGAAATGCAGGCACCATATGGATATAAAGTAAAGTGAGATAACTCAAACTTCTGTGAAGGTTGCAGCTTTTAAAGCTCTCTTAACTTTCTCAGTTGTCTGTCTCAGCCATGACCTGCATTCTATCTGCCTCATAGGGGTTATTTATGGACACTTCTTAACTTTGGGGTATAAAAGATTTTTATCCCTGTAAATGAAATTTTGCCCAACTGACCCCACTTAAATTATTGGTATTTGGGCACTGAAGTCCTCCAGCAGAGAAAGAGGAACAGAAATGTTTTTTTG
>VZTB01016398.1:1749691-1772992 GCA_013397245.1 Thryothorus ludovicianus | reverse complement strand
AAAAAAAAAAAAAAAGAGGATCATCAGAGAGGTTTCTCACAGAAATGTCTTCCAGTTAGAAAACTTCTTTCTGGGTCTTCTGAGTAGAAGGAAAGGCTCCGAAAAGAAATTTATGAGGGGCAAAGCTCATCCAACGCCACAAATGCTCTCAGTGAGCCAGAAGAGTGACAATGTGACATGGGTAAGAAAATTTTACCTCATGATTCTTCTTGTTATTGATACAAAGTGCTACTCAAGACATTTCAAGGGCTGCCAACCTGCAGCCTTCATATGACTGAGGCCTTAAAGAGCTACAATAAATTCCATGCACCTTAAAGAAACATCTATGATGCCATCCATGTGCCACTGTGAGAAAGAGATGAACATGACAGCAGTAGCAAAACAGCCTAAAAGACAACACAAAATTAGGTACAGAGTCTATTTGCTGTTCAGTACTGTGCAGATCCACCCAAGCTCCTGCACTGGGTGATTTTCCAGTTTACAGAACCATGATGGTTTTTCCTTTACCATGTTTTTTGACAAATATGCCCATTGCTTAAAATTCACTAGAACAAGTGATTTGCAAGCAAAATTGTCAGCTGTTTGCTTACCCTTTAAATTAAGTAGCTCACAAAGTAATCTACTACAGTGGTAAAATCAATGTAAAATGCATTACTCTAACTCCCAACAAAATAAAATCAGTGCTTTGTAAAACAGCCCTGCTATTCACAGGACTAAACTCTGCTGTCACTCGGATTCCTGTGGAACTCGTGGAGCTGATGAGTTCACACGGGTGCAGATGAATGCACAATGATGTTCTCTATCTGCCTTTTGAAGATGTGCCTGCAGTCAGCAGGAGGCATTAGCAAATCCGTGAGGAATATTGCAGGAAGAGCAGAGGAACGTACTGCTGCTTTCAACAACTTTTACAGGGCCTTTGGAAAAGTCATGGGAAAGCTGCTTCCTTCTCCAGCAGCCCATGGCTCTCCCAGCCTGAGGATTAGGCCCTGCCCCTGGTTAGCAGCGAGCTCAGGGCTCGTTGGCTCTGGTTAATGTGCATTTCTCACACAGGGATGGTGCAAAGTGTAACGTGGCTGTGCTGAGGGTCTAAATATTCATGCCAGGCCTTGTAAAGAAGAGGCCATGGGGGTACTCTGCCCCCTCAGGGTGTGTGAAAGGACTGAGCTTTCCCCCCACATGGTGCTGTGTCCAGAGACATTCTGTTCATGCGCTAAAAATCCAATCTTCTGGCAGTAGGAAAGCACAGTTGCAGAAGGGATGTGAATTCCTGCAGCAAGGGCTAGAAAGAACGTTTTTTTGTCACTTAAAGAAAAGCAGACAAGGTAGCACATCCCACAGGACACTAATGAGCCACCTGATAACACCAAGTGTACACCTGACCTCTTGACACGGGAAGCGAGGATGACAGATGTACTGTCAAAATACAAATCTATCAACTTCATCATGTAAATCTAGCCACAGATGCTTTACAGTAGAGATCTGAGGGCAAACAAACATTTTAACTTACAGAGTAACCTTGTAAACAGGAACTTTTTACAAAAGACTCCAGTTAATAATTTATGAATTGTAACAGTGTCGTGAGAAAAGGATACTGAGCATTGACTTCTGGCATTGAATGACAACAAAGCAAATCCCCCAGTTTCCACAATAATGATGCACTCACTGTTCTAGTGTTGGGGTGTATTGATATTCATATTGCATTTGCATAAAATCCTGTCTCTCATCTTTTATATTATTCATTTGGTGCTTTCCATCTCTTTCCCAAATGTGTTGAGTTGTTCCCTTAAACACACACATTTCTATTCTGCAAGTGAGGAGGCATCTCAGAGTCATTTCAGGATGCTGATTTTTGCTCTTTAATTAGGTCTGTAAAGAATTTGGTGCTTAGATCAGGAATTAATTTTGTTTTCTTGTTTATAAGTAATTTATTATGACCTCTTGAAATGATAGCATTTGCCCTGTGTGAAGACAGTTAATTTTCCAAGATGTGACAAGCACAGTTTTTAATTAGATTAGGGTAATCATGTCAAAAAAGGAACTTGTTTTTATGAAGCACTGGGATATTTGTATTCTTTTAGCAAAACCTTCTTTTTTTTCATGATTGAAAATTAAGCATAGCAATAAAGAGATCTGGAGGCTTGGAGTTCAAGCAAGAAGAAATTTTTTTAGCTGTTTATACCTTTCAGGACTCCTCTCACAGAGCTGCTTTTGTGGTACATATTCATTTATGATTAATGTATCAATAATTTAGTTTCTATTTTAGAGAAGCTTTATCCAAACATCTCTAAGTATTTTTGCAGAGAAACCTTTAAAATATGGTTTGGGTACAGCTCTGAATGTTGTGTCTTTTTCCCATTGTGCCCTTAAGCAATGAATGCACAAATCCAGTCCCTTTTGGGTATCCTCTCTTGGGGAAAAGACTCTGATGGATGGGCAAGGCTGGCTGGGCTATGTGGGGAGGTTTTTCTGTGTTATGTTGACATGAATTCATTAATGGAATCTTGTTTTATCCATTGGATTCTGGATTCACGGCATGCAGAGGATGTGGGGTTTTCAGCACGATCTAAAGCCCCCACAAGCACCTTTGAAGATATTTGAGTTAATAGTTCTGATGAGGCTGTTTGAGTCTGCCAAATCATACCAGATTTTGCTCCTCCTTTAGAGAGAGGTATTTCTGTAAGCCTGTGGTTTAATGGGCTGATGGCAGTTTAAGAGATGCTACAGTTTTCTGAATTGCTGCAGGTGCACTGATGGGTGAGACCCTATAGGCCTATTCTGAGCCATTAATGCTCACCACATCAAGAATATTTCAACAGAATTATGTTCCTGGATCGTTGATTTGCTGATCCATAGGTGTGCAGATTTATGTTCCGTCACACAAGCTGAAAGAGGCAGGAATGTTTTCTGTATTCTCCAACAATATTTTTTTTTTCCTTGCAGGAGGCTCAATTCAAGAATTGCTTTGGAGATTCTAGAGGATTTTTTAATGAAGGAATGATATTATTGAGCCTTCCAATTGTGTTTTCCCTTCTTGATAAGTAGCTATATATATAGCTGCTATTCATATACATATGAATAAATAGACCGTGAAATGATAAATTATTTCCTTTCTTAATGCTTTTTCCCACTGCACATTATGTTCTAGAGTGTGATTCCTTGTATCCTCAGATCTAGGACAAATCAATATTTGATGAATGACAAAGTCAGTCCTTTAAATTATTTTTATCTATTGAGCTCATGAATGTCTAGTTCTGCACCCATGGGTTTTGGCTCTCAGCTGATTTCAGGGAGGGGTCAATCAGGAGGCTGAGAGAGATTGTCTCAGCTTGGGAGGATTGCTGGCTCTGGTGCTGCTCTTAGCCAGAGTCCTGCCGTGGAGATTGTATTTGAGACAGGCTGTGACACACAGGCAGTGCCAAGCTGGTTGAATAAATGCAGTGGATATCCTGGTGTTTACCTTTATCCATCGAAATCCTGCATGAATGGTGGAGCCCAGAGGTTTTTCCATCAATTCTGGAAAGCAATTCTGTCTCTCTCTGCTGTATTGCTTGTGACAGCGAGAGCTGAGAAGCTGAGGCTGTTCCCATCCTGTCCCCAGGGCACAGGTCCAAGGGAGAAGCCAGACTGTGGTGTTTCCCTAGTGTGGATTCCTGCAGCCCAATTGCCTACAACCCAGTCTGCTGTGTAGCAAGCAGGTAATGTGAGATGTAAGAGCTTTGCCAACTTGTCTATCAAATATTGACTGTGTGCAGCTACTGTGAGGCTTTGCAGGCAGTGGAAAACTTGGCTGTGTGGTAAAAGCTGTTGCTAGGCTCATTCAACCTGACATGTAGATCTAAATTTTCCTTGTTTCTGTTCTCCTTTTCCTTCCACACTTACATCCAAACTGTGCATAAACACACATTCAAAAGGCAATGGAGAGATAGTTCTTTAAAACTTCCTGCACTGCTCTTGCATGGACAGAATTACATGAGAGTCATTTATCCTTTCAAAACAGCACAATTTGTTCTTCAGGAACACTTACAGCATTATGCAGCCGGGGAAACTCCTCATAAGAGCATTTGGTTCTTTCAGACAGGTGCTGCAGAATGGTTTCCTGTAAAGGGCTAAAGGTTTGCCAACTGCTCTGTAGCTGCAACCAGCTGCCATCCTGACACAGCAGAGCCACCCTGAGAGGAGTGGGAGCCTGGTGCTCACTGACACCCTCAGCTGTCTGTGGTGGTAGAGCTCCCAAAGAGCCACTGTGGAACCCCCTGGGAGGGTTTCCTTCCATGCTGCTGGTGAGGCTGATACACTCTGAGGCTGCAGCATGCGTGGCACAGCAGAACCTGCACCATCACTTTTGCTGTTGGCCGTTTTGCTGTTTATGTTCCTGCTGGGGTGGATTTGCACTGGTGGTAGATGAAACTGGCATGCAGTGGGGAGCCAGTGTCAGGAGGGAGACAGGTTTTCCAATGGCAGAGGAATCAGCTGCTGGCTTTCATCCCTCTCAGAACTGTCTCAGCCAGTTGGGTGCTGCAAGGGAACGAGGAGAATCCCATTTATCAATATTTTGCTTATGTGTGTGGCTGGCGAGGATTGAATGCTGTGCTGCCATCAGGTTGCAGGAAGAAAGAGAAAGATAATGCTAGATGAGAAACAAAGGAAGGTAAACACTATCTTTTTAACCCCTTTCAAATTTTTCTCAATTATCTTGATATTCAGAGGTAGAATCATAGAATAACCTGAGTTGGAAGAGACCCACAAGGATCATCAAAATCCAACTCCTGGCCCTGTACAGGACAGTCCCAGAAATCACACCATGTGCTCTGAGAGTGTTGCCTAAACACTTGAATCTTCTTCAATCTAGTAGGCTAAAGTAGTGTCAGCTGAAGGTAAAATGTAATTCTCTATTACAAATTAGAAATGACAGCCTTTTCATTTTCACATGTTTACTAAATAAAATATTGGATTTGCAGAGGTATTCCTTAATAATTGAAAGTATTGCTAAAAATTTGAAATCAATTTACTCAGCTTTATAAGCCAACAAGAAATTTTCTTACTTTCATTTGGTTTCTGCAACCCAAGGAGACTGTCTTCTGTAGCCCTGGAGATGTCTGTGCAAATCTTAATAAATCCTCACACTCAGTTAATGTCTTATGTGCATTAGTCACGTGTGAGTTTAATCGCCATTATGAGAGCCTATCGCGGGTCATGGTGAGCCATTTCCCTTGGAAATAATTACCCTCAGTTGCAGCATAACGTGTTAATAGACTTGCTTTAAAGCAGCAGAGCAGCCCCATTAGCACTTGTCAGTGCTCCCTGTATTTTCAGGATGTCTCTCACTTCCATTGTGAGCCATCAGAACACACATGGCTGGGATGCAGTGAGTAGTCTGGTGCACGCTGGCAGCTGTGAGCGATGAACTGACAAGTGATTTATTCCAAAGGAGACTCCTAACACTCCAAAGGGAGCTGTTTTCTGGGTGTGCTTGGTCCAGCTCTGCAGCCCTGCCCTGTGTCACTGCTTCTTCCTGGCTCTGCTCTCTGTCTGAGCTGCTGGACCAGGCAGGGCAGCTGCACATGCCAGCAGTAGGCTACAGAGAGCTTTTCTTAGATCAGATCACCTCAAAATCAGAAAATGGAAAGGAAGAGTGAGCAGGAGGCTTCTCAAACACTCAGAAGAGTGTACAGGTGCTGCCTGAGCAATGTGGGGCTGCTGCAGCTGGTTGGAGTGAGGGTATCTTGTCCCAAAGCTGCACCAAATGGCCAGAGGTGTGTCCTGGGGAGCTCTGGACTGAGCTCCTTCACATGGAGAAAGTGACTGGCCCCATGTCCCTCATCCTGTGGAAGATGGAAGAAATGAACAGTGCAAGAGGTGCAGGTAAAGGGGAGGGTTAGCAGCTTATTTGACTGCGTGATGGTTTTAGTCAGAAATAGCATTTATTTTCCATGGCATTTGCAATCTTCCTTCACAAAACTTTCTGTTCATTACATTAAATTGGAAGCAAATGTAGAAAATATGTGACTATGGTTCAATATATATTTTCATT
Source organism: Thryothorus ludovicianus (assembly GCA_013397245.1). Lineage (NCBI taxonomy): Eukaryota > Metazoa > Chordata > Aves > Passeriformes > Certhiidae > Thryothorus > Thryothorus ludovicianus. The sequence continues at coordinate 1,766,961 of VZTB01016398.1, read as the reverse complement.
TCTTTGCTTTTGCAATTAACTTGTTGGTATAAAAGTCATTATCTGATGATATTTAGGAACAAAAAAACCAATATTGTCTGGGGCAGAGGAATCCTACCCATCTTTGCAGCAGCCATTAAGACAAATAATTCTCTGGTTTTGTGCAAACAACCCAATCACTTTTTTGGCAGCTTAAATCAGCTGATATTGTCACCATGCTCCAGACTCCATCCCAGTACCAAAGGTTGATAAGTAATAAATGCTCAGGTCAAAACTGACCTAATGCAGGCCTCCCAGAGCTTCGAAAAAGCTCATAATATTTCAGCCACAGCAGGTGCATTCTGTAATCCTTTATTAAAAACTCCTGCCACACACCCCCCCAACATGTGGTGGGGTCTTATGCAGATTAAATCTGACACGCTATGAGGTAACTACAACCTTTTCCTTATTCCTGATTAAAGAAAAGAAAGTCAAGAAGAGAATGAAATACTCCTAAAGAGAAATGTGAGGCACGTGGGTAGAAATGATGGTTGTGTGTGGCAATCACAGCTTCAGGTTCACAAGATGGGGAAGGTGCCTGACCTGCTGTTCTTCCTGTGTGTGTGCTTAAATTAAATCGTAGGCTTTCTGTGAAAGGTAACTGACTTTGTTTAATTAAAATACTCTCTCCTGTTCTACCTGGACTTCTAATTCCAGTGTGATGTGTAGGCACACGGTGCTTTGTCTTCTCAGGGTAATTAGAGTTAGTAATGCAGCTGTCCTGTTTACAGTGTAAATCCCCCTAATGATAAATGGAGTAGACTTTTGGAGAAACCCTGGTGATACTTCAGACAGAGAGAGTGGATGATCTTTGCAAATAACTGGTGGGTAGAAAGTAAATCATTATCTGCTAATAAGCCTCTGATTGCTGGGTGTTTTGTACTGTGGAAGATTAGAGAACTTGACTTTGCTTTATTTTAGTCCTGGCTGCGGAGCTGGAGCATGAACAGGAGTAACTGGTTTATTTATGGGTGAGATTCTGACCTTGTGTCTGGAGAATCTTTGAGAGTTCATGCTATGGCAGAAGCTCTTCTGTGGTGCTGGTGAGGAAAATGTGACAAAAAAGCTTTAGAAATGGATGGTCTGTGGTAATACGGGGAGCACATTCTGTGTTGTGAAGCACCCAGTGACCTCAACCAGGTGAGAGGATCTGCTTAAACACCCTATAGCCAAATAACAGGAGACCTCTGTGTCCCAAAAAACCCACAGCATCGAGAGAGAGAGCTGATTAAAGGTGGAATGAGGACGTGCTTTACCCTTGCTTGCAGGTGTGTTCCTGAGGAGAGCAGAGTGTGCCAACTGCAATCCGTTACTTCTGCTGAGACAGAGCTGGGGACCAGGAGGAGGAGGTCACTTCAGCTGTCAGATTTCAGAGACCAGAGACTGCTCAGCAGGGGAGAGATGAGGAACATATGGTGTGGTGGGAAGAGGTGACAGTGGCAGTGAAGATCACGAAATAAAATGAGAAGCAAACTTTTTGTGGGGTGCTGCCTTTAGGAATGCAGTGTCCGAGGGCAGGAACTGTTGAGAGCAGGGTTGTTTGTGCAAAGGGGAATCAAATAGGGTAAAGGCAGGAGCTGAGAACAGGAATCAGCCTTGGGAGGGGAATTTTCTTCTGTCAGGTGTGTTCTTCCTGTGGCACATGTCAGCCTGGAGGCCACGGGAGCTGTGGTGTGAATGGGAGGAGCATCTTAAAGGTGGGTGCCCTGTGCCCACAGGTTGCTCTCCAGAGGAATAAAACCGGGCCCTCTGGTTATTCCCTAGGGCTGGTTTTGATTCAGAAGGGGACAGGAGGTATTTTTCTGGCACAGATTGTATGAGTACAGCCAGGGAATGGCCATGGCAAGAGATGTGCCAGCAGCCCATCGTGCCTGGGGCTCCCTCACTCACTGGGACCTCAGGGGCAGCTCTGGGAGGGAGCAACCAGTGAGGAGTTCCCTCAGCTGGACTGAATCCCATTTCTCCTCGCTCCATTATATTCCAGCTAAAAGGGATGAGTTGGGTGGCACCACCTTTTCTTGATACTCTGTCATTGCAGCTGGTGTGGGCTTGCACAAAATAATTCTCTCTGCAATGTCCGATGCTGATCCTAGGAGTGTTCAGCCCACCAAAGAGAACTTGAGGAACAAATCATCACCACGTTCACTGGCCATGCTCAAGAACATCTGGACATCTGAATATCTGCTACAGCTTGTTGTAGAGTTCTTGTGGCTGTTATGGCACCATGGGAATCGTTTTCTAACTGCTGAGAAATTCAAGATTTGAAAAATGCTGTTGTCTCAAATTAAGACAGAAATCTCAACCATTCTTATTCATCAGTTGAGGGAATTTAAAGGAAGGAACTGGCTTAGTTGAAAGAACCTGTTTCAGTAAATTGCAATTACTGCACTTTGAGTTCAGACTTTTTAAAATGTAAATGAAGTATTTGCTGATCATTATAAATTTCAAAGAAAGAAAGCAGGTTTATGTGCAATTCAGCCTGTTTCAAGTAAAAAAGTATGTTAAAAAGTAGTATAGGTTACAGATCTTTTTCTCCCCAGCTAACAAATTTTTGAGCAATTCTTCATTTGCAATGTTTTGAATTAGGTGAAATGACGTTTTCTGATGTTTCCTCAAAAAATTCCCAAATTGATTTAACGATCTAACCAACAACACTCTTCTGCAGCTTTTTGCCAATATGTTGGTTTATGTATAATTATACTGGAATTATATTAAAAGTTTATTTCGTAATGAAAATAACCTCAAGAGGAATGAAAATGGATATAGAGTTGCAAATGAAACGCTCTGCAAAAAGTGAAATTTGCTCTGCGAGGAAATCCGTGCTGCACTTTCAGGTCTGAGGCGGTAATAAATTGAACACAGAGCGTTTCACAGACAGTGTCAGATATAAAATATATTAATCTTGTCAGAGAGTGTACTAACTCTCCCAGATTTATGATCAGGTGCACTTAAGTGCTGTTCTCCTCATTAATCTTGATTTACAAACAGTAGCCTTCGGAACAAGGGGTCAGAAGAGACAAGAGCCTCACGGATGTGTCGCTTGGATAACTCACCTTCCCCTGCTGCCCTGTACCTTCCAATGACACCCTTCCATCTTTAATTACTGAAAGGTCCTTAATCTTGTCTGAGTAAGGGCAGAATATGATGAATGTGAGGGGTTGCCTGTGCTGCTCTGGATTTGTTTTTTAACAAGAGATGTCATGGACGTTGGTGGGAACAGCAAGATAATCACATCTACCACTAGCAGGACTTGATGCTGAGAAAGTTCAAGAGGAGAGGGATGCACTGGGAAGGAAGGAAAACAACAGGAGATTTATTGAGTGGAAACAGCTGTGTAGAAAAAATACAGTTCCTGAAGAAACTGCATTTTAACGTCTGCATAACACACATAATGCATATAAAATCCTGCCCATCTGCAAAAGAACGTCCCTTTGTAATTCTTAAAAATATGGAGAACTAGAAAATCAAGGTTTCACAGGAAATAAACCTGGTAATTACACTGGATGATACTGGAAACAAATCAGCCTGCCTGCAGGCTGGTGTGCTAGGTAGGATAACATCACCCTGGATTCTTGTTAACCTGGAGGAGTAAACAACAAACTTCCCAAACCTACTTGTAATTCATAATAGGAATGGAACAAAAGAATTCATCTGATGAAGCTGCAAAACTCCCAGATGTGAGAAGGTAGGTGTATACCAAATGGAAATAATTTCTAACTTCCTCTCTGGTATGGTCTGTCATCCAAAAAAATGTCAAGGATGGATTGAAGCATCCAGCACATTCTTCCTGCTCTTGCTTTTCTGTACTTTCTCTGTGGGAATTGAGCATTTGTATGTTGTGGGCAAGGTCAGTGGCAGTGTGGACTAATGGATTTGGTAAGGCCTCTTCCAGTTCTTCCAAATGGGAGTAGAAACTCATGGTATTTGATATGGTGAGGGCTTCGGGAAGAGTTTTGGCATGAAAGAGTTATTTGAGTGGTGAATTTAGGTCAGGAAGTAAATCTACCTTAAAGAAATATGCCTGAAGTGTATCAGAGTCTGGACTTGCCTGATATCCACTAGAAAAATATATCACAGCTATTGATAAAACCCACCTTGTTTTCTTCACAGCTCCCCTAGATGCTTTGTTCTGAGCTTTAAGACCTCTCGAAGGCTCACAGATGCCATGGGGGTTCATAGATGAGAATTCAGACTTTGATGTGGTTGGAACTTGAGGCACTAATTGCTTTGAAAAATAGAACTGGGGCCTTAAGCTGGCATCAGGTACTGGCTGGGAGCCATGGGAAAGACTTGAGCACAAACCAGATATGCCCTTGGCAACATAAGCCATGAAATAAGCAGTTGTTCCCCATTCCCAACCAGCTGGAGCTGGTGTACATTTTCCACACTGAGTTTCAAAACACATTGAGTTATTATAATCCAGCCCAGAGGTGACAAATTCATGGCTTACTGATGCCACCTAAGCAGCCAGACTTCGCAAGGTGTCAGACCCAAGGCACAGCCCTGACAAATGTGAGCAGTGTGCTTTTCCACAGAGGGGGAGAGATTTCCACGAGCTGTTAAAAGAAATCCTTCCCCTCATCCTGCACTTTGGCTGTGCTTGGATTCATTCACTTCAGCCTCCTTGGATGCAGTTCAAGCCATCTGCTCCTCTCCAAGAGCTGTGCTCCTGGAGGTGTTCTGGCGTGCTCTGAGTGTCAGTGGTGGCATCCCTGGAGAGTGAGGACACTGCAGGCTGCTGGTAGCCCAGCCTGCAGCACCTTCTCCACCTCTCCCAATCATCCTCTCTAATGGAAGAGAGGAGGAAGGATTGGGTGGATGTCTATGGTCCAACACTGGGAGAACAGAGCCTGGCTCCACTCTTAGGTTTGCTGGACACCAGTGACAGCAGAAAAGTCCACTGCTGGTGTTATTGTTATTAACAGTTCCTTCAACTTTTGTACCAACTGCAGAATAATCTAGGGTGGGAAGGGAGGGGGTGACAACAACAACAACTGGGTAACAGCAAAGCTCTGTGCTGTTTCAGGGGCTGCATCCCTGTTTTCTGTGCAGGATGTTGGCCAAAGGGAGAGAACTGGCAAGGAGCAGGAAGGTGTCAAGAGGAGAACACGTCAGAATCTTCATGGTCAAGGATCAGCTTTTGAAAATGTTGAAGGAATTATTTATCATTGAAAGAAGCACTTTGAAGACTTGATTTTTTGATTATTTCTATTGAATCCTGGCTTTTTTGGGAAAAAAAATGAACTTTGCTGGAGCACACAAACACAGACATCAGTTTGGTTGTAGGTGAAAGTTTCGTTTCCAGGGAGAGCCTTATGTGCTTGATTAATAAGCTGACACTTCTCCATGACTTTTTATTTTTCTGTTTTACAGATGCATGGAGTGACCTTCTTGGTAGGGATAAAGGGAATAGGCAGAGTGAGAGCATCTAAACAGTAGAAGAAAATACATGGTGATTTTCTTTCTGACTGGTTTGCTCACTTCAGGACATATTGAGGCTTCTTTGAAAGTCAAAGCAGTTTCAGTTGTTCTCATCCATGCTGGTGGTAGTTTAACCTCTGATGTCTGCTCTCATTAATTGGTAATAATTCCAACAGAGGCTGAGATTCTCAGGGCTTCCAGAATACAAGATTTCAGAATTTGCATTGAAAATATGACACAAAATATTTTCACCTCATAAGAAAATCCAGATAATAACATGATAGCTGAACATCTTCATAGAAAGTTTCCACATGGTGGTAGGCAGCTGATCTATAATTTTGTTGAGAGAGTGAGAAGTCTTTCTTTTTGGAGGAGAACATGCTGCTGATCATCTTATTTTCTTGCTGTATGGGTTTTCTTCATGTATTTATTTTTAATTCTGATTATTCAATGCAGGAATACTTTCTGCATCTGAAACTGAGGAAGAGTTAACCCCTCCTCTTCATTCATCTGGTATGTACTAAAATATCCTAGAGTGTGGAAGGTATTCTGAATGAATGATGAGAAGGAGCAAAGGTGAGAGAGGTGTCTTTTCAAGAGTCTATAGCATGGAGTCATGTCTCAGTGAGGCTAAATACAGTCAGTCATGACTAAATACAGCAGCCAAATTGAAATCTTGCCTAGTCTGACTTGTTTTATTGGCATCTGATCTTGCAGACACCTGACACTATCAGGCTTTCCCCCTTCCTGTTCTGTTTAATGGTTGCAGAATGAGCAACTGTCTTCAGAACTGATTCAGCAAACGGTGAAGTTGAAAGAAATATTTTGTGCAATTTGAGAAGGTTTAGGGCACTGCTATCTCAGCAACTTCATCCTGGTGGTTCCTATTTCCTGAGCCATGGTGGGCTTGGCTTCCCTCTGCTCTACTGGACTCTATGCAAGATTTGCATTTCTTCCTCAGTTGGGTTCAACTGGCTTAACAAACTAAAGTGTGTGTCAAAGAATTTAATGTTCTTGTCAGGTGACAGAGTCAAATGCTCAAAGGCCTTCCTCCCACGGATGTCCCCAAGGCCAGAGCTGTGGGTGGAAGGAGATGGCCATCTGTGGTTAGGGAAAACCAATTATTCAGCAAAGCCCCATCCCTTGCTAAATTAGCAAGTGTTGGTAGTAGTTGCAAATGCACCATGCTCAGTGCTTAGATCTACCAGTGCTTCTCTGTGTATTGCCCAAGTGCCACTCGGAGTGAGATGCAATAGCACGTTTCCAAGTGAAAAATTCCATGTTTTTTAAAATATGTAAAGCATAAATTAACACATATAATGAAAAGCTGGATGATTTTTATCCCTTAGAACTGCTGCTCAGAATGTTTCTTTGTTTTGTCAGATTGGAAAGGCATCAAATTGTTTTATTCATTATTTCTCCCCATAGGTTACTTACCAACTTCATGTGTTTTGTACTGTATCGTTTGGAATCTTTTCAGACTGAAAAGTGCAGACAAAGAGACTCCCAGCTTGTTTTGACAGTGTCTTGTGTATTTTATGCACCAGTTTAAAGCAAACACCAGCCCTAGACACTCCCTCAAAAATAATGATCTTTGATTTGATTCACTCCATGGATCTAAAATTGATATGAAGACTTGTGTAAGGACTAAACCATTTGAATAATTAAAAAATTGTGTCTAAATAAAAATGCAGCAGGGTTCACCCCTGGAAACTCTCAAAACAGCTTTAAGAAGACCTTTCATGAATAGTTTAAGAAGATGTGGCTCTCTGTTGGGATTAGGGGAACAGGCTGGTAACCTTTTCTGTCCCCTTGTGGATCTGTCTTCCATAATTATCTAATTCACTGCTTTAAATTTATTTCCAAATAAGGGAGGATTGTTTTTAGATGGAAAGCTTAGTAACACTCCAGCTTACCTGGTCAGAGAAGCATGAAGAGAGGATAAAGAAGAGTATGTCTAGTGCCAGAGGTTTTCCCAGGAGTTTCAGTCAGACCTGGGTTGGGCTCAGCCTGGGGAGGGATCAGCAGGACACGAAGCTGAGCTGGATTTATGGGTGTAGTTATCTAACAGCAGCTTTTGCCTCTCAAGGTCAGCCCACCCGAGCTGCGTGTACACTGTGATGTTATAGAGGAATAAGCCATAAAACAGTAAAAGGTACAGCAGGCTGAGGAGATGTCAAGTGGATTATTGCTTGGACAGACTCAGGAGACCAAAGCACAGGTGCAGCCTAACAGCAGCTGATAAAGGAAGTGCTGACTGCTAATGAGAGCTCCCAAAGTGGGGAACTGCTCGTGCTCCAACCAGCCTTGGGTTGGAGATGTTCCTTCCAAGGATTAGGGTAGGCTAAGACACTCCTGAATGGTGGATAACCCAGCTAATCCAAACACAGCTTGCTCTCTCATCCTCGAGAAGCTGTGTGGTTTTCACCAGAGCTGCCTAAGGCGTGCACCTGGTATGAGCCAGCATGCCTTATGAAGTTTTGGGAGGGCTGAGGACAGCATCCCACATGGCAGCAGCCTTGGTGGACTTCAGGCATCAGTAATGGAAAACCTGTGCTCCTGTGGGCAGAGAAATGGCTGGGAGAGGAAAGGGTTCTCTGGCTTTTTGGTTTGTTTGTTTCTATAAGTAGGGATAAAGGAGTCAGCGTGTTTTATGTGCATCACCATCCTGGCACCTCTGTGCCAGGGGAAGGTGGTGTCTGCTGAGCCTTTTCCTGCACACTTTTTTCTTTTGTCCCCTTGTAGGAGCTGGTTAAATTTGTCAAATAAAAAAAACCAAGACCCTGAGAGATGGTTTTTCTGTCCTCAGTTGGTGTAGGTTTTACCAGCAGTAACTGTACCATGTACCTCACAGACTAATTTGATGGAAGGAACTTTGTAAAAACAGATTAAACTATTTTCCATTCACTTCAGGAAGGGATAATTAGGTGGGAACAGAACAGACAGGAACAAGTCACAAGTATTGTGCTATCAGACACTGCCTTTGATCATCGTGTTACTCCCAGGTTTGCAGTCACAAATTAGGGTGTTCTATTTGCAGTGGATGAGGCTTCAAGCACGTTGTGCTCAAAGCTGCATTTTTCCTTGATTTCCTCTTCAAATACCTTTTTCTCATGCAGAATTTTTCAGGCTACTCTGGATTCAGAAAATCTGTGCTATCTCCAAAAGGTGTTCACAGGGGAAAAGGCAACTTTCCCAGTCTCCAGGAACATAAAGTTTGCCTTCACTGAGTTTGAACTAAAAAGTAGGCTCTCATTTGTGCTTCTTTGAGGTGCTTTCTCAGAACTAAAATTAATTATTTAATCCATTTGTCAAATAGCCCTGTCTCTTCTCTATGTACTAAGTCTCTATGTACTAAGTCTCTACCTGTGAAGGCTGTGTGGCTTGTGAAGGTCTAATAAAAGAAGAAAATGTAGTAACATTCAGAAAATTCACTCAGTGAATGGTGAGATACAGCTGAGTCCTGGAACTGAAGGGGACAGATTTACAGACCTGTCTTGTGCTTTGCTCTGTTCCCTCTCCAAGTCCTCAATCAGTGGCATAAGGAAAAATCTTCATTTCTGTCTTTAGGTTTTCCTCAGAGGAAGGTCTTGATGACAAATGCAGTGAGTCCAAAAAAGGAGTGAAAAATAACCAACTTTTTTTTTTCCTTTTGTAGTGTGTGAGTTTGAAGGGAGGAAGGTGAAGGAGAGACTCTTGGGCTGCTTTATCCTATTGCTTCTGAAACTGTGAAGGAAAACTCTGTTAAGTCTGAATCTGCTAGGTTTGGCAGACAGATCCTCTGTTATCGAGTCTCTTGAAACTGAATGTGGTGCCTTGGTTCCCTGGTGAGGGCCCTGGAGGGAAACAAAGCCACTGGAAGGCTCTTGAGAAAAACACAGTGAGGCTGTCACAGGGTGAAAGTCCCCACAGCCTTTGAGAGAAGGCTCAAATAAATGCTTGAAAAGAAAATTTTAAAGGGAATCAAAGGCAAGGAGTGCTTCAAGTATTAGGAGAGATGGAAGAGAACACACGGAATGCTTTGTCAGTCTAGCACATGGGAAATTTCCCTCTGGGACCAGTGTGGGGGAGGCTGGGTTTGAAGCATAGGGCTCAAGCTGTTGGCATTTCTCCTTCAGCGCTGGGTGAGTGTGATGGTGTCCTGTGTCAGTGGCAGGTAGGTCAGCCAAAAGGATGACTTTCATGTTTCCTCCAGAAAAATATTGACCTGTGTGCCCCAAGCACAGGTCATTCCTGCTGCCAGTTCTCACCTTAGAAGTGAAGACTCCCCAAAATATTAATTTGGCTTGAAAAAGGAAATATTTTCTGTCCAAACACCTGGGCTCCATTTTTATAAAAATTAAATCCAGGCACTTAGGCCTTAGCACATAAAAAATATCCCCTCTAGGTAGAGGTGTGATAGAGTTCTTCATGGAATTTGTCATTTCACATTATTGCTGGAAAACAAGCAGGCAGATTGCATTGAAACCACGGGGAGATGCTGATGAAAGCAATTTGTGCTGTGGGAAAGTGAGATATGTCTGATGGAAATGAGAGAGCTGTGGGTATGAGGGGCACAGCAGCTGCAGGGCTCCTCTTGGTCAGGAGTCCCTGTGAGCTGCTGCAAGGAGCAGCAGGACAGGATTTTGTCCATTGTGCTTTCCACATGTGAATTCCAGCCCTCGAATTCCCAGCTGGGTAAGGCTGAAAGCTTCAGGTGCCCACTGGACACGAGGTTTTTCATGAGCCCCACGCCTCCCTGTGCCTCACCTTGCTTGGCCATCTTCAAGCCAACACTTCCTTGGGAGGCCAAATCCCTGGACAGGAACAGAGCCTAAGGCAGCAGGTTGACTTTGTATCATTTTCTATTCTTTTTGCCTCATTCCCATGACAGAGATTGCATTAGAAGCTGAGAGGCTTATAAATTCTGAGTTATAGCTGTAGGCAGTTCACGAAGGGGAAATTGGGACTGGGGAGGGTTTGAAATTTGCATATACACCACACCCACTGCTGTTTAATTTGCATTTTGTTTGCATATATCATGGTTAAGTAATACGCATGCAGTACTTTTAAAGGGTTAGGACTGTGATATATATAACTTTTGCTTTAAGTGTAATTTTATAGAGTAGTTTGTAGAGCATGTAGCATGAACTTAAATTTAATTTCACAAAAATGATCAAATGACACTTATCAGCCATAAATACAAAGTTCTCTTTGAAAAGGATGTTGTTTTCATAAAGATCTTAGATTAACAGCACTGCAGTCTGCTGGTTAACAGCTGAAAACCAACACAATAGCAAATTTTCACACACACTGGGATTGCAGGGGCATCTGCCCTGAACTGGTGGAAACTCAGGACTTGTGTCTGTTCAGTAGTGTGTGATTCCTACAGCTGTAGGGACTGTGAGTTGGGATAGTGTTTTAAAATATGTTCCTTCCTTGTTTGCATTACATGAAGGAATTTCCAGGATGAGTGCAGCAGCAGAGTGACAGTGTCTGTCCTTCCCAGGATGATAAATGGCTGTAATGTAATTACTAGATAATTGTGACTAGTGCCTCATGTGAGATGAGAGAAGCCAAAGTTATTTCAAGATGCTTTTCATATTTTTTCTTACCATGGATATGTCACAAATTCAAATGTAGAAAGTAAAACCACCTGACTCTCTCTGCTTTGTGCCTGTCCCAATGGCACAGAAATTGCAACATCCTATTTAAAATTTGTTTTCAGCTTTTAGTTTTGTGACAATTCTTCAGCACAAGGACCAGTTCTGCAGAGCTATTTCTGCAGTTTTAAGGAGCAGAGAGGTGCATGCTCTTGCCATTGCTTTTCCCTTGACTGGGAGGATTTGGAAATTCCTCTAATCCCATCCCAGGAAAAACTTTCTTCCTCAAAGATCTGGTCCCATAGGTTTCCCTGCATTTTTAGGCACCTAGTTATCTTTTAGCTGTAAGTACATTTTTGGTCATGTATTAAAACCCTTGGAGTACCACGTGCTCCACCTCCTTGTCTGCACACCCCCAGGAATCTCACTCCAACCACCCTCTCTGCTCCTTTCCATTACAGGCAGCTCTTCCCCGGCAGCCCAGCCATAAATCTGCTCTGAGGCAGGGAATATTTCTCTGTGGCAGCACAGAGCTCTTTTTATGTCCTTTTGGTGGCAGTGGCCTCTAACCTGCAGTGCTCCCTCACACACCAGCCCCTGCCCCTCACCGTGTGTTGGGCTGCCCACAGGCTGCCTGCAGGCTCCAAGTTTGCCTTGAATGATCTCTCAGCTAAGAAATAACAACGTGTCACTCTGGCAACCTGAGCCTAAATTGGTTTGAGTCGGTAAGGAATGCTCTTGGCTTCTCTCTAACCTCCCAGCACGGGCAATAATTCAGTTCTGAATGTGCAGCCTGTTATTACTGTGGGCTTTTGACACATGGATGTGAAAGCTCCTCTTAACCTGGCTGAGCCTTGCCAGCATGATGGACATCAGGAAGGTCTGCTCTGTTTTGATCAGCACCAGTGTGCTTGGGAGCACGTCCCTAATGGGCCACCTCTGTCAGCATCTGAGTGCTCCCTCAGGAGCCACTGGGGGATCTCTCCCAGCTCGCATTTTGTCCCTAACCTCAGGCACTTGAGCAAACTTCATCTGCAGGGGAGACTGGAGATGTGCTGTTACACTGTATTTAGCCAAATGGACCAAGCGTAGGTTTGAGTACTTGAGATCCAAGCATTTTTCTTAGAACTTTATATACTTGTTTTATAGCATCCAAAAGCAATCTGAATTTTTTCTGCTTCTTGGCCTTTCTCATAGCCTTCCAGCTTTGCTGCTTTGTTTCTATGCTCGTGTGTGGCATAAAGACCAGTGCACTTGCTGCTTCCCTTTGTCCAGGTTGCTCAGATGGCCTCCATCCCCTCTGCAAATTACAAATGAGTGTCAGTCTCCTGTCTTGCTTTGTCTTGATGGGAAAACAGGTATGTCCATGTGAGCTCAGAACAAATCCTGTAAGTCTATCATCTGTGTTTGCACTTGAATGACTCTTCTTAAATTTGTGATGTGAACTATCAAAGCTTTGGAAGAATGCAAGCATGGGTTTGCTTGGTGGGCTGCTAAATAAGATTTCTGAGTAAAGCCTCAGTGATTTAGGAGCCCAAGACCCTCTTTAGAGATCTGAGTCCTTGGAAATGACTGTGTGGAACTTACCAAACAGAGAGGCACAGCACTGAAGTTTTTCCACCCTGTTTTTTTGCTGGCTGTGGTGTTTTCAAGCTTGCTCAGGTGTTGCTACAACCTTAAAATCCCCCTGTTGACCTGCAAACATCCTTGGTGCCTGCAGCAGCTGCCTGGCCTGATGTGCTCCTGAGCCCACAGCCATGGAGTGGAGCTGCTTTGTGCCTCCATCTGTCCTCCCACACGGCTGAGGCTGTGGCTGCATGTGGAAGGCAGAGAGGGAGGCTCAGTGAGCAGCCTGAAAGCCAGCCAGGCACTCGGTGTGTGCTGAGCAACAGGAGCACGAGCCCTTCCACAGTCTGAATGAGATAGAGCAAGACACCAGGTCAAGGAGAGACGTGTGCAGCAGAGGGGGAAGTGGGAAAGAAATCCATAAATATTCAATGAAGGAAGCAGGAAAACACATTCTGATTACAACTCTGGCTCTAATGTATGCAAATGTAACAGTTTCCCCCCCTACTATGGAATCATGTACTACATACATTACATGATGTAGTACTGTGTAGCAACATAGTTTATGACTCCTAGGAGAAGAAAATCGTAATTCACTGCCATTAACAAAAATAATAGTGCTTTCACCCAGAGGAGCTTTCCTTCGAAAGCCTGCACAGATTCTCTCTAACCTAATTTAAGCAATGTCATGAGTTGGAACAGATCGCTATCAAGTCTGTCATGCTTGTCATAACATGGCACTTGAATTGAAGACATCCCTTCCCAGGAGAAATCCCTGTGAAGGAACTGTATTATTTAATGGAGTTTAAGATTCCTTTTAAGTTTCAGAGCTTGTTTGTTTGAAAATTGTTCCAGTAAAACTCAACCGTTAGCCAGGTTTCATTTAAAGAGAAATGAGTTTGCATGTCCATGATTATAGGCTGCTGTTCCTCAAAGTTGTAATTAACTGGGGAAGCTGCTGAAGAAGAGCAGAGTACACACCACGTGCTTTGCAGCTGGCATTTGTTTTCTTATGGACAAGGTTTTCTGGAGCCTGTGAATGGGCACCAGCATTTATGGGAAGAGACATTCCCTGGTGACAGCCACCTGTCTCTGTCACACCTTCCTTCATCCCTCCTGCATTTCATGCAAGCTGCTAATTAGCTTTCAGTTTTTAGTGTGTAACGAGGCAGAAAACCTAAGGAGGAAATGAGACTGTGGTCTTGGCCCCCCCCAAATACCTGGAGTCGAACAGCATCTTAATGAATTTAAATCCTTGGATGGTCACAGGCGCAGGCTCGCACTGCTCGTTTAATTTCTGATTTCCAGCAGCCACAGTGGCTGTTGGGAGGTGTGGAGGTTCACATCTGCTGCTCCAGTGCTGCTCCCATTGCCAGGCTTTGCCATTCCCAGTTTGTTCCTGGCACCAAGGGAGGCGGAGTGCGGGCACGGCTCCGCACCCGCTTCATCAGGAGCACGTGTGGGCTGTCCTCACTTAGTGAGGCTGCTCAGGAACCTCCTGTTTGCAGAAACTTTGGCAGCTTGTCACAGCGTGTCAGGAGCTGCTCGTCTCCCCGGACAGCAGAGTTTATGCATAATGCAATAAATAGAGACGGGGAGAATGGCGTTCCGTGCCTTTAGCAGATTGTGCGAGAGAGGAGTTAAACCAATTCCTGCCCGTCAATCTCTCAAAGCATTTATTCATTTTTTTGTGTTTACTTTCTTCACTCCCCTCGTATTTATTTGTTTACTTTTACAAAACCTTTTGGGTTTTACATCTATCTGTTAAAAATAGGTCGATGTCTTTTTTTGGATGCTTTAGGAGATGTTAGGGAATACTTGAAAAAGAAATATATTGGGAGAGGCATGAGAAAGGTGTTTAAAGAACTGAAAGCATAGGGAAAAAAGAATAATTCTTTTTTCCCTTGCTGCCCTGCCTGTTCTCAAACTTCTGTGACCGGGCCACATGGTGGCCTTTGGAAACTTTGTTGTCTGATGCTGAAGCTGTGCTCAAAGCAAAGCCTGCCCAGTCCAGTGTGAGGCACAGGGCTGATCAAACCCCACTGAAGTCACTGAAAAGGCTTTCACTAAAGGTAGTGGGCTTTGGCTCAGATGCTAAAAGCATTATCATCACTCCCTGGCTGATCCTCTTGATACCAGTTCTCTCATCAAACCCTCTGACAGAAAAGGAGAGAAAATCCAGTCCCTGCTGGTTAAACCAGCAGCTAAACACAAGAGTTTTGACAGATCTAAACCACTCCTATGGAGAAATCAGAGGTTTTCAGCACAGAGGTACAAAAACACAAATGCTAGAAGCTACACCAAACATCAAAGCATCCGTACCCCCCCAAACTCTTAAGGTGCAGCTTTATCATGACCAGAAGAGCAGCAAATGCTGCAGGGGATTGCCAGGCATCCTGCCCAGCCTGAGGGCATGGGGCTCTCCCCTGGGGACCGTGGTAAGGGTGTGGGGATGTGCCATGATCCCAGGAACAGGGCTGGGGGAGGCTGAAAGGTGGGGCAGTGAGGGAGGTTTTGGGGGATATCAGCTTGGGAGAGGGGGGGACAGAGCTGGTGAGCCACAACCAGAGAGAAGCAGGGAAACAGAGCTCAGAGCTCAAGGGGAGAGATGTTTAATGAATATGCAAGACAAAAAAATTACATGATTATTCAAGACTGGCCTTATTTCTAGTCCTGGGATCTCAGTACTAAGTGAAAGTGCAGCAGAGGGAACTTGAGTCCTGAGTTGTGTTCCTGTTCTTACTGCAAAGGCTCAGTCCACAGGCTCAGCCACCAGCAATGAAGAGCCAACACTCAGGTGGTGGATGCAGGGACACAAACCCTGGTTATACTTTTTTGGGCAGTTTCTAACTCAAACAGGAAGACAGAGCTAAAAGGCTCTTCTGATTCAATCAAAAATCTCCTTCCAGCCAGCAAGAGTAACAGCTTTGGGTGTTAGATGGCCAGTCTGAGTGGATTAATAACTTGCTTTATATTATCAGCCGAGTTTCATCTAGAAATAAATCCTGTCTGATCTCTGTGAACATGACATAAGATTATTCCAGCAAGTGCAGAGGTTGGGATTTGTGCATTGAAACTGGTGATGAGCAGGGCTGTAGGGTGAGAAGGTTGGGAGGGGGTCTGTGCCAGGGGAGCTGCACTGGGCCCGGGTTTTGGGAGCAGAGAGAGGATTGTAAAGGTGCCCCATGCTCCTGACCTGCAGAATCCAGCACACGACACATCCCTGGGACAAACTGCCTTGAAAAGTCTTATGAGAAGCAGCTGAGTGAGATGGGGGTGTTAACCCTGGAGAAAAGCAGTCTCAGGGAGGACCTTCTCACTCCCCAAAAGAAGATTTTAGCATGGTAGGGAGCAGTTTCTTCTCCCAGGAACAAGTAATAGGATAAGAAGAAATGGCCTCAAGTTGTGGCAGAGGAGATTAAGATTGGATATTATTAAATATATATAATCACTGGATGGGTGGTGAGGTGTGTGGGAAGATGGACTGAGAGATCAGCATGGTGGAAAGAAGTGGGGCAGAGAATTTTGTCTGAGAGAGGGGCAGTGGTATCCTACACCTCTCTCAGAATTGTGCACAAGGCTCAATTTCCATGATTCCTTCCATGGGAAATTCATGGTGTTTTAATTAGCCATAGAAAGACATTTAAAGAAGCTTGAGGTCTCTTACTCCTTACTCATGCTTTGCTTATCCACTAGACACACACATCACAGCCTTTTGTTCTTGGTCTACTATTTGCACTTTGTTGTTTTTCTTTTGTTTTGCTTTTTTTTCTCCCTTCTTCTTTGAAACAAAGAAATATAAAGCAAAATTTTAAGTGATCTGGTTAAAGAAATACATTTGGGTTTCCAGCTAATTTTTGTATTACCCTTTCCCTATATTTATATGGCAGTGGTGCCTGTTTCTGGGGTTTGAGCTTTGTGTGACTCCCAGGCAGAGGTTTTTGAGATCCTGCACTGATGGCAGACCTGGTGCTGTGGCTTTCCACAGGATTTTTGGCCACT
The DNA here is from genome assembly GCA_013397245.1 of Thryothorus ludovicianus. Lineage (NCBI taxonomy): Eukaryota > Metazoa > Chordata > Aves > Passeriformes > Certhiidae > Thryothorus > Thryothorus ludovicianus. The sequence continues at coordinate 1,750,372 of VZTB01016398.1, read as the reverse complement.
GCTGAGAATAAACAGCAGTGAACAAGTCCATCCTGGACTTGTATGCAAAGATTTGCTTCCCAATTGGCAGGACCACTGAGGTGAGAAACAGCCCATAGGCTGCAAACCAGGCTTTTAATTTACTTTTTATCCCCCATCCCCAAATCAGTATGAAACAAAGATGTTTACTAATACCATCCTTTTTACTGAATTAAAAAAAGGACTTTTCCTCATTGGAACACTTCTCCCTTCCACAGCAAGTTGCTCTCTGGTTTGGAAATGTTTTCACAGATGCCAGTTAAAATGTCAGAGGCTTCAGCTCCGATCTCTGCCCTCCAAAGGGCACCTGGGTTTATTTTTTCCTTTCCAAGTGGGAAAATATGATTTTTTTCCTCTGTCCAAATGGAATGGGTGATTTTCTTGTCAGTGTTTAAATTGGCCTCCTTGGGAGCATATTCTGAGGTGGTGATGTCTACATTGCAGAGTAGAGACAACTCTTGCCTTGACAAAAGGAAAGAAAGATGGTGGTTACTGGAATAAAAACTATGTTTAAAAGACAATATAATAAAACCCTACAAACAGTAGGGTTTTAGTAGAGAGTTTTCTGACTGTGCCTTTCCTTAGGGTCTCAGCTACGAGTTCCTCAGGGACTTTTAATCCAGATTAAACCCCTAGGGAGATTGATACATATATATACATATA
>VZTB01016398.1:1402149-1749615 GCA_013397245.1 Thryothorus ludovicianus | reverse complement strand
ATATATATATATATACACACATACATATATATATATACACATATATATGTATGTATTTCTCTCTGTGTGTATATATGTAAATACCACATAAGCCTGTAAAAATCCATAAGAATCTCCCTATTGACTTCAAAGGCATTTAAATCCGTGGTAGTAATGCAACTATATATTTGTAGCTGATTTGAGGATTTAGGGAATCTCACTCTGAACAACTTATGAAGGCTGTTTGAGATTATAGCATTACTCCAGGTAGCTCTATTAAATTACAAGTGCTGTTCTGATTGCACTCCCAGTCTGCCTGTGCTGCTGTCTTTTTATTTTTGCCTTGGACTCAAAGTCCCAGACATAGTGAAGCTGGATTAATAATGGATCTGTCGCTGGAGCAAGGTTTGTTTTACTGCTCAGAGGAGGCACGGGGTTGGAAGTGAGAGGTCATTTTCAGGAGAGGGAGTTAAAAGGTCAGGTAGTGTGGCCTGCCCAAGGGAGCTGGGATGGAACCCAGAGTCCTGAGCACCTTTTCTGACAGCAGAGAACTGATGAGTCAGGGTTGTGGTGGAGGGGGAAGAGCCAGGAGGTTCAGTACTATTACATTTTTAATGATGTAACATAGAACCATAGAGAGGTTTAGGTTGGAAGGGACATTAAAGCCCATCCTGTTCCACCCCCTGCCATGGGCAGGGACACCTTCCACTGTCCCAGGCTGCTCCAAGCCCTGTCCAACCTGGCCTGGAACACTGCCAGGGATCCAGGGGCAGCCACAGCTGCTCTGGGCACCCTGTGCCAGGGCCTCACCTCCCTCACCGTGAAGGAAGAATTTCTTCCCAATATCCCATCTAAACCTGCTCTCTTTCAGTTTAAAGCCATTCCCCCTTGTGGAGATAACAGGGAATTGAACAGCGTCTGAAAACTCGTGAGCCAATCCTGTTCTGGCCACAAGTCCAGGTAGTGGCATCTCACACTGTCCCTCTGCTAGGCTGGGACTCGTGGGACACAGCAGCAGCACAGAAAGGAACTCCCTCTCTGTTTGCATATGGCTGAAGTGGACACGTGTTCCTCCTGCAAACCATCATCGTTTTTATTGGTGAACTTATTCCAGAGATCTCTCCAGTATTAATGGTTTTGCCTGAGCATCTGTAAAATGAGCTCCACAGGGTGAAAGCCTTTTAAGTAAATACAGGGACTGTTGGTCTGTGCTGTCTCTGCCCTGATGTGCTGTTTGGCAGGAAGAAGGTTTCCTTCTCTGTCTTCCTGGGCTTAGTTTTAAATAGCGATTATAAAACAGAGCAACCTCCTAAGCCTTGGGTAATTTTACCATCTTAGATATCGAAGTATAGCTGAATCCTGTTGAGCAAATGCAGGCCAAAGAATACAAAACAAAATAATCATGTCCTAAACCTGAAAGCCAGATCTCTTGAGGGATTTCACCTGCTTCTAGTGAGTGGTATTGAAAGACAGGACTGTTTTTCTGGAGGAAAGTTCTGTCCATATGTGTTAATCCATGTAGGACACAGGTTGCACCCAAATCACTAGGTTGGATCTTGTTTCCTGCAGGGAATTTTTCCATTCTACTGAGCTCAAAATTTTTTTTTTTACTATTAGCTGATTTATGCCTTTCAACATGAGCTATATCAAAGTCAGCATTTAGTACTGTATATTTACTTTGGTTTGCATGCAATTTGCAAATGATATACTGTACTTTTATACAGTTAATGTGTTCATTTTAGTGTATAATGCATGCGTGAACTTTCTGAATTTTCAGCTGAAAATATGATAAGTGGGTTATATTATGCAGTGAAGGAGTTGTTATATGAAAACACTTCCATATCATCAATTATGTACCAGCTTAATACAAAATGGTATTAATACATGAATCAGTGAAGGAAGTTGTATAATAAGATTCTCATGAGAACATGAGGCTGATATTTATTAAAGATGTAAGTTTCATGTTGAGAAGGAATACTTTGTTTTATTCATTTATTTGATAAGCAGCTCTGCTGCCCAGAAAGGAACAATTTCATTGTATATTCACAAGCAGCTCTCACATGTGTTTCTCATATTTCTCACAGAGTTCAGAAGTTTGATAAGCAACACAGATATCATAAAATCCAACTACTGGTTTATAGTCCACAAGTACTGCTTTCCTTTGAGCACAGAGAAACTCAGTGGGTTTGGAAATGACTCCTCAGACAGCTGGGAGTGCTGGGTGGGATCCCATCCTGACAGAGCTGGGTGGGATGCTCAGTGGGATCCCTCTTGTGCTGATGCCCAGTGTGGTCCAGCAGCTTCAATGTTATTTTTGCCTGGGTGCTTTTCAACTTTCATTTCACCTGGATCCCAAAATGCAAATGTTCCTCCAGCTCCCAAGGGAATTTCAGAGCAGACTGCACATCCAGAGAGCCCAGACCTGTTAGAGCCAGCAGGGGTGGATCTGGAGGGGAGAGTGTTCCTGTAGTATGTGACATGTCTGGGTTGAGTGTTCAGAGTCTGCTGCAGTGTTTTGTGCAGAAATGGTTGCAGCTCCTTATTTATCGGGATGGGACGGGATGGGATGGGATGGGATGGGATGGAATGGGATGGGATGGAATGGAATGGAATGGAATGGAATGGAATGGAATGGAATGGAATGGAATGGAATGGAATGGAATGGAATGGAATGGAATGGGAGTAGTTCACTTGGAAGGGTCCTGTGATGTCCATACAGTCCAACTGCAGTAAAACCCAGCGCAAGTGGAGAGCAGGGGATGAGCCTTGTCCTGGGAGCAGCACCTGGCTGGTCATGGTGGCTCCCCTGCCAGGTGGGTATTATGGAATATTGGACAGAGGTGCACATCAAAACACTTTTTAAGACTGGAGGAAGATGTGGGCTCAATTCTACACACTTACACTAAGAAGTTAAAGTCTCTGCTACTCCAAGGCACGAGCTTTCCCTTAAAACCCTGTGATGGGTGGGCATTAGAGTCTGAGCTGCTCTAAGAGTGATCAGGAGCCAAGGGCTGACTCTGCCAGTGGTGTCAGTAGCTCCCATTTATCTCTCTTTCAGCAATATTTGGAGCCAGAATTAAGATGCCTTGAGATGAATGGGAGCCACTGTGTACTGTCTATGTTCTCATTTGATTAAAATCCAATAGTTTTTTGAGTACTACATTTGATGAGAGGGTGCTTATTATTGTTTTTAACATTTAGGTGATCTGGTGATTTAAAGGCTGGCACAACCCCTTCATCTGTCTGCAGCTCACAGCTGATTTATTTTCCCCCATTCATCCACCTGGATGCCAAGAAGAACCATGGACAATTTGGAATCCTACACTGCTGGAGGAGCTGAGAAAAGCAATCCTGTAAGGGAACAGTGTGAAATGCTGCACAGACAGCCATGGCAAGACAGCAAAGCTTTGGAAACCACAGCACTGGAAGAATTCGGGGGAACTTCAGGTACCAGCACATTGCAGAGATTTTATAGCACCAATTCAGTCTAGAGGAGTCATTTACTGAAAAATAGAAAATAGAAAGAAAAGCTTATACAATACCTAAACCAGGGTAAGAGTAGAGATTGACAACTGTATGATGAAAGGGAGAGGGAGAGAAGTTGGTGTGTGAGAGAAAGAAGAATGGTGATCAATATTAACAACTGCACTCTGTTTGTTGTAAAAAGTAATGGGATATACAGGAAAACATAAGCAGAGTGATGAAAGCATGGACAAGGTGATAAAAGAGCCCATGAAAGTCTGAGGGAATGTGTCTTCAGATTTTCCAGGCATGTGGTAAGAGTGACTCTGCAGAGAGCTCCAGGGTAGCAGTCTGGCAGTTTGTTTGCTTAACATGGCACTGAAATTAAACAATAATTCCACTAAAAAAAAAATCTCTGCTCCTCCCAGGAACCTTAGATGTAGTTGTTGTGGGGCAATTGGCACAGAAATCACTCCAAAGCTGTTTTGCAGAGATATAAAGCAAGAAATATTGCTGCATAATTATTAATTTCCTTCCCCTCCCTTGGCAGCTTCCAGCCCCCAAAACTGAGGATTACTTCAGTGTGCATATGATTCAGATGGCCCAGAGGACACCAGTTGACAGCTGGGGACACTGGAGGATGTCCAGAGCCAGTGCTGAGCTGCCCAGCCCCATTTTGGAGCAACCTGGCCCATGGGAATGTGTCCCAGCCCACAGCAGAGGGTTGGACTGAGATGAGCTTTAAGGTATCTTCCAATCAAAACCACTCCATGACTTTGTGATTTCCCAGCCATGTTGAAGCTGGAGGCAGGGGCTGGTCCCAACAGCATCACCAGAGCAAATGTTACTGAAAATCCTCCATGCAGCTCCTGAATCAGGCATGAGGGACAGCCAAATTGTAGGAAATCTCAGCTCTTCCTGTAAGTTTATGTCCAATTTCTTGTCCCCAGCATGTCACTGTGTAATGGATAAGCATCCAAACCTCAGACAAACCTGAAGCAAGGGAGCACTCCTCTCTCTAATGAAGACACATTGTCACTGGGCTTGGTTCAAAGACCATTAAAGTTTCCCAGTGGTTCCAGTGGGGACCAGAACAACCCTTTTCCTGAAGAAATAGAGGCATATATTAACCTTAATTGGGAACAGCTTCCACGAGGATTTTCCCTCTGAGGAAAAGGAGCATTTTGCAGATATAATTGTTTTGGAGGGAGTAATTATTCCATGGATGCTTCCTGAGGTGAATGATGGCTCTTGTTACGTTTTTCCTTCTGAAAGTGGAAGAGCTGTAAGAGTCCTGACAAAGACCAGTGGCATTCCCTGGCAAGCAGGGGCCAGACACACACCTGGCAGGAACATTTGTGCAGTTTGGCTGAATGTTTCTCTATTACTCTTTACCCTGCAGCACAACACAGTTTGCAGCAATTGATTGACTTAGCTGGACAGTGAGATAAAAAAGCTACAAATAAGTCTGGGTGGGAGCTGTTCTTCTGCTGTGATTAGATGTAAAACAGGCCCAGCCAGAGCCATGTTTTGCCTGGGGTCAGATCAACTGAACATGGATCCTGGGGTTTCTAAGTGTTAATTTCTACTCAGTTTCAGGAAGGTTGGAAATCATCACCCTAAAAAACTTTTCAAGTGATGGGGTGTGAGGATTAGTGGGAGCCCCAGGGTAATCACTTTTTCCTCCTGATCAGGAAGGTGAAGCAGGGAGATGACGTGCAGTAGGGAGAGGTGACTAAGGAAAGAAAAAGGAACATAAATCAGAGATGGGACAGAAAGAATCAGGCAAAACATAGTAGGGAGGAAGATCCCCAGAAAGAGAGCTGTCTTCTGCATATCGCTCTGTGCTCGAGTCCTGCTCACAGTTTCAAGAAAAGTGTGTGAAATCCTAAAGGAGCTTCCCCATCTCTCGGTGGGGAAAGCTGCCCTTGGGACATTGCCTGAACAAGGAGTGAGCCTGGGCTGATGAACACAGCCCACCCCTCCTGAAAGAGCTACCGTGACATGTGGTGGAGGCAAAAGGCACTCAAAATGAGGTAACTTCAAATAATTTTGTATATAATTGGCAGCAAGGTTTTCTTTCATCATTTCCCTCTTTTCTGCCCCAGCTTTCCTATTTGTTTTACCAGCTCTTGGCAGGGATATTTGGATTGAACATGGAGCTGCTGTTGAGAAAGTGTGGTTTCAGCACTGCAATAAAGCAGTCTTACCCCAATGAATTTTAAAGGCTATTTTGGCTGCCTTGAGAAATGCTGATTTATGACTTGAATGTGTCAGGTTTTTTGCAATTAGCAGGACACTGTCTAGAAGTTATAGACCATCTTAGGAAGAAATAGGCAATTGTCTTTTTTCCAAGCTATTTTTATGAAACATTTTCCTTCATTCATGCAGCAAGTTAAATACTCTTCGTTAAGAAAGTGGCTGCCACATTCAGATGAAGAAAATTTTGCTAGATTTTTCTTCAGAGTTGGCATTATCACCAAGTATTGCTCTCTGCAAGAAATTAAAGCCACAGACAGGTTGGTTGATTTGTTGGTACCATGTATAATATCCCCTTGGGCAATTCCATAAGCCTCCTCCTGAAACCTCATGAAAATCAGTTGAATTACATGCTAAAACAGCAATTTTAAAAATAGTGGTGTCAAATATTAAATTTCTATAGATGTGAGAGGCTGTCTGTACCACATGGCATTATCAGATATGAGAGCAGACAATGAGGTTGGCTTGAATGCCACACAATTCATTATGCAAAATAATTTTCATTGAAGACATTCAGAGTTGTCACAGTTTTTTAATGGAACTCTGCATTTTTTTAAATAAAAAAGCTTAGTAAGAATAGAATTTCACTAATAAATCAGATAACATGTCCAAGCAGATAGCAATTAAAATTTTAATTATAAGGAACAGCTTTTTTTGATTTTTTTTCACAGGATGTTAAATTTGTAACCAGTTATTTCTGGAAAAAAAAACAGGTTTTCTGAGAAGAGAACTTTGTGAAGTTTAGACAAGGACTGTGTATAAAACATGAATCATGATAAAGAAAACTTTCTTAGGAGAACTTGATGATCTAAGGGACATAATTTTCCACCAAGCACCAGAACCTCTGTGCTCTGAGAGGCACATGTCCTCTGTGCAACACAGAGAAACAAAACCTGCCTGAACAAACAAAAATTCACCTTGTGTGAGCCAGCAAGGACAGTCATTGCAACAACCTACATTGGGTCATCCCAGAAAACAGGTTGAAAATCTCAAAAATTCAACTTTTAAAAATATTCTCTGTTACATTTTGGAATGGGAATGATGGAAAAAGCTTTTCACTTTCCCAAGGACAGGAATTCTGCATCTAAATAAGCACATTTTGCTCGATGGCATAAAAAGAACATCATGGCAACAGCACCCACTTGATACATTTTCAGTAACTGCACATCCACGAGGGCCATACAGCTCTGAATAAGGCTCTGCTCTTGTTGCAGGCAAGTGTTCCTGAATTTGCTGTTAGAATGCTCCCATTGGTGCTTGGTACTGGCATTTCCAGGAGATACCACAGAATGAGATGAAAGAAGTAGAGTGGAGACAAAGCAGTGAAGAGGATGTTTGCCTCAAATGCGATATTTGAGTGAGTAGGGAGGAGGTGGGTCAGCTGGGCAAGGCTAACACGAGCACAAAGTCATTTACTTGTGCTCCATCCTGGTGTCAGTTATTATAAATACATTAAAAAAAAAGATGCTGTCTAGCCCCTTGGAGTTATGGGGTGGAAATGTGGCCCATTTTGGCTTTTGAAATAAAGACATTATTCTTTGCTTTGCTATTTATAATAGGAATCATTCACAGTTATTCCAGTAGCATTTGTCCTTTTGGTTTACTGTTAATGCACACTGCCTCAATGATTAACTTCGTAAAGTGGGAATAATTGAAAGGCACACGTTAAACTGCATTCAGAAGCGTTTGGTTTATCAGAGTCCTGCTGTGTCTGCTATGTGCAGATTTTGATGTAGACAAGTGTGGTAATGGGCAGTGCAGAACATGCAAACCTTAATGATGGCTCTGGCTCAGCATCCACCCTATTTACAGCAGCAAAAAGTCCCGATTTAAAAGCAAAGTGTGACCTCAGGAAATATAAGGTTTATATTCCTGCCAATTCCTACTGCACTTTCCCAGGGAGGTGTTAAGCCCATTACCAGCCATCATGGGCAAAATCAGCATTTCCACCTTTGAATGCCATTTGATTGAGCAGATGTGGTGAATGCCAGGCTTGAAGTACAAAGTGGGTACTTTGCACTGCTGTCCACATGTCCGTGCAGCCCATGGAGATGAAAGGCTCAGCCCAAGCTCCACATGTTATTCATCATGCAGGATTGCTCCAAAAAGCTGATTTTCCTTTGCTTCTTTGAAAGCCTCCTGTAATTGAGGCTTCAACTCTTTTCCTCCTAAGTCTGTAGTGAGTATAGAAAAAGACAACTTACGGTGTTGAAAAATGAAGATTTTATAAATTCCCCAATTTTGTGACAGAAATAAAGCAAGGAAATATCAGAATTCTTTATGGATATGCTTCATGGCCTGCAGTTTTTGTCGGTGTTTCTTATAGATATGGATTTTATCCTTTGGCCATTTTATAATTGCATTGCTTGAAGAACTTGGTTCAGGGAACATCATCTTTCTGTTGTTTTCATAGAAGCAGGACAACACAGAGCAGACTGTGGACTGCTCATGTCTGCCTCAGAGATCCAAGTGCCATGTTTCATTTCCAAACCCTCTGCTGCCTGAGGCACATGCAGCTTGTGAGAAAGGTGATGGAGTTTTGGGAATAAAGAAGCTGGCCAGTAGCTGGCACACCAGTCTGCCGGGGGTGCACTGCTGTGGAGAGCATACGTGAGGTTTGCAGCAGGCTTCAGTAAGACTGAGCCAGGAATGTCAATGTTAAACTGCTTTTCTGAGGGAAATAAAAGCCCGGTGGAAGTGTTGGTTGATAACACCCCTCCATCACTCTTTGAGGTAGGCAAGAAACATCCTGTTATCACCTGACACCGAGATACATCCAAGTGAACTTACACTTGTACTTTAAAGACTGTAAGCCAGAGTGGTACAAAGCAGTCCCAGCATCAGAGAATTAAGCCCTGAGGCACAAAAGCCAGATCTGTACTTGAAAAGGCTCCTTTGTGTTGCTGTGCTGGCAAACCCTCCAAGAAGGAATGAGGCGTTTGTAATCCCACACAGAGTAGGGAGAGAGATCTTAGATAGGGATAACCGGTTTTGTATGCCAGGACTTGTGTGGCTAACACAGAGGGTTCACAAAGGATGTGAGGGTCACTGAGCAACCTTACTGTGCAGACAGAAACTTCAGAGTGGCTTAGCAGAGGCAGATATGAGCAAAACAAGCTCTGCTGCTGTTGGAGGTGACTGAAAGACCCTCTCACCAGCAACCTACACACCCCACCATCTGCTCCAACGAGGGGCTTGTTCTTATTCCTACACTGCTTTCCATATCCTCCCCATGGGGATCTTCAGGGACCTTTGCTGGAATGAAAATTGTCCTCTTTAATTCACCTCTTTGTCTCCGTTCCAAACGGCTTTGTTCAATCCTTTCCTATTAAATAAGATTCAAAGTTTTTCCGCTGAGTAAGAACCTGCAATTTTTTTCGGTCACCAGTCACCACACGGCCGTGCCTCCCTTTCCTCATGCACAGCAGGAGTACCAGACACTCCTTCAGAGCAGGAGCTGTCTCCAAGGGTGGGTTTCTTGAGGAAAAGGAGGTGGCTAAAGTTATTTCCTCTTGAGGATCTGTACAAGTTCCTGTCTGCTTTTTAGCACCACAATTCCGCAGAAACAAAGGAGCAACCAAACAAGTGACAAACAAGCCGGAGTGTGCGGCTGCTTGTTTTATGCAGAGCTCAGGGCTTTTGGGTTTGTGCCTGCAGAGTCACCATATTTTAAAAATGGTAATTTCTGAGACCAATCTAAAAGGCTAATTGTTGCTGTTACTGATCTGCTTTAAAAGCCATAATTAAAGCTGAAGAGAACAGTCACAATTCCTGCCAGCTGCGGGAAGCTTTGTGGCTGCCTTGTCCCAATTACAGGGTTTTTTGTAGAGAGCACACTGTATGAGCATAGCTGCAGCTCCCTTCTAACAACAAGCAATCATGAGAAACATTTAATAGCAGGCTTTGGACCATGTCTTTCTTTTCTGGACAGTGTGAGTAGTGAGGGTATCTGGTGTCCATAAAACATATTTTTTTTCCCCTCAGTTAATTAACAGTTTGGAAAATGAAAGTCAGGGTTAGAGCTGATATATTCACTGTATTTATTTATTTTTCCAAAAAGAAGTAGCTGCCAGAAGTTTAGATGTGTGTTTCCATTTGCTCATCTCTAATGGCATCATGTTGTGCTCTGACAGCAAGGGTAGAAGCAACAGAGAGAAGAATTTGCTTAGTGCTCACAAAAACCCTCCAGCTCTCCACTCTTTTAAGGTCCTGTCCAGAGACTTCAAGGCAGGGAAAAGAACTGTGAGAAAATGTGGCTAACAGCACCTAGGGTTGACTAGGTCACAGTAAAAGGAAGATTGGTCTAGACCAAACTGCATGCTCCCTGTCTGGCACTTGCTTCCAAGAGACAGCAGTGCCTTCAAAAACCAGGCAGACAATCCTCCCAGTAGCCCAGGCTCTCCAGTAGGAAGCTGTTCACCAGAAACACTTCTGTCATGGGCAAGGAAGTCTCCTAGGAACAATGTTTTGTGGTAACACCATCTGGTTTGGTCGTATTCTTCCTGGGAATTGATCCAAAGCCCACTGAGGTCAATCAGAACCTCCCACTGACTTTATAATGGCTTAAGCTCTGTTTAGTTGGAGCTACTAATCCAATTTCTACGCCAGTGCTACTGTGAAGTCCCAGTGCTGACACATGAAATTTAGCTCACTGCCAGTGGCAGCATCATTATCCTGCTGATTTCAGCATTCCCTGATGCAGATTTGTTCACATATCTGCAGCCACAGAAGCTTGGGCAGAAGTCCTGCAAGGCAAGCTGATTTGGGCCTTGTCCACTGTGAGTGGAAGACCTCCAGGAACAGCCTGGGGTACAGGTAAAGTCACCCACGGAATTCAGTGTGGTGGCACTCAGTGCTGGTCCCAGGGCTTGGGACCATTAAATATTGTAGACACCATTGAACACCTTTTACAAAACAGGGGCCAACGTTAACCAGGTCTGTCACCCATTTCCTCAGCCCTTTGAATAGAGAGAACTGAAATATGTTTTAATAGTTGGTGGTGTGGCATGTAACAGCTGAATAGGGATGCACTAACCCTCATGGGCAGATGCAACTTTCTCCCCAGGGACCTTGTAAAACTCCACTCATCTGTGCTGGAAGAGTGTTGATGAGTTTCTCAAATTAATTCCTGGTTTTTAGACTTTTATCTTCTGGTCCAATTTAAAGATTTTGAACTTTCTCTTTTTTTTTTTTTACTGCAGTTACGCTCAGGAGCCACCCAGCTGGATGCACAACTCTAGGGCTCAATAGTTAGTGTCTTCTCCCTTAAAATTCCCTTCCTGCAAGCCATTAAGGTGTGAGATTGATCCTTTCAGTGTTCGTGGAGAGTAAAACATGTGGAGGTAGAGAAGAGCTGGAAAGATATTTATTGGAGGACCCAGGCTGATACTGAGGAATATGATTCAGTTACAATGTCCAGCTGGATGTGAGATAAAGCACACCAGTGATTATTTCTTGCTTTCCAGAACAGCTGTGCAGCACCACAGCGATGGGGTTTCCCATAGGTAACACCACACCTTAGGGATTTTTGAAAATTAAAAAGTCTTATGACTGGAAATAATTATAGCTCACAAAAAAAAAGAAAAAGAACTTGCTTCCACAGCAAAATAGCCATTGAGCAGAGCCCTTCAATTTAGTGCTGAAGTTGTATTAAATCTTACATTTCAAGATTTCCCGAGTTTCTTCTAATATCCAAGAAAACTGGAGATGAAACAGCCACTATAAATCCTGTAAGTCCAAAAGTGCCAGGTGTACAGCAGCGAGTAGTTTATCAGCTTCTGTTTATCTGGGTTTTCTTAAACCTTGTCAGATACAATGATGATCAGCACTGACTTCCTACCAAACAGGTCAATAGAGGCTTCAGTCTCTGATCCAGATGCCAGATGAGTTGTCCACAGAACATCCATTAGGACACGGACCTCAGGTGTAGGAAAACACAACAAACAATTACAGAGACTTCCTGGAATGAAAGAATTTAAGCCACAATCACCTTCTTGCTCAGAAATAACTGATGAAATTGGTGATATGATTTCTTGTGATGGCCTGCCTGTTTTGTGTCAGGGAGATGCACCTCTGGGATGTCTCACCAGATGTTTTTAAGCCTGCAGCACTGAAGACAGAGCTCTGAGACAGAACTGTTTCAGCAAGAGGGTTTGTGCCACCCTTGTCCAGGGGAGGAGTGAAATGCTGACCCCTGAGAGGTGCTATGGTATTTCTGTGGAGGAAATCTGCATCTGCTGCTACTGGGCTGTGCAGAAGGTAAGAGGTGGGCTTTGAGAGTAATTTTAATATGTGCTGTGGGCACAGGAGGTTTGGAGTAGCAGTGGAATAAAATAATTCTGTAGTCTGAAAACACATTTGTCTGTTGAGTCATCTATTATGTTGTTAAAATGTGATAATTGGAATCCACGCATTAGCAAGCCAAAAAGACAATAATTAAAGCCAAGGCACAAAAGGGAGTTAATGCTCCAAAATTATTTTGTGCAGAGTTATTTGATAAAGTAAGTCTTTCTGTTTCCTTATGAAAACCCCTGCTCTACAATGAATCTTTCTAACTCTCTGGAAAATAATCTAATTATAGTTAACACTATTATGTTCTTTGGTGCTTTGAATGGAGCTGTGGGTAATATTGTGCTTACTCCAAAGCAAATAGCTGCGTGTTTCAGTCTGACATTTCGTACTGATAGAAACAAAAACATTTTGTTAAAAACAATGGAGAAGGGAAATAATTCATTTTCTAGGTAATATAACAAAAGAGGGAAAAGCACCATCATGTTCTTAACAACAGCAGAAATATGCTTAATATGCTTTGCCAGACATTCTTCTGTAAATACTTTTAATTGTAACATTGTATTCTTCTTCCCTAGGAGAAAGCAGGTGAAACCCAACTTTCTCTTTCCTGAAATCTTCCCATATATTTTCACAAACGAATGAGTATCTTAAGTCTCAGGCATTGTGATCACTTGAAAGCTTATAACACTGGAAAAAGAAAGATTAAATATGAAAGAATGGTATAAAGTCTGAAAATGTGCATTTAGATCTTCTAGTTCAATCTCAAACAGACAAGCCTCATCTTTATTTTTCTTCTTTTTTTGTTTAGTAAAGCCCCAACTGGAAGCCAATGAAGTTGGAAATGTATTGACTTTGTTTCATTTCTGGGATAATTAGTCACCTATAGTTGAATAGTGATGTTAGATGCACAATAACCACCCTCAGCCTCTCTACAGAAATGGAAATGCAATTGGAATTTGCGGCTCTCTCTGAAAGGGGTTTTGTTGAATCTAATTTGTTTTCACAGCAACCCAGTTGCTAAATGTTCTTAGACCAGGGAGGTTAAGTGTCCTGATGCAAGCACAACCCATGTTCATGTAGGCATGGCTGCACAGAGAAATTTTGGGTAATTTGAGTCACAAACCCAACAATTTTTGCTGGTTATGGAAGGAGAAATGGAAATGGAAACTTGAGCAGGGATGCTCCAGGGGCGGGTGGTGTGGGAAACTCTCAGCAATTCCTTTTTTTCCCTGTGGGACACCATGGAGATGGTATCAGGGGGAGGGACAAACCCATCGAGGGCATCCTGTGCAGTCCCTGCTGCTGCCCAGCCCCACGAGCACCACAGCCCTGCAGAGCAGCCTCGTGCCTGGTGGAAGGGCTCTTCCTGGGCCCTGCTGCTAGCACAGACCTTTATTCACCTTCCAGTGCTGCCCACTCTGCCTGTCTGACCCATTCCATTTGCACCAGCAGGATCTGCACCCTTGGAGGTGTTTGCCCAGGGCTGGAGCTCACATGCTGTGAAATGTGTAATAGAGTCAAACCAGACTTTGCTGAAATGGTGCTGGAGTGGGAGCCTGCCTGTCTGCTCTCTCACTAGAGGACTGACACATTATATCTCCCTCTGTGAAAGCAAATATTTTTTCTGTCAAAATGCCTGTAATGCAATCCATTCTCACTCTTTCCTTGGTGTAGAAGCAAAAGCCTCTATGATTTTAATCAGTGCCGGATTTTGTGCTCCTGTTAGTATTGGAAATCCAAGAACATACAAAGCTGTACTCCAAAGACAACTGGAGCTATTCCTTTTTAAGGTCACAGCAAATGTAATAATGCCAACAGCTCATAGTGCTCTTCATTAGGCTGTGTACACTCCCAACACATCAATCACTCAGTGGAGGCTGTTTACTCACTCTCTTTAACAGGATGAGTGAATTTTTAAATTGGTTAGCTAGTTTAATTCTCCTTTATGAGGCAGATGTGTCTGTCCCCATTGCTCTGAGAATTCAGTGATGCAGAACACAGAGGCAGAATTGGGATTTCCCTACCCCAAAGAGGTAAAGCCAGAGAGGTACCCATGGCATTGTGCATCCCCCTGTCCCTCCCTTCTATCATGTGGCTCAGCATGGGGTGGATGATAGTTGAATATGTGGAATTTGCACTTGAAAATGTCTTCTCCTCTCTGCGCAAGTCAGCTCTTTACTGAGCCTCAGCTGTACCCCAGGAATTCCTGAAACTTTGAAAAGAAGGCTTTGGTCTGTTGCAAACCCTGATTTGGTGTGGCATTTACCTCTGGGCTGGGTAAAACCTCTGAGGAATTTAGCAGAAAGTCACTCAAACGGGTGAAATGGAGCCCATTAGATGCTGGTGAGGATGAGCACTGGTGCTCCAGGCTCTGCCTCCTGAGTGTTCTCTGTTTGGGTTCCTTCTCTGGCCCCAAACATCTGCTCCTGCAGGAGCTCCTCTTCCTGTCTCCTGCTCTTGCATCTGGGGCTTCCCAGAGACTTCCCACCTTCCAGGTTCCTTGGCATGCAGCAGTTTGGATTATGTGCACTTTAGTATTATTTTTTCAGAAATTCAAGGGTTTGTTTTGGGCTGGTTTGCCCTTGTTTTCTGAATATCAGTAGAGAGCTCCTGGGAGCTTGCTGTGGACAGTCACCCTGACAGCTCTGGGCTTGGTGTGGTTCCAGGGCTCCCTGAGGCTCACTGCTCACCCTCCTTAATTGAAACTAGGATGAGGATGAGGATAAGGCTTGGCTCACACCCCTTGTGAGAGCTCACACATGCAGAGAGTTGTGCTTGATGAGAAGGCAAAAAGAGCAGACTCGTTCCTGAGCCTTGGCTTTCTTTCCCCAACCCCTCCTTGGGAAGCAGGGAAGATGTAAAGGTACTTTAAGAGCAGCAGGAGGGGAGACCTTGCTGCTTCCCAGTGTAGGGATTTTATATTAATACATCAGGCTTCAATGGCTCCTGGCTACACAAAAACAGGGAGCAGCAGAGGGGCTGAGAAAAACATTGAGTCTCAATAGCCCTGTGATCCTCTGGCAGCACAGGCACACATCCCTGCTTCCACCTGTGGGGCACTCACAGAGGCAGACTCAGGAACAGGGAAAAAGAAGAGAGGAACCAAACCCCTCAGCTACGGGTCCTGGCACCCAGAGCCACCAGTCCCTGCAATCCAAGGAGCAGCCCTTCCTGCTGGATCCAGGTGAGAGGACAGGTAGGAGCAATGCAGGAGTAAGCACCTGGAGAGCACAGTGGGTCCATGGCAGAGCTGTGGGTGGTTAAGCAGACAGAGCACTGCTGGGGCTGGACTGTGTCCCCAAGAGGCAGTACAGTGCCTGGAAGGGTTCCAAGCTGCTCTGTACCTTACCAGATGTGTAAGGTCTCAGTAGATGTGTCACACTGAATTAGTGTGAATGCACTCAGGTTGCAGGGTGTCTTACTTTGGTTTGAATTGGTCACGCTGGAAGAGAGACAAATTATTGCAGGGCTGCTCCCAACCCCTTCATCCTGTGTCTGTGCAGTGACACAGACACAGGACCTTGCTCTTGGCCTTGTTGAACTCTGTGAGGGTCACATGAGCCCTCTCCTTGAGCTCATCCAGGTCCCTTTGGATGTCACCCCATCCCTCAGGTGTGACAACCACGGCACTCAGCTCGGTGTCACATGCAGGCTGGCAGAGGCTGGTAACAAAAGGAGATGTATGCTGTGCAATCCTGCTCTGCAGAGCTCTGTTTAATACAGCAGCACTCGTGGGTGGGTGGTGGGGATGTGAACTGCTCCCATAGCACATCTATTGTCTGACAAGTGTGGCAGCGTCCCTAGAGCAGCTGGGCAAGCAAAGAGAAGAGCAATTTTCTGAATGCCTTGTGCTGAGAGGATGCAGGGCCACAATACAGCACAAGCACTCCATCTACCTGAAGTGCAGACCTACTGCTGCCAGTAGATTAGCCTCAATGCCCTTGGAACGTTTAATTCAAATAAGCAACCTTGTTTCTGGCTGTATAAGGAAACATCTCTTTGTGGTGGAAATCTTCTTTTTGTGGAGATTATGTTTATGAATGCCAGGAGGTACTTGGCACTAAGTGCCTCATGCATTTGTATCCCTGCATAATCCACACATTGCCTGAAGATGGTCTTCAGCTGATAAATTCAGATCCCCATCTTAAAACACTTTTCTGTCCTGACAATCTCAGTTCCAGAAGTTTAGGTTTATCTGCTCAGTGTTTCTCCACCGTGGGAATTTGGTTTGGGACTAGCTGTTAATAAATTAAATAGCACTTTTTTTTTTTTTTTGGTAATTCTTTTGCAACAAAGACCCATCAGGGAATATGAAGATAATCAGCTAGAAGAAAATCCTGAGAAATCTGTCTGCACCTCTCCAAATAGGTCACCCACCAGGCAACATCCCTGAAAATTGTATGGGGTGCCTCTGAGATAGCCTCCAGATTATTTACGGTGTTATAATTCAATTAAGTGGTGGCAGGGGATCAGTGAGGGTGGCTGTGAGATCCTCATGTGCTAGATATTTTTGGACCCTACAGAGGAAGAAATGAGAGTATTTAGGATTGAGTAATTACAATGGTTAGGATTTAACAGGGAATTTATACTGCAATCTGTGGGTGACTGCATATGGAGGCACAGGAATGAGAGCACTTGTCAAACAGGTACCTGAGATGCTGCCTATAGATAATCAGTAAATGATCTGTGGGAAAAGAGAGTGGCTATGCTTGAACAATGTTTTATGACCTTCCCTAAATTATGGAGATAAATGCTCTAAAATGTGAGTCTGCCTTACGGGCAAGAGCATTTTAGGTCAGTAAAGTAGAAAAAGGTTATGGGTTGAAGCCTCACAGATTCCTTTCTGCAAGATACTGAAAGCAGATTTTCCTTCAGTAATTTAAAGGAAATGGGGAAAAGTCGTGTAGCTGAGAGAATAACATGATTCTTTAGCGTAAAGCACTGAAATGCTGGCAAAACACTTTTGTTGAGAGAGAGTATGAACTATCAGGGTCAGAATAGTCCCACTGGAGGTGCAGATGAATCTTGACTGAGCTTAGAAAACAAAGCAGAATGTTGCCTCGGTTCAGCTACAACAGAAAAATAGTGAAACACTTGTAAAATTGGATCTCTTACACTCTGGCCAAGCTAAAGACACCTCTTTCAGAGGTGTTACAGGTCTTTCAAACCTTCATCACAGCACAAGCCACCTTAGAGTAATAATAAACAATCTTCATTTTCTTAAACCATGAGGTTTCAGTGCTGAGGGCTTTTTAACTGGTTTGTAGGAACTCTGTCTGCCTTTCCTCATAAGCAATCAAAAAGCTATGGCTCTGTGAAATGTTAGAGTCTGATCTTCACCTTCACCAGTTCCAGGTGAACAGAAATTGTTCCCATTTGTTGAATCTGCTTGGTGAGGTGACAGGGGTGGCATGGGTGGCCCTCCTGTGTTGGGCTGCAGTGGCATTTCTGTGTGTGGCTGCAGAGGATGATGTTAATGGCATCATCAAGTGCTGTAGAATTGAATTGTGACTTGTCAAACTCTCAAGTCCCACACGAGAGTGGCTGTGTGCTTTCAGTCAGAATGATGGCTGAGCAGACCCCTCTTCTCTGTGCTTTTTGGGGTGCTCTGCTCCATGCTCAGCAGCTCAGGGTGTGCTGCTCTCTGACAAGTCACTGGTGATTCCTTTTGCCTTCCCTGCAGAGGTACTGGCATCATCTGCTTCCTATTTAAATTCAGGGTGTTACTTTGATCAATTGTTGAATGCAATCATGGAGGTGGGAGATGTTTTACTGTCCTGCCAGGACTCTGCAGTCACAATATCTGTTATTCTCTGTGAGGAACCCACATTTCTAAGCCCCATTTCTAAGCCATCATTAGTGGCCAGCAAATTTAATTTATCTCTTGGAAAGCTGGGAGCAGACACCCTTTGGATTGGAAAGTGGCAGCTAATCTGGGTCCAGTTCCTGCCTCAACCTCAGGTGTCCTCCAGCCAGGGCAGGATCCAGAACCAGGATGAAACCCCCAAGGATGGCACTGCAGAAGTATTTGGGACATATCATTGTGGTGTTCACTGAGGTACAATGTAGTTTTGAACTGGTTTCCATGGCAGGTTGCAGGAAAGGGATGGGAAGGAAGATGAAAATCTGATTTTTGAATTGAATTATTCATGAGCAGAAAAGAAAAAAAACAAATGTATAGCTGGACCCAAATCTCTCAATATCCAATAGCATTTTTCCAGTGGTGATATCTTCTGTGTCAAAAGAAGAAACTAGAAGAGTAGCAGGTTCCTGGTGTAAACCAGGAAATTTTTCTTGTTTAATGCTCCCTGTGGCAGGGGCATATAGCTCTGCTATGCTTCACACACCAAGAGAACTCACTCCTGTTTCTCATTTCCTCCTTTCTCTGGTCACTATTAATCATTAGGCAATTACATTCTTTAAGATGAATCACCACAAGTTTCTCTTCTGTAAACAGAGAAACAGCTTTTCTTTGTAAAGATTGATTTAGTTGCCCTGCAATTTCCTGTTTAATTAAACAGGATCAGTCTGACAAATGCAGGTTTTTAAGCACTTTGTTTCTGGCTTTTTTTTTTTCTTTCTTCTAGGAATATACAAAGGATGGAATTATTTTTCATGGCATTGAGAGGGCAGCTAGGTTAATACCAGTCACTTTGCCCTTGGGCATCGATTATTATCAGCTATGTCAGATAATCTCTTACAAGGAAACTCCAAAAGTGATTCTCCACTATCCTTCGTGGCCTTCAGCTGATACCAAGTGAGTGTCAGACCTTCCTGAGGCACCAGATGTGTTTTGTCCAGATGTGGGCAATCTTTGCTCTCCTCAGCCACCTTGAGCCCTGCTCAAAGGAGTGGAAGGTTTGTTCATCCATATCACAGACCCACATACTGCATAGGTAAAGATCAGATGTTGAAGTGCTTTTTTTGAGGGAAATCAAAGCCAAATCCTCGGATGGATTTTGTGCTACTAACTTAGAAATAATATATCCATAGATACAGCAACAAAAGGAAGAGTTGGGCTGGGAACTTGTGTTTTTGAGGGGCACCTGGGCATGGGTTACCAAAGAGAGTGGGAGATGCAGCTGGTGTGGGGCTGTTCCTGTCCTCCAAAATCAGGGCTGTGGGTACTTTGTGAATGAGGCTGAATTTTAAAGGGAATTAATTTGCACACAGGACAGTGAGGTGCTGGCACATCCCAGTGTGGGAGCTCTGGGAACTGATGGACAGATCCAGAAAAGGATCATCCAAATTGATGACCCTCGTGGGGTTAATGAGGAGAGTGGGAGGAAGAGGCTGGGGCACCCAGAGGGGTGATGCAGCCAAAGCCTTGGGTGCCATTCCCTGTGGGAGCTGCAGGGGCTGGAGGAGCAGCAGAGGCAGCCCTGCTGCTCTGCCAGGGCCCTCGCTGTGCTGAGCTGCAGCTGTGCCCTCCTGCATCCACTTGTCTGAGCTGAAAACACTCATCTGTATAAAGGGATGTTATACAGCCTGGGAAAACAGGAGACAGGCACATTTTTATTGGCTTTCAGATAAATGTTCCCTGACATTGGAGCCATCTGCAGATTCAGTCCTGACACTCCTTTCATTCACGCCTCTGTTTAAATGATTTCTTGAAAGGAGAAATCCAAATAATTGTTTTTCCCCTTTCAACCTCTGCCTTTGCAGCCACCTGGGAACATCACTGATCACCCAATGAACAATTAGCACTCAACCTTGCCATACTCTCAGTGCCATTATTACACCAACAAGGCAAAGGTGTCATATTCCTGCTGCTTCTTCCTGAGATGGTAACAAGAGCTGGGATTTTTCTGGAAGACATTTTCTTAAATACTGCCTTTGGAGTTTTCAAATGATACTCCTTAGCTGTTGTGACATGAGCTAACCCTATCTTTTGTCTTTTGTTATTAGCTCTGTTCCAGAGTAAACAGTTGGAAATGTCCTACTGGTTCATATTAATGTCAGGTTTCACATTTGGGGCTCTGGTTAGAAGCTGTACCAGAGTAAGTCCTGACAGGTGTACATGGAATAAAGGATGTTTTGATGCTTTTAGGAGAAAAGAGGGGTAAAATTTCTGTCAGAGATGGAGGCTGTGCTCTCCCAGTTGTCTTTTACCCCTTTGTGATGCAAAAACAAAAGCCAAAATGTGCAGGAAGATCCTGCAAGGGAAAAAAAGCTGGAACCATAGAGCCTGGCACATCTGTGGCATCACTTCCAGGAGAAGCTCTGATCAACAAAACCACAGTCCCCACCAGCCTGTGGCTTCCTGCAGGGAACTTAGGCCTGGCATGAGCACTGCTGCTCTGTGTCACACAGACGGTGGCAGCAGCTCAGGGATGTCCTGGCACCAAGGCGGTGACAAACCCCAGGTACAGACACATCCTCTCCTGGCACAGGGAGCTGGGGGGGATCTCTGACCACAGAGCAGCACTAACAAAAGTGACTCCTATCTTCCCGAGGGCTCAGCCTCTCTGCACGAATGCAGAGGTGAAGAGGTGACACGGCAGGAGCTGGGTGGGGATCCTGCAGCTCCAACGCCGCGGCAGCTGGAGCCGAACGGGAGCATCACCCGTCTCTTTGAGGGTTTCCTTGCTGCTCACCCTGCTGAAACACCCTCTCCCCCAGGCTAAGTGGTTCATGGCTCTTGGCTTATTGCTGTTACAAGACATTTATGTTTCATGGCAGATGGTCTACTGCACAACTTGTTGTTTTGCTTTTTTTTTTTTTTTTTCCCCAGCCAAGGTAGATCAGCAGGCAGCGGTTCAGTCTCAGGCAAGTCTTGGTTGAGTTATAAGTTTTACCCCACATTTTTTTTAAATCAAATGAAATAAGGAAAAAAAAAAGGTTGGGAGAGAAATATTTTCATAGTCACAAGATTTGTCAGTTTTAAAGTATATTTGGCACTTAGCTTGTGATGGCCAAAGTAGCACATCCCAAGCACCTTTAGAAAACTGTTAAGGCACAAAATAATGAGTGAAAAGTACAAAGCTTTGTGGCTGAATGCTTGAAAATAAACTGGCTTTAAACTAAGCTGCGTGGAATTTGACCTTGGCACAAATGATGGTGCTTCTCTACCTCCTTTCCGACCTGGGCCTTTTCAGACACTTTGCAGATTTAATTTACAATGCATTTCCATATACTGAGGAAAAGTGCTACGACTTTATCTGTCCGTGGAGTCCCAGTAGTCTCAGCTCACCAGATGTTCCTTACTCATTTAAACAGTGCATTGAGCTTTGCTTAGTGTGATAATTTTGAAATGCAATGAGTATGGGGACACATAATGAGGAGTTAGAGGTAGTGGCTGTAAGGGTAAAAAGTTTCAAGGAAAAGATCAATTGCCTTGTGTCCAGCTGCATTACCATAACTGTGGGTATTAATTGTTGTGCAAACACCTACAGGTCACTCTGAGCATAAATTATGTCTTGATTTCTTTTCTTAAGGCCAGAAACTTGATCAATAACCTTCATTTAAAAACAGGGCCTCAGTGCAAGCAAAGTCTTTAACTCAAAACCTTGTGATTACCAGACTGGGTTTGCTGCAGCAGGGACTGTCGCTGGCTCTGGGGTGAGAAGGAGTAAAGGACATTTTTTTCAGCCAGGAGCAGGAACAGCTGAGGTGTTTTTTCCCAGGGGCTGACTCCTTTTGTAGCACTTTCTCCTGGAGCTTTGTACGGGGCTCTCTCACTCAATTTTCCCAGCAGGGAGGGGGGAGGTCCCACAGGTGCTGGCAGTGAGAAGGCAGAGGGAGAACATTCACAGCTACCCTGCAGAGACTTCACCTTAGAGACTTCACTGTGAGCTTCCACTCCAAGTCCAAGAAATAAAAAGGAGAGAGATATTTCTGCCTAGGACAACAGGACCCTCCAAAGGACCCAGAGAGGCTGAGGGACACCCACGATGGCTGCTGAGGGTGATTCAAACAGGAATGACCCTGGTGTCACTGCCAGGTGTGTGCCACCCCTGAGCAGGCGCGACCTTGGACAATGGATGGAAAGGTAACTGGATTACTGACCCCTGGCCAGACTTCTTGAAAAAGCTCAGCGGAAACAGAAATTTTGTTTTCACCCAGTACAGGAAAAAAAAAACCCAAAAAAACCCCAGAATTTTCACCATCTGAAAGACAAACCAAGAGTTCATGTTTCCTAAAGAAATAGGAATCTAAGAATCCACATAGTTACATGAATATTTTTCCCCTTAAGGAACGTCGGGGTTTTGTTTTTTAAAGCTTAAAATAGTTTCACCTCCCCTCCAATATCTTGCTGAAATAGTAAATATTCTCAGTCTCACTCAAGCTCGCAATAAATTATTTTTGCCCTATATTTACCGCAAGGTCAATTTTTTCTCCCTGGATATCTTGCATATAATTCATTTGAATGGGGTGGCTTCCATGTCATCTTTAATCTTCTAAATGTATCTTAAGCCCAAATTACAAATCCTAGAATTGAGTGACCCATAATGAATTCTTAACCACAACTTTATGGCAGAACAAATATACTTCTCAAATAGGCAAACTGTTAAATGTTTTCTTATCATACTAAAAGTGTGAATTAAATTATAATATGATGAAAAAGTAGCAGTTTGCAGTAATTCCAAATGTGGCAAATCTTCAGTAGTGCATAAAATTATTCAGTGAACTGTGGAAAACATCAGAGCAATTCTAGCCTTAAAGCTTTTCTTCCAACAACCAAAAAGTGCCAAAAACAAGCAAGCATAGCTAAGCATTTCATCTTGGAAGCAGCTTATTGAATTAATAAGACAAGTCAATTAATGTAATGCTCTGTTGCTTCAGGATAAAACATGAAAAGGAAAAATATGGAGCTGTTTACTGTAGTGAGATCAAGCAACCATGAAGTCTGTAAAGTTAAAGTTGTTCATTTCTCTAAAACCCAAGGAAATGATCAGCACAGCCATTGTATAAACTCACTTTATATGTAAGTCTTGAGTGAGATGTGGATCTTCTGCTGTCCAGACAGGGTTTTAATACCAATTTGCTCCTGCCAGGAGCCTGGCTTGCCTCTCTACTGCATAAACTTGAAACTGAATTGCTGGTGTCATTCACAGTGGGCAAACATTGGAACAGCCTGCCAGGGAAGTGGTGGAATCACCAGCCCTGGAAGTGCTCCAAAAACATGTGGCTGTGACACTCAGGGACATGGTTTAGTGGTGGGTCTGGCAGAGTTGGGTTTCTGGTTGGACTTGATGACTGTAGAGGCCTTTTCCAACCCTAATGATTCTGTGATTCTCTATAGGTTATGTTTGATGGGCTCCCCTGTGCCTGAGGGGCTTTCAGTGCTAACTGCTGAGGAAAATTATCTCAGAGGTGTGCAGGGTGTTTTCAACAGGTTGCATTTAACCTCTGCATCGTAGAGCAGTGAAGAAAAATCAAGAGCTGCAAGTAGAAACTCCCTGTATTTCAGCAGAGCAGTCTGTGTTTAAATCATGGCAAGGTGCTGATAAATTGAAAGTTAAGGTTGGTAATCTTTGCTTTCAGGTCAGTTCGTCAATTTTCATTTAACTTAATGCTAGGCTTGTATGTGCTCAGAAATCCTGATTCCAGGTGTCTGTGAAAAAGTGCCTGAGAAGGATGGAGTCAATTAATGGTGAACAGCTGGTTTTCCTGTGTAATAGACCCTATCTTCCCAGAAATCCTCATTATGCAAACTTTGGGTTTGATTTGAAAAAAATTATAATAATCCTGATCAAGAGCTTTACCAGTTGTTAAGTCCCATTTTTCAAGTCTTCTGCCCAAACCAACGCCTTTGATTGCAAGGGACTAATTAGCTCAGTTAAACTGGGCTGCTGGGGCTTGAGGAGGAATCCAGAAATGCCTGGCTGTTGGTAGGGATGAGTGCCTGAATTATTCAGGCACAAGATGACTTTCCTGTCTGACAGAAATTTGGGAAGATCAACTTTTTCATGTCTGTTCTGGTAAAATTCTGTTGGGTGTGAAGGGCAGCAGGTGAAAGGGAGACAGCAATGCACTGAGCAGGCCTACACTCATTTCTGTGAGGTTGGTTTTTGGGGCTCCTTTTTTAATTGTGAAGACTTCAAATGGTAGAGCTACAGAAAGAGGGAGCTGCTGTAGTCTCCAAGAAGATACTAAAGGAAGATCATGAGGACTAGAAATCAATGACAACTCTGTGTTAAAGCAGTTTTAGTTTTGGGGCTAAACCATTCAAGCAGCTTTAGGCTCTTCTTCCTAATTTTGCCACCAGGTCTTCAACAGCACTGCCTGTAAGAAATCTTTTTACTTTTATTTTCCTTTGCAGCCTTTTTTTTCCACGATGGAAAAAGGGATGTATTGTAATCCCACTGTAAATATTTTTTGTAGATTGCTGCTAGATGCACAGTAGAGATGATATTGTTGAGAAATGCCACTGTGACAATTCTGAGATCTATTGAGGGACATCTTTAACTCCAGCATATCACAGATCATGTGCAAAGACCAGTCACAAAAGTCAAAATTAAATTAGGATTGGGAGGAAGGAATTTTTTTTAAGTCAGCAGTGGGGCTGCAAAGCAACATTATGAACCAGCAAATACTGTGGGTCAAATCCAGTGATGAGGGAAACTGAGGTACCTGCAGGAAGCAGGTATTGACCTTTAGTATCCTGTCTTTTGGGGTGAATTCAGAAACTTCAGCCTGGAAAATCTTCCTAGGCAGCAGGTACAATGTGTGTGGGTAACTCTCTCCTGTTTTGATCCTGTCAAAGTTGTTCTCCTTTCCTTGCTGGGCATTGGTGAAATTTTTGCCATGCTCTCCTTGAGGTCAGTGCCTAAAGGGTAAAGACTAGCAAAAATATGAAACAATCGAACATGCATTTTAATTTGTCTAATACATGAATACCTGGACTATCATTTCAGAGTTGGTTGTTCCAGTTTTTGTTGCCCGAGGCTGGAGTTGAGTGTAACAAGGTACTCTTGTTGTATTGTAAGGTGGAAGTTGTGGATTAGACGGACACATCTGTAGGGGAAAATGGTAGGATTGGGGACACAGTATTTTAAAAACTGCCTTCAATTCTGCTCAAATCAGAGAAATAGACAGGTTACATGAGCTAGAGCTGTAAACAAGCCAAAGTGGTTTGATGATAGTAAAAAGAAAACATGATATAAAAAAGGTGTTTCAGTTATGAGAGTACATTGGAATTCTGTTTGTAATCCAACAACAAAGCAAATGACGAGATGAGTTTTGCTGAATAAAACAAACAGGCTCTTATCCCCTGTCTTGTTTTGTGTGCCAGTAAAAGAATAGGCTTTTGTGTAAGCAATGTATAATTTTTTCTGCCTTGGACAATGACAGAGTAGAGATGAGCTGAAAGGGAGATAAGCTATAAAAACATTGAGAAATCAATGCTGAGAGAGTAAAAAAGCTAACTGAGAATGTGATATTCTTGTAATAATCACAGCACAGATGAGCAGAAAATATCACTTCATGCGTGTAAGAGTCTCACAGCTTTGGGTGCTGAATTTCCCTGTCCTTGAGTTTATGAGTCTTCCCTCTCTCCTATTTCAGATGAGGAGAAAGCAGTTCTAGGACATACCAACAGCTGCTGTGATTTGTTTTGCTTTGTTTTCCATCCAGTCACTGTTCCCTTGTGAGACTGTAAGTTTCTGGGAGTCAAAGTCAGAAGAAAAAGAAGCCAAAGTAGTGAAGCACTCATGGAAGCCACCTCAGGCAGGGGCACATCCAGACTGTGAGACTTCTTTGTTGCACTGGCTGTTGCTACTTTGCTGATGTGTTTTTGAGAGTCTGGTGGCCAAACAGAATGAGGAGATACAGCCAAGCTGCTAAGGAAAAACATTGTGGCCTGGTTGCTCCTCTTGAGCAGCTTTGAAGGTGTATGCCACTAAACTCAGCTCAAAGAGCAAGTAATTCAGCTGAGGAGGAAACGCCTTCCTCAGTAGGAAAGCCATATGTGGATTGTTGTGCTGTGTTGTGAAGACAGAAGTGCTGTTATCACACACACTCATCAGGCAAATCCAGACTAGACTAAGAGCAGGGAAAGTTGATGGAACATAAACCTGCTTACTGTGGATTCAGTGCTAAATGATAAACTTGCCTGTGGCAGAATTAAAGCGAAGCTGTAGAGTGCCTGGAGGTAGCACTGCAAGGCAGTGACGTCTCTGTGACAGGTCTCCTTCCCTGCTTACGTTCATTACTAAGATTTAAGTGGGTCTCAATGTGACCTATCAGTTCCTATTTCAGAAGTAAAGCTGGTGGAAGATTTGCCTAAGGGCTTGAATTCAAGAGCCAAGTGCATTTTTTATTTTAAGGCATTTTTAGCTGATCTTCAGCATTAATTCAGCACTGAGGTTCTTCAGGTTGCAGAACGCTTGAAAGGCTGTTTAATTTCAAAAATACTTTTCAGGGAGTATTCTCTTCAAGCAGGGAAGGACACAGAGACCATTGTCTTTAGCCTGTAACATTTCCTAGCTGTTTCTCTGCTCTGTGAGACACCAGGAGGGCTTTAGGGACTGGGGGTCAGACCTGTAAAATCTCTGAACCATTCTACTTGGGACATCACGAAGGCTCTGCCAGTCTGGATAGCAGAGTCTTTCAGAGAGAAAATGTAATTGAAAGAGCACCAGGGAAAAAAAAGCTCAGAAAAAGCATTGGAACAGGCTTCCTAGAGAAGTGGTGGAATCACTATCCCTGGAAGTGTTCAAAAACCATGTAGATGGAGTGCTCAGAGACACAGTTTGGTGCTGGGCTTGACAGTGCTGGGTTAGTGACTGCACCTGATGATATTAAAGGTCTTTTCCAATCTAAATGATTCTCTCTCTGTGCTTGGATCCCACACTGTGCATTTCACAGCAGCTTGGCCTGTTCTTCTCTTTTTTATTTCATGCCCAAAAACAGTCTGATCAAATCAATAGTGATAAATTTTCCTCCTGCAGAGGCTTAAACTGATGGCAAACCCCCAACAGCCGGCGTGCCGAGTTCTCAGATCTGGTCAAGGCAGAGGAGACCTTTGGGACAGCAACAAACAGAACAGGTTCAGGGAAGGTGAGGAGCTGACCCTTAACTCCTCTGCTGCAAATCAAGCAGCAGCAGCACCTGCTTTGTACTTCTCGCACACCTGAGAGGGACCTTGTGGCCCTGAGCTGGGGATTGCTGATCTGGGCAGTGAAATACAGGGAGCTGCTGGCACAGATTGGCATCTCGCCTTCCACAGTACACAGGAACAAGGAAAAGAGAGAGGATCACATAAATCACTGCTGTTGTGGGGGACAGCTCCCTGAAAGGGGCCTCTTCTTTAGCCTGTGGGGCAGCAGTGGTGATAAAAGGCTAATAGAGATGGATGAATGTAATTGAGTGGTGTGAAAGAGGGGATGAGATGAAATGAAAGTGAAATGAAACAGGAAATTAAGAGGAATGGCAGGTGGGAGGAAGAAATTACATATTCCCCTGAGCAATATTTTTGGTTATGGGTAGTTTGCTTCATATCTAGGTGGGCCTGTAGCCCTCACTTCCAGCTGAATCAAGAACAGTAATCTGAGAAATAAAACAGGTGAGAAATAATGGGAAACAGGTTAGTAACCTGATGCTCAAACACGTATTTTGTTTCTGGTCAGACAAATTTGATCATATTGCTTCATGATGGGAAAACAAAAACAATCCAGCCATGAGTGTTGGATGAAATTATGCCATATCCAGGTCTGTGGGAAAGATCTCTGCACGTTTCTGAGCTGCACACAGGAATTAGAGGCACACATCAAACAACAGCAAAAGGTTTAGCAAATGTGCCCACAAGGGAATTTTTGTCAAAGTAAATTTTTTTTCCCATGACTTAGTTTCCTTGCATAGTGTTCTCTCCCATGGAAGTGGTGCTCACACTTTCAGGTGAGACCAAGTTCTTTGTGCTCCTCATTGGCTAGTTCACCATTTTTCTGGTGGAAGGCAATGTGGGCTTTCTCTCCTCAAAGTCAGCTTTTACATGAAAATCATTTTCTCAGATGGATGTCTCTAAAAATCACGACCTCCAAAAGATCTGTTGGTCAGATCTGTTCAGCCTGTCAGGGTTAAGCATGGTGATTTTCTCTCTCTTCTCTCCTCTGAAAGGCTCAGGGCAGCTTCGGCTATGGAGCCATGAAACCAAACTAAGGCAGGACCTTGTCCCTGTGGGAGCAAAAGATCTTGGAGTAGAGCTGAGGATCTTCCAAGCATCAGTGATTTGAAATTCCCAGCTGAAGGGAAATGCACAAGCCCTGGTTAGTTGGTGCTTGCACAGGATTGTCCACACCTGACTGCAGGCCTCCTATTTCTGCTCTCTGTGACTCAAGCTCAAAGCCAGGGTCTCCCCTCAGTGAAATTTCACTGATGTGAATCACAGATGAACCATCCTCAGCGATGACCTGAAATCCAGGAGCCCTCAGTCCTACTGCCGGGTCTGCTGCAGGTTTTTAGCATCACCTTGGGCAGGTCTCAGGTCTTATGAGTTCAGTTTCCTGCCTGGAAAGCAGAGGGTTCAGTTTCTTTCCTTAGAGCAGCATGGTTTTATAAAGTACAAATATTTGTGAAGTTAAGTGCTTTGACTGTGTGAGCCTCTGAGAGAAGAAACCATAAATATGTGTCAGGCCTATGATCTGAATTCAAACCAGTGAACTAGAAAAAGTGTTGACAGCCTGAAACCAACTGCCCTGTACACACATCTCCTTCTGTCTACCTGAAAGATTATTTGTGGAATGTGTTTCTATTTTTCTCTGACAAAAAAATAGAATACCAAGCAAAGAAGCATGACCCATTTCTTTGTCAGGCAAGCTCTAAACCCTGCTTACTGGGATGTGACTGAGGTATTGATAAAAGAGAAGCTCATTTTAGGCCACAATATTCATCCTGCCCTTGAAGAAGAAACAAAGCCTGCCACCTTCAGATGAAATGGATGTGCTTTCCAAGCCAAAGTGTGTTTATCTCCTCTGCAACTCCTCCATGATCTGTAATTATATTTGGACCAGCCAGTGAAACAGGTAAGTGGCGAGTTAGGAATGTAACTAATCATTTTCTAATAGCAAAACATCCAGGCAGTACACCACAGACAGTACCTGCAAACTCTGCTAATAGTCAATCAATAGGTCTGATAAGAGCATCACTCATCACTAACTGCTTCACCTCCAGCAATTTTTCATGGTCCTTTCTCTGTGCCAAGTATGGGTGCACATCATGCTGTTCCTGACGCTGGCCACAGGAGCAGACTTCCTTCAAGGTCTTGTTTTTTTATGTAGCATATATTATATTCAAAACAATATCAAGTCATACCACACTGAGCTTTTTATTACCAGAGATTTTTGGACAGAAGCACATAATCTAAATTTTCTGAATTAATAGGCAGATGGTAGCTACTTTTTTTTTTTTTGGTTTTTTTTTTCCAACTTGTACATTTTAGATTTACAGAACTGGATTTCACACATCTGAAGAAACACTGACATAAATCTAAATTTATCTTTGATGCATTTACAATTTTTTTTTATTATTTCCTGAAGCGTCTCTGTCTAGACTTCTGCCAAAAAGCAGAAACTTTCATTTTCTCCTCTGTTAACATAAATACCTTTTAACATTATGCAGAGAATGGCATGGCTGTCACTTTCCCATGAGGATATGAGGACCCTTCGCTCCACCACTGAAACACATCTGCTTTGCATCAGCCAGGATAAGTAGCTCTGACATCCTCCTGCTACTCTGTTCTACTGTGAATCTCCCTGAAATGCAGAATATTTGTGGCTCTAGGCTTGTTGAATTCCTTTTTATTATTGTTTTCAATTTGGTTCCCTGAAACAATGAAGGTTAGTTGCATCCGACTCTTAATTGGACTTCACGTTCTATTAGTCATTATTTTTTCAAAGGCCTTAATTCCCCTCTAAAACATTTTAATTAAAACAGCAATTTCTCGGTGCAGCACTTCACGAGCAGATTCTTGCAGCAACTTCAAAGAGACGCAGATGTTTACTGAATTTGGTGGGGTGGTATTTGAGGCTGCCTACTGGCAAAGAAAAATTCATAAACATCTCAGAGAAACTTTCCTGTGGTAATGGCAACATTTCCTTCTGATATTTTAGCAAGTCTAATATTTCCCAATCTCAACAGGCACATTTCATGGGCACAGCACAAGCAGCGTTATCTGCTCCCAGAATGAGCCCTGGCAGCTGCTCTGCTGTGGGGTAAAAATCCCCAGTGCTGATACCTTGGGCTTTGACAAAGGGTACAGGAGGCCACACTTTTGTTTATTTGTGGGGCTCCTCCAACAGAATATCTGTAGACTGGGAATAAAGAAACCAAAGTTCATTTTCTGCTGGATTTTCCACAGCTCCCCACTGTGATTGTGGGAGGCCATTTAGCTTTGTGTGCTCAGTTCCAGCTGGTAAAATGCTGATAACCTCTCCTGGCTTGGAATGGACTTACCTGCTGGTCTGTGTCCTAGTGCACCAAGGGCTGCTTGAGGGGGTCTGGGAGTTTATAAAGTGCTGTTTGAGTAAAATTCAGAAATGCTAGGGGTTTCTTTTGGAGGAGTTTCTCTTTACTAGTGGCAGCAGAGCCTGGAGCTGATCCTATAATCCATTTGGGGGGAACCAGGCAGGCAGTGCTCCCCTCTGAACTGAGGTGATGGGGACACACAGCCATGGCAGACTGCATCTAAAATACAGAGTAGGGTCCAGGTATCTTCTGTGGTTTGGGCAGGTGGCTGGCCTCAGAAAATACCTGGCCTGTGCAGCTGAGCCACCAGAGAGGGTGCCAGGATCACCAGCACTCACAAGTGATGGTGAGGCTCACACTCCTTTCCTTGCACTGAACCAGAGTTCTTAATGCTGGAAATAACCTCTAAAATTATCAACTCCAACTGTTAACCTCACACTGCCCTCTTCACCACTAAACATGTCCCCAAGTGCCACATTGAGGCCTTCCCTTGAACATTCCAGGGATAGTATTTCTACCACTTTCTGGGTATCTGTTTCTTCCCTGGATACTCTTCACTCATATTTTTGCAGGGGTATAATAGAAGTACTTGGAAACAGCTTATCCATTTCCACTGTGAGCACTGGGAAAAGACCAGCATGGAAAGCCAGCATGGAATATGGCGTGACACGTCATGTAGCTGCTTTAATCTACACTGTAATTACAGTGACAATTTCTGCCTCTTGAAGCATCAAGATTGAAGTGGTTACCCTGAAGGAGAAAGAAACTTAGTGGGAGAATTTCAGCCAAATCTAGGATGTAAAGTGCAGCACTTCCTCTGCACTGGATTAAAAGTGATCAGCATGGCCAAAGGCATCCTGTGAGAGACAGGTAAGCAGGCTGAAAGGAAATTGGAAATATTAAAGGAATGAAGCTGGACTGGACAGAACTGGTTCTACAATTCCCTATTCCTCTTTGATTTGGTAGCATTAGGCAGACTGAAGGGTAGGTTGTGCAGACTTATGCGTGACAGCAAGACACTTTTCCACACCAATAAACCCCCTGAAATTAATTGGACCGCTCACAAAAGTGCCTGGGAATGTGAACTAGGCTCACACATTTCAGCCCTCAGATCTGATCTTTCTTCAGCAATGCCAGGGCCAGACTGCCTGCTGATCAGCTACAGCTCAGCCAAAAATGGGAGTTCAGACTGCTTTCAGTGACCGGGTCAAGGTCTCTGTGGACACATCCTTGCTGAGGAGCATCTCAGCTCAGCTGAATTCACAAAGGCAAGAAACAGACTGAAAACAAACTGAAGGAAACTATTCTGAAGGGAAAGCAGGGATCAGCCACAAGTTTGTGCTTGCCACAAACTGTTGTGCCTTTGCTATGCCGTGGAATTGCTTACGTGTATGATTTTAGCTGGTGCTGAATGCTCTCAATGAGAATTAGCCTG
Source organism: Thryothorus ludovicianus (assembly GCA_013397245.1). NCBI lineage: Eukaryota > Metazoa > Chordata > Aves > Passeriformes > Certhiidae > Thryothorus > Thryothorus ludovicianus. Next base: position 1,717,784 of record VZTB01016398.1, on the reverse strand, counting down.
GCCTGCAATGAGGGAAATTTAAATTTAGGTAGTTCTCCCGTGTGTGCTGTGGGATAAGAGCACACAGGCAGGTGTCCACAGAGGCATGATAAGCTGAGGTGCCTGTTCACCAATTGCAAACGGGCTCCTGAAAAACCAAACTGTATGAAAAATTCCCCTCACGTGCTTGGTCTGGAAAGAAATAGCTTTGTTGTTGTTTCAAAGAATTAGTGAGCCAACAATGCAAAGCTTTGGAGGTGGTTACTGGGTTTTTACTGGAGTCTCTATGACCTATACAAAGTCTGAAGACATTGTACGTACAGTACATCTTTAATAAGAAGGGAGCTCACAGTCTACCAAACTCTGGCAAATAAACTTTTAATACATACTGTACTTCACTCAGTAGTTGTCCATCTCTTCTTCATGGAATATCTAACAGCTCTAAAAATATTTTCTTGGAGGAGGATAGAATTATCATTGTTATATATCAATCAAGTATGGTTAATGAAGCAAAGCCAGCATGCTAGTATTGCACAAGGGGAAAAGCCTCCAGAACACAAAGTGGAACAACAAATGCCCTCAAAACTCTGCCGAAGGGAACAGGAAGCTCTGGATGCTGCATCGGTGGGATTCGTGGAGCTCTTAGGCGTCCTTGTACCACAGCAGGTTTGCTTTGCCTCTTCACTGCCACATTTCTCTCTCAAACAGGTAGGGAACTTCCAGACCATTGCAAAAAAAAGGAAAAAAAAAAAATACAGCAGCTGCAGCAAAGTGTGGTACTATTCAATTTCTTGAAGAGTGAGGCTTTTATTTCAAAATATCATATATTAATATATATATATTTCTATATATATATATACTTTAACTGGTATAAAGTAAATTGTAGATCCAAACTTATATTGTTGCTTGTACTTTGCAATCTCAGAAACTTTACCAAAGGAACCACTTTCTTCATTTTTTTTATTTTCAGCTGTCAAAAAATCAGGGCTATTATTTCCACCGAATCCTTTCTTTCACACAGTAAAGCCACTGTTGTTTTCTGGTAAACAGTCAAAGTGCAAATAAGAAATCCATTTGGCTTGTAAATGCTGAGATGGTTTTAAACTTTCAATACTTTGTCCTCATAAATCAGCAGGGCTTTCACTGTCTCCGTGCAGACGTGGGTGCTCTGTTAAGTCCTTGGGTGGATCTGCAGTGAGAAAATGGGAAAGAGTCAGTTATGCATAATATGTTATTTTTAAAATACAGTCTTCTGGAAAAGAAAGAGCAGGCTCTGCGGGATGTAGCTGATTGATATAGCTGAGTTTAAGGCAATACTAGAGGGGTGTGTGTCTTCTGGTGTTGCAAGGGTGTAAAAATATGCAAGAGACAGATCCTGAGCAAGATCCTGCCTCTGCCTTGGGAGATACTGGATGTGCATTAACCACCTGGGCTGGTGCTGCTGGACTTCACAGAATGCCTTGGTTTGGCAGAGACACTTTCCACTATCCCAGGTTGCTCCAAACCCTGTCCAACCTGGCCTTGGACACTTCCAGGAATGAGGCAGCCACAGCTGCTCTGGGCAACCTGTGCCAGGGCCCCACCACCCTTACACGGAAGAATCCCTTCCTAAAATCCATCTAAGCCTACTGCCTGTCAGTCTGAAGCCAATTTCCCCTGTGCTAATGCCCTTATTAAGCATCTCTCTCCATCTTCCTCACAGGAGCCCTTCAAGTAAGAAGGACATGCCCGGATATCTTTGGGCTTGGGGCTGTGCTCACCCCAGCTTTCCACCCTCCCCAGAGTGATTCCAGTGACTTCTGCTGGACATGACAGGCAGCAGCATCCACCTTTCAGGTTTGTTTGGAACCCCACCACCCCACTTGGCCAGAGGGCAGGGCAGGCCACAGCAGCTACTCCATCTGTTCACCTCGGGAGCAGACCCTGCAGCAAACCAAAACCCATCCCTCTTTGTGACTGCCACCAAAATTGATCTGAGTGCTGTACTAATGCTTCAAGAGGAAACACCAGTGCCCAGGAGTTTTTTTAGGATGCTGAAACAACAGCAACTGATGACAGCAAAAACAGTGCTTTCAAAGAATTGCTTTTGTTATGCTTTTGTTTCTTTCCTGCACTGGTACACCCAGATGAAAGCCATGGGGGCTCTGCCCTTTGCCAGGCACCTGGGTCAGCAATGAAATATTCATTGACTTGAATATGATCAGGCTTGGCCATTAAATCAGGGCTACAGATGATTATCTAAGCACGAGGTGATTAAACACAGCAGTCAATATTAGAGCAAGAGAGATTTACATGAGATCCAGCCAACTCAAATTGAATGAAACTGAATCCCACCACTTAAAACTGAAACAAATGATTTAAAGCAGATTAAACAGTCAAAACCAGTTCAAACCTGATTAAACTGGTCAAAACAGAATAAAAATGTTAGAAATCAGTTTAAACCAGTTCAAACCCCATCAAACCTATCAAAACCAGTTCAAACTGACTCAAACTGATCAGAACCAGTTCAGATAGGTCAGAACTTGTTCAAAATGGTTAAACCTGATCAAACCAGGCTGTAACACAAGGCATAGGCTGAGAAACTGGAGAGAGGCTTTGAGCTGAGCTCCTCTGCCCATTCCCAGCTGATCAACACATTAATTTCCATGCTCCAGAATATCAGCAGCATCCAGCCCAAGATGCTGCTCGTCTATTTCCACTGGTGCCAGTTTCTGGGCTGAAAGTGGTGATGTGACCTCCAGCAGGTCCCAGTACAGCTCCAAGGGCCCCATGTTTTTAAAGAAAGCATTGAAAGTTCTTAAATAAAATTAAAAAAAAGAAAAAAAAACAAAAAGCAGAAAGAGTGATGAGGGGTTAAAGAAAAAATTGAACCTGCTCCAAAAATTGAATGACAAAATTATTTCCTTCCAGTGTTTGTCACCTGCCTGACCATCAATAGAAAACAAATCAATTTAAGGAAGCTGTGAGCTTTTTAACTTTGGCTTTAAAACTTGATTCGTGAGCTATGCTAAAGGGCTAAATACGGAAATAAATGCATGAAAAGCAAGGAATGAAGAATGTGCTGGTTAAGACTTCACTGAGTCTGTTGTCCACCTCCTTCTGACACTCATCAGTATTAATGACATCTGAGACCCAACCATGAAGTTATGCACTACCCTAGAAAATGATATACATTGTGTATATTCATGTATTTATGTATTTATATCTACAAATATATATATATACACATGCTTATATGTGATTTACTGTGGGCCTGGAAGAATGTACTAATGGGTATCTTAATCCCAAGAGTCATAAATGTGAATGTTTTCCTTGTCAGGACAGCAGCTGCCTAACGTAAATGCATTTAGTGTAAGGAAAAGGCTTCATTAAAACAGTTTACAGTTTACAGCCTGTGGAGACTTGCTGCAGCTTTCTGCCTAATCACCACGGAGAGAACTGGGATGTTGACTGATTTGTCTTGTTTCTTCTGCTTTCTTAACTTCCTTAACTACTCAAATTAGACACACATGGCCCAATCTTGGAATCTGAGCTGTGGTCAGGGCAGATTACATTGTAATCTCCTTCTCTGTTGCTGTCTGAAATGGCAAAACAAAGAAAAAGAAAAAACATCCTGTTTCAGGATCTGATTGCTTCCATTATTTTATATTTATGTTGCTAGACTTGACGCAGTGGTATGGATTTGAGCAAAGTTTCAGGGACTAAGAAGTAGAATTTTTCCTTAGAAAATGCAAGAGGCAGTTGCTGAGCACATCATGTCATGTTGCCTTTGTCAATTGGGTTCTGTAATGATATTTTAAAGCAACAAAGCAAAATTCTACCGGAAGCAGCACCATAAGGTACTCCCTCACATGCTAATTAAAATAACTCCTGTGGGTAAATGAAGGAATATTTTTTCAGATATGAGCACTCACTCCACAAGTATTTAATTCAAATGAAATACAATAATGCATACTGAATAGATTGGACCATACATCTGCATATTAATGAAGCTGCTAAATTTCTAGCAACCACTTCCATTGCCTAAAACGAGTTTATGTGATGAGGATTGGGGGAGTTGAGAAGGACAGCTTCACTGAAGAAAGAAAATGCAATTCCTTGATTATATAACTTGTAGATAGACTGCAGAAGGGCTGAATTATTGTATAAGACACTTCATGTTGCTTCTTAGTTCTTCTACAAAATTTTCTTCCATTTTAACTCCCCACTTTCCTCACTGCAAAGGACGTGCAGCGAGTTTGTGGTCTGAGATTTTTTATTTTCACTGCAAGGCAAATTCATTTTTTTTATTTTCACTGCAGGGCAGATTCATTAGGAAACAGCCTTCCAGTGGTGCTGCAGTGGGAAGAGATCAGCTGTGGGCACAGGGAGATTTGCAGGAACAGAACTGCAGAAAGAAACTGAGTCAAGGAATCCCAGTTCTGGGAGGTGACAAAATCATATGGGTCTTGTTTTTGGGGGCCACTTCCTGATTCCTACAAGAAAATCTCCTAAGCCAGTAGGTCTCCTGATAATTCAATGTGTTGGTGTGGCAGGAGGCTTTGTTCCAGAAATGAGGGTTGAAATAAAAATCATTCATCCTGGGGTAAGTCCTATGGAGGGAAAGAAAAGGACTCAGGTGGCATGGGGATCAATTGGGGTAAAATCTCCTCCTTCAACAGAAAGTCTAGAAGACATGAAAAAAATGACTGGAGTTAGGATTGGAGAGAAAGGAAGAAGTCAGGAAATCACAACACTATGCTGCACATTCCTGTGAATTAGCAGCTGGGCGTATGTAGAATTTCTTATCAAACAGAGAAAAAATTCTTGTAAATTCACTCTTTTTCACTTAGCAGGTTTCAAAAGCCATTTTCCAATTCACAGAAAATGAAAATCGATATATTTATAAAAGCATTTTGAGGTGACAACCATGTAATTTTCTTGGGAAAAAAATTCAATTGCGATATGAAAATTAATTAATTGAAATGGTTGAATACAGGCAGAGGTGACAGTTTTAAGACAATGGCCGTGAAACAGTCACACAATGCAAAAGAAGAGCTAGAGTCTGTTTCTGAAAAACACTTTTATTCCCAAGGTAATCTCATAGTGGGAGTTCAGGCAGCTCATTCACACCCTCTCTTTGCAGCCCTCTCTCTGCCTTTTCCTGGCACGGTGTGGTGAAAGCTGTTGTCACCTGTTGGCCTGTGTTACCTGAACCTGCAGCATCTCAAGAGCTTGTCACTAACGAGTTCATGGGGCTGGAGCTGCTCTGAGTTGAGATCTGCAGTGCAAACAGAGAGTTGAGTCCTTTGCTACAGAGCACTTGTACAGCTGCTAATCCAGATGTGGCCTGGAACAGCCCAGGAATGGATACAGGATCCAGCAGATCCCTCTGAGCTAACATTCCCCCATTCAGCCACCAGAAAGGGACTCAGTGATGTGCATTAGGGGTGTTTTGAGGTGACAATGTCTGCAATTCAGTAGCTCCAATCTGCTGGTTACCAAGCCTGGACCCAGCTGACCAGCCTGGTCCATCTGAATTTTCACTAAATTATAGCCTAGAAGCACTGGGTGATCATGACAGTGGTCTTTAAGAATTTTACAGCAGGCATGAATGGAAAAGACATGGGTGAGCAGTCATTAGTGATTCCCTTTCCTTTTAAAGACCTCCTGGGTGCAGACAGAAAGGAGACTTACTCTGGTGGTCTTGATTTTATTGCCAGTTGCACACATCCATCCAGAATTATCAGGCAACGTCTTACATTCCTCTCCTTCTAGGCAGGGCTCCATCTCACACCACCACTTCCCAATCACTATAGAAGCTAAAAGAGAAAAGACAATGTTCACAACTATGTTAAAATGACCAAATCTAATTAAATGATACCTCAAGGGTCTAACACTGCAGTTAAAAGGCAGAGTGTCCCTTCAACTGGAGTTTCGTTGTAAGGATTTCATATTTAATTACTTGTTTGGCATCCTGTATTGCCTGAGACAGTGCACTGCTTGCCACAGCCTCCTCACACAGGAGATCCTGTCTGCTCCTGTGCTGCAGGGAATGCTGTGATGGCAGCAGTTCTGCTGCAGACCAAGGGACCACCCAGCCCAACACCCCTCTGCCCGAGTGCCAGTCTGATCCCCATGGACAAGGCAAGTCTGAAGGGATTTTCCTCAGAATATTCTCAATCTTCAGGACTGGTTCCTTGTACTGCATGTAAAACTATATCTGCTTTGCTTTCAGGACCTACAGCTGGATTTGTTTTATCTCAAATCTGTCCAGAATTGTTTGAACCCATGCAGACCTTTAGGTTTCCCAATATGCCATCACAGGGAGCACCACCACTAGAAATAGATGGTAAGATAACACTGAACAGCAGCAGAAGCTGTTTGTTGAAACACGATTATGAATTTTATAGAAACCATATTATCTCTAAAAGAAACTTCTAATTTCCAAATATTTAACATTGTAAACAATAGTAGTATTTGGACCCAGTTGTTTGAGTTTAATTGGCACATATGTTTACAACCTTGAATGTACCTTAATGAAGTTTCTTGCCTGGGAATTGCTATCTGACTATATCCTTAACTGTATCTTAATGACATTTTTTGTCTGGGGATTTTGATAAACTTTAGCTAACCTTGCAACTGTGACGAGTTGGCTCATGAGTGGCTCTTTCTGTGGTTTGCTTTCTCTGGCAAGAATTAATTTCATGGTTGCACTCAGGAAGACTGTCAAAGCTTTCTGCACAGTCACTCAGAGAGATGCTTAACCCATTCATATCATCCCTCATGGCTGCTTCAAGCCCACAAAACACCTTTGAAGCAGCTGCCTACCTTATACATATATATTAAGATATATACACACACCAGCTGACTGCCATCCAGCTCTGGAAAATGCCCTGTTGTGCATGCGTTGATTTAAGGACATTACAGAACTTATAATTAAATCCTTGAATATAAAATTGGATAGAATAGTTCAGTTTGAGAGGCCCTACAATGATCCTACAGCTCTTAGTGTTGTCTTTCCTGGTTCTTCCCATGGCTTGCATCTGATTTTTATCATAGAATATATCATTTCTCCATACATATAAGACACAAAAAAAGCCCTTTACACTTGTGCTGGCAAGGCAGTTTAATGATGCTATTCACACACCTTTTTCAGAAAGGTATCATTAAAGCTGCTAACAGCAGAGAAAAAAAGATCTCTCTCTTTGCTATGCATGAAAAGGAGTGAGGGCTGAATCTGTGCTCTAATAATAGATTGAGCAGTGGGCAAACTGAAAAACCATATCCTGCTAAATACTGGCCTTCACAGCAATCATCAGAGCAGAGCATCCTCAGGACGCGTGAGAAGAATCCTGTGACATGGAATCAAAAGTGATGATCATAATTATTTACTAGAAGCAGTGCTGTAGCAGTAAATAACCACAGAGAAGGATCCTGCAAGGCACTAAAACCTACAAACCTGAACACCCTGGCCTGGGCAGTTTACAATGTAAAACAGAGATAAGAGGTGAATACAAACTGAGAGGCAGCATGGAGAAGCAACGCTGTTCACAGCAATTAAAATTATCTCCCTACTTATTAATGCTGTTAAGTGCAGCCCAAGCATTCAGATATTGACCTTGAAAAATAATCAAATGCAAAGTCAGTGCTGAACTTTAAAGGCAATTGACTCATGTGGTGGTGTATAGGTTTTGGTGTATATATATATATGTATATATATTGATTTGTGATCGCAGTGCAATTACACCCAAATGCCCATGAGTGAGCACCCTCACCTGGGCTGAAGAGTGGGCTCCTCTTATAATGGGAGAAGCTAATGGGGGAAATTTGCAGATGAAAAGCTCCTCTTTGTCTCTAATATGTAAGTAGGCAAAACCCTTTGTAAGTGTGAAGCACTACAAAGCTCACTGTGGTCTAGTTAGCCCCACACCATGGCAAGGGTGTCCAAAACCCAAAGAAAATTACTTCCTTTGAATCCTGTGTTTATAGGTTTCCTCTTCTATTAGGAGCCCTTTAATCTTTAGGACCAGTTGTCCTTCTTGGGTACTGCTCATCCTTTGAGCTCTACTTGATTTCAAAGTTTTGCACCTCCAGCTCCGTTCAAAGAGGGAGGGAACAGCTTTAAAATGAATCACAGTTTGCAGCATTTGAGGCTGGGCCCTCCTGCAGGAGAAGGGGAGAAACCCTCCCCAGGGAAACCAAGCAGCTTCTCTGTGTTCAGGCTGTATCACTTTGAGATGAGCTGAAGCAGTCGGGAGAGAGAGGGAATTGCTCAAATTAAGGTGCTCCCCCTCAGGGAGGTTTTTATTCAAGAACTCCCAGATCCCGAGGAACCTGAGCTTCTCAGTGACCCCAACCACTCATCCTGGGTGAGAATTAGAGATTCCTGTTAATCACCAGGCAGCAGAGGCTGGGAGAGCTCACATCATGCTGAATCAGACACCTGTGGCACTCCGGAGTGCATCTCACTGTGCTCTTCTCACTGTCTGGGGAATACACAAAGCACCAGAGTTTCTTCATGCAAGGCTGAATTGACTGAGACTGATCCCTCTGCCACGGGGAAAGCAAAAGGAAGTGGAACAGAAAAGCCTTGACTACTCCTGCTTTGCTTGTGTTTTGTTTCAGTGGTTTTGGTTTTGTTTTTTTTCCACCACCTTCTAGGTTAAATAAGGGGTTGTTTATATCTTAACTATTTTCAACAAAATGCTTCTTTTACAAGACTATTTAACTCGTAACTTATTTCCCAATGGAGCTGGGAAAAAAGCAACTTTCATCAGTAAATTCTCAAGGTTTCTTTTTCAGCCCAATTCACACTTTAAAAAAAATAATCTTTGTTTGCAAACTCATGGCATAATTTGATCAAAATATTTAACTTTTGATGTATTTAGTTTGCATGGATTAACACACACAAAAAGCATTTGGTTGAAATGACATTTGCAAATCACGGGCTCCAGACAAATAAACTACAAATAAGAAATGTGAAGATCAGATAGAATACAGGGAAAAAGCAATAGAATAGCTTATATTTTCTCATGTTTACACAATTCTATTGCATTTTAAAATACATTTGTTCTCAAATATAATGCCCAAGGCCTTAGGTGGCTGCAGGGAACTCCTAGTTTACTGTGGATTCAGCATTCAAAGTTCACAAGACCCTTTGGAGGTTGTGACCGAGCTTTGATTTGCTCTTGTGTATCATCTGGAGCACAAAGTTTTGATGTATGAAGGTCCCAAGTAAAGCAGCTGGCTGGGGAAAAGTTTTCCCCTTGAATTTCAGTATCAAAGTCTTCTTAAGGGGCAGTAGAAATGCACTGAACACCCTCATATATCCACACCTAAAAGATCAAATCAACATGGAAACACTAATTGTTCAATCATCCTCCTCTTGAGTCAAATAAAGTTTGGAAAAGAGGCACAATGCATTTGATTAAAGCTTCCTGTTGAAACTCCTGAATTTGTTACGTTTCACATTTCTCAGCCTTCAAGCTCTTGCATTAAACTGAAGCTACTCAGTTCCTCAGAGCCATTTGACAGGTGATTAATAGGACATGGACAGAGAAAATGTGCACACACAGCCAGACACTCACAGGCAAACGCTTCTGTCATTTCTGCTACTCCTGTCTTTACAGAAAATGCAAATTGTTGTTTTTTTCCAGATAAAATTCTCCTTAACTTTTCTGCATTTGTATTTTGGAAATTGCTTTAACAATATGACAGAGTCTACATGGCAATAAGTATAAAGACATTATATTTAACGATGTAACAATAAGACATCCTCACAGAGTAACAGATAACATTAATTCATGTTTATGGAATACCCTGAAATATGAAAACAGAGCAAAGGATCATCATGCATTTTTCAACAGTTTAGAGGGAACATGCTATGTATTAAAATGTTCCTAGATTGCTTCTGCAGTTGTCATTAGAAAACCACAGCAGCTCTCTTTTTGCCTGTGATAAAGTGCACACATCTTGTTTATATAGAAATAGAATACAAAGGAATGGAGATATTAGACTGTGGTTCCTCCTGATCATAGGTATCATGTTACTGCAAGGAATAAGAATCTCATTTTCAAAACCAGTATGACACTCATTGCAGGGTGGGAAAGTTTTCCCTGTAAGTGCAGAGCATTCCGTTTTAATCTCGTTTCCACCAGCGAAGATTGATATAAATAAAATTTAAATAGAGAACACATTTCACAGATGTCAGAAGTGAAAAAGACTTTGTCAGCTTAATGAAAAGATATCAATTTTCTTCACTTTATTCAATATATTGTGAGTCATTTTCTAAATGGATTAGATTAAAGGAAAGTTCAAACCCCCTGTGAGAGATTCTTGCGCTGATGGAGATTTTGGCAATAGCAACAGCACAGAGGTGGGTAAAATCTTTCAAGTACTTTGTCTTTTTTTTTTGGAAAAAAAAAAAGGATATAAACTAGAATGGGAAAAACTGTAACCCTGTGCTCACCTATTCCTTATACAACAAAATCTCAGAGAATTGAATGAGACATGCAGTTTCTCTTAGTTTATTGGGATGTCATGGGGAGCAGAATGAATTACAGGGGTGGGAACACACTTTCTGGGAGGATGAGAAAACTGGACTGAAAGCAAGTGTCATCTGAAGGGTTATGTATTTCATAAACAGTCTGAGATAGCAGCCACTCTGGGAGCTGTACAGGAGTAATCTGATAAGTTAAAGAATACAAATCCGAAACAAAGGATTTCAGGTTGAATATTGCTATCTGGGAGAAATGCAGGATGTTTCCTACAGGGAGTCCAAACTATCAAACTCTCTGCTTTAATTCAATCTTACTCAATTTTAGAAGTATCAATCTAATGCTCCTGCAGTGCAATGCTTCACAGACTTTGATAACAGACCTCTCATAGCTCTAGGAAAATGGGCATTTCTCCTGTTTAAAATACAAGCACAGTGCAATCAGTCTGACAAGTGGTGTCTCATATCTCTAATTGCTTCAAATTCAGTCTTGCTGAGTTAATTTAATATTTTTTAATTGTAGTAAACATTAAAAAGACATCAGTATACTAAACTTTTTTTTTTTTTTACATTCTGATCTTTGTGATATTCTCCTGGGTTTTTTAAAATGTTTTATTAATTCATTGGCAGAATTGAAAGTATTGAAGATTTAATTTATTTTTTTTTTCCCATTCAGAACTCCTGGTTCTTCATTGCAAAATATTCAGCAGTTAGAGTAAGGCATTTTTAAAAGTGTATTGCATGTCTGAGCAACGCTGTGGGCTGCACCATTAAATATGAAAGGGCAGATTACATGCAAAGAATCCATGAACAATTTCCTTTTAAGATCTGCATAAACCAGCAAAAAAGGGTGCTAATTCGACAGCATGGGAGGACTCACTAGCGAAAAAACCACTTACATTGCCATTTCCTAGCAGCCAACATACTGTTAGGTAAATTAGGAAAAATGACATAAAGGTGGTGTGTGCTTCCCTCGTAGCAATGTGACCAATAGAGCTGGTGGTGACTAATGGCCTGAGAAGCAGAAACTCCCAAGGCTTGTTTAATCCCAGCTCTGCTTCTCACTTTCTCTATTACTGCAGGTAAATCAACTCCCTGCTATACCAGTTTGCCATTTGCAATTTTATTTACTTAGAGGATGAGATATTCTTGCTGCGTTTCCGTCCATGTTGCCATCTGTCTCTTCTGCCCTGCTGAACTTTAACACTAAATTGCAGGAGTTAGGGATTGATGCTTTTTTCTCCAATTGTACAACTTGAAGAACGTGATTCTCAGGTACTATGAAAATAAACTATAACACTAAAATTATGTGAAGTGCTGCCAGAAGGTCCTTAAGCCCATTCCTACCTTTGAGCTGAATGGAGATGGTCCATTAAAGAGCAGATTTCATACAAAAAAACTTTAGATCTTGCCAAGGAATTTCTAGCCCTCAGTGCTGTTCAGATTGGGAGCATCAACTGCTGCAGCTTTGTAATTTTTCCATGTCCCTTTCTTTGCACCTCTGGAAACAACTGTGGCTTAGAGTTGTGGCTGAGGGGCTTGCACAGCTGGAGCAGGGCCAGGATTCCTCATGGGCAGCACCTTCATGGTGAGTGAATGTGCATTTCCCTTCCCCGAGCCCATTGACAGTGACAGTACCAGGTCCTCTGAGAACCTGTGAAGTGTGCTGAATGTTCAGAGGTAAAACGCTCTGATTTGTTAGTTAGAAAAAGCAGCCAGAGTTTAAGAACTCTAGAATTTGCATAATCATTTTCTGAGTCGCGAATCTCAGCGGCAACCACAAGGAAAAGAAATCAAAGTGTTTCTTAGACCCTCACAGTTCAACTTGTGAGACCTTTTCAAAGTCTGGGATTTTAGGAAATACAAAAATAAAGGCAGCAGGAAGCTGTCAGGCTGGGAGGCCTCTTGTGGCACTCCTCAGGAGATGCCAGCGGGTCCCAGGCCAGTTGTGCTGGCAGCTGGCTCCCAACCCTGCTCTCATTTGATAATCCTGTACTCAGAAAGTGTGGCAGGCTTTTTTAAGCTGCAATTATTCCACATTCCACTGAGCTCAGACATGACTAAAGCTTGACACTTTTTCCCTGAAAGTCATGGATCATAGTTGATATTCTAACAGAAGCCTCAGCGCATTATCAGGAAACTTGATTTCTGCAAAGGAAAGGCAGAGCAAGCCTCAACAAAACAGATTTTTGCAGATATCTGTGGCAGAGAAAAAGGACATGAAATGATAAAATAAATCATGTATGATTAACTTGTCTCCCCAAAAGTGCATAGTGTACTCTGTGACCTTCCAGAGTGTTAGAACACGGTCTTATATTTTTTCTTGGAATTTCCTGAATTCTTGCACAGCAACATATATCCAAGGCAAGCATCAAGCTGCTAACTTCATAATTTACGTGTGTGAGTTTATTGGTGGTTGACATAACCTCTCTGCAAAGAGAGTGGGGCATTTGAGAGCAGCCTGCTGGCACTAATGAGTGCTAATGAGGCTGATGAGAGCATGAAATCCAACATTCAGGGAGCTGATGTGAATGCAGGTGACTGAGGACCCCTCCCAACCTGTCTGGGGTTCTGTTGTAGGTTAGGGAGACCCACTGCTGCTATTCATCACTGAAATCTGGAACTGAATCCACCCTTCCCTGCAGAACGAGGCTGAGAGCAGGCTTCTAAAATATTTGTGCAATGAAGCAATGTTATTTCCACCCTCTTTAAATGGCTTTAGACAGCCTAGTGAGAGCTTAATTTTATTGCTATATATTTAATGAAATGCCAGTGAAATGCAACATTTGGAAAAGACAATAGGAAACTACTCATAAATATTCACAGACATGTTTCAGACCAGAGTCGAGGACTGGTGTGCCACCAAAGAATTATATCTCCATGCAATGGTAATTTTTCAGGAATAATAATTCATTAATAAAGTAAATGAATGAGTTGAAATGCAGAGGGAGAAATGCCAGGCTGTGAGATGAAGATTAGAGGGGTACACAGAGATTTGTGAGTGGCCTTGCAGTGTTATTCCTCCAGTGGCTGCTGGGACCATAAATCACATATCTATATATCTTTATATATATATGTAAACCAACAATCTGTGTTTAGTGTGTGATCCAACAGTTACTGGAGAAACAGGGAAAAAAATCCCTCAGTTTTTGCAGACTTCAGACCAAATCTGGTGTCTGTAAAAGCTGCCACTTGCTCAAACCTGAGTTCCTGTGCTGTGGGTGTTGGCTTTGGGGATGTGGAAGGGAAAAGCTGTGAAATGGGCTCGGAAGGGTGAAAGTCTATTGTGAAATTTTGACTGAATGAGGTGCCAGAATCACAGCCTAGCAGCAAAGCACTCTATGAAAGAACACTGGAAATGAATAAATTATATAACTGCAATGCATTTATAAGGCATAACAAAGCATGCATAATATATTGGAGGGTTATCAGTTATGAAATTAAATTCTGATGTACCACTTGGGTATAAATTGTGTAGTGTTTCTCTCATTACCAGAGAAATTCCTGTTAACAGAGAAGATTCCTGTAAATAAATATATACAGAAAATTCTTCCATTGAATCTACAGAAAATAATAGGATATAATGTGATTATGTGTCAATGAAAAACACCTTTTTTTGGCTGAGGTTTTTTTTCTTTTAGTGTATGCTTTTCCAGTGAAAAATGGTTTTAACTTTGGCTTTCTTTTTGAAATGCAAGCTGTTGTATTGTCCCTCTCTTCCTCTGTGAAAAATACTAAGTTGCCTGTGCTTTTTAAAGACCTGTGGCTGGAACTCCCAACTCAGAAAATGTTGAAATATGTGGCTGAGATTCCAAATGGCTCTGCAATAGTGGGGGCTATCTGATGGGTGCCTGCTGCTGGAGAAAGCAAGGGAGGGCAGGAAAAGTGGAAAAAGAACTGAAAACAAGAAAGCACCTGAGCAGTAAAAGGGTGAAAGAGAGCAAGTTTAGATGGGATATTGGGAAGAAATTCTTCCCTGTGAGGGTGGGGAGGTTCTGGCACAGAGAAGCTGTGGCTGCCCCTGGATCCCTGGAATGTCCAAGGCCAGGCTGGATGGGGTTTGGAGCAGCCTGGGACAGTGGAAGGTGTCCCTGCCCATGGCAGGGGTGGGACAGGATGGGCTTTAGGATCCCTTCCAACCCAAACCATTCTGTGATTCTATGATTCTATATTTCTCCTAAAATCTGGATGTCAGGGAGTTTTTGGGGAAAGAGACTGCTAAGGGGTGTGAAGTACATGAAGCCATCTGCTGTTCTCCCCTGAAAAAGGATGAAAAGAGGAAAATAATCAGACCTGGAAGATCCCTGGAGCAAAATCCCAGGGAAGGGTGGGAGAAGCCCTTTGCTGGTGTCTGTACCCACCAGATAATTTCAATCCAGCTAGAGAAATTTGTTTATTCAGACCTCCACCAGCCCAAACTCACCCTGCACGGGGTGAGGTGCCCTGTGCCCTCATTGCAGGGATGATTCCATGTGAGAGGAAAATGAAGGGAGGTTTGATTGTTCTAATGATGGCACTCTGAACCTGCACGTGGTGTTTGCTGCTTTGTGCACAGGGGTAGCGAAAGGCAGAGCCTGCAAATTTCTTGAGGTAGTTTAGTTAACTTGCAATTCTCTCTGCTGGGAAAAGACAATAAGGTCCAAGTTCTCTTCCATGAAATGTGAATTGCTGTGGTACAAATAACACACCTTTAGAGCACTCATATCTCCTCAGTCCAGAAGAGCACACTTTAAAATCTGTGTGGAGGAAGTTGTTTTCAAAGGTCAAGTTAAATGAGCCAACTGGCACTACACAAGGTAATTACTGATTTATTAAAAGTGTTGTATTCATTCAGCTGTCTTTGTTCTGTGATGTAAGACAAGTCTAATTTTGTTTCAAAGATTAAAGGAACATTTGGTTTTTGTAAACAAATCCCTAGCTGCTATTACAAATTACATCATGCATAATCTCGACATGATAGATTGGGAGATATTTCAGTGCAACAATGCCAGTGCAATTGGAACAAGAACTGCGAGACTGAACAAAAATTGATGAATTGAGCACACAATATTTTGTATTTCATATCATAGCTTAATTACTGCTTCAGTATGCATAGAATAAGAGAAGTAACTCAATTATAAAAGCTTATCAGCAAGACTTAGAAACAGTGAAATTCATGTGTGGATATTAAACTGACCTTAACTGACAAGCTTTCCTTTGAAATTATGTTTTCCTTCAGTGATCATAATGCTTATTTACTCTGAGACCTTTTACAGAGCTGAAAAGTCTTTTAATGGGCACTTGAAATTTCATGGCCACGCTGCTATTGGCACAGCTCGTGTCTTTTTGCCTCTGTTCAATTTAACTCTGAGTTGTATTATTTTAAAAGATCAAAATTCACTACCATTCACACTGATATTTTTCCATTTCTTTTTTTTTTTTTTTACCTTGGAAGAGGCCTTGGATTTCACTTCTTCTAGGTAACTCTTTGCTACTAATAATTTATACAATGACCCTACCCTGTTGTCCTTAGAGTGAATAATCCTGAATTCATACAAAGATCATTATTTCCACTGTAATGCACAAGATGTGCTCTTGAAAACATAAGAAGGTGAGGCTCAGACTGCAGGTACTCCAGGAATCCTGAGCCCTCTCTGCTCAGGTGATTCTCAGCTGTGAAGCTCTGTTCTCATCTCTACAAAAGGGAGTTTGTTTTTCACAAATGTCTGTCCTTGTTCTACTTGATCTCATTAATGCTCATACAAAATGAATGTACGTGGAGCCTGAGCGTGCCCAGCGCCAGCTCTTTACCATTATGAGCAGGAATTAGTGGAAAAGGTTTTGCAGAATGTGTTCAGCTCTGCCAGCTGCAGAATGTATGCAAGCAGGAGCCCTCCAAAGACAAATAGCTAAACAAAGACACTGGGAATTGCTAGTTAGCAAAAAAGTGAACAGAAAGCTTTAGATGAAATTTTCTGATTTGTTATGTTTTTATTTTTACAATACTCCCTTCCTCCATCATTTTAAAGTACTTTGAAACAGAATAAGGTTGAAATAGCTGGGTTTTCTTTCTAAAAATTAATCTTCAGAAATACCTGATCAAATAGGAAAGATAATTGCCTAGTGAGCCCCCTAATTCTGGGCATTACGTTGCAGTCCTTAGACTTTATATTTCTGATTTTCTGCCTTAATAGTGATGACCAATAAAAGAGAAGGTGGATGATCAAGAGAAGCAGGTTGGTGGAACAGTGCTGGGAAAGCTGTAGAGACTGGCTGTGTGCAACTAAACTGAACTGTCACTGCTCAGGGAGCTGAGCCCATCTCTAGAAGTGCTCTGGTTTTGTCAATCATCACCTCTGAGGCTTTAGAGCAGGAGCATCTCGTGGTCCACCCTGCATGGCCACAAACTGACTTCACCAGACTGTCATGGGATCCATGTGCCCACCTCACCAGGCTCCCTGAACACAGGACAATTGAGAAAGAAACAGAGGAAGAAGGGGTTCATCACCAGACATCTCTTTCTAATTAATCAGTTTAATTATCCATTACTCAAATTCTGCAGAAGCACTTCTGTCCTGACTGGCACCTGCCATTTATGATGTGCAGTGTCCTTGACAGCCAGACATGACCTTGTGCACAAAAAGATGGCAATGTCCACACAGTGACTCTCACCCACCAACACTGCAAAACTGAGAGCTCCAATAGGCAGCTTTCTTCCATCCAGAAAAGAATTTCCAGAAAACTTTATCTAGAGAAATTTTTGCTATTCTACTGCTGCCATTTTTCATATAATTTTTTTTATTTTTCCATTTCATTCCATATAAGAAATCCCCTTGCACTGCCCAGGCTGATCTGCTATAGACTCTCAGGGCTGACTATTCTTTCCAGCATCACTTACAGTATCTGATTTCTCATTTGATCAATTGATCTGTGTGAGGGATTTCTCCTTTCACTTGCTTCAGGCCTCTCCTCAGTACCAGTCCTTCCCCTTTGGTCAGTAATTTTCTGTTGGTCTCCACACCTGTGATCCCAAAGCTGAGGCTGGACACTGATGGCTCCCCCACAGGACACTGAGCACAGCTAAAGGAATGGTCCCACACTTGATTGTCTCACATTTAGCACAAACTCTCTTAAGATACAAATACTGTTGTCTCACTTTGACCTTTAGGTGCTGATTTTTTATGTTTTTTGCTGCTACTCAGACAAATTTCTCCTGTCCCAGACCTTGTGATGACAGGCAGCTGAAAAGGCTTTCTCACAAAAGGCAATCGTCAGAGTTCTTTAATTTAGCTTTCAATGAAGGTAGAATATAATAATTTATTATGAGAGCCTTTTGCATGGGCTTCCTCAAATATTTATAAACTCATTTAAATAATTAATACAGGAGTTTTAATAAACTGTTGATATTCACAAAAGGAATGTAATTTGCAGAAAGGACAGTTCAGGTGCTAGGAAACATGGGTAGACCACATGAATTAAAAATAATGACTTGCATCAAAAGTTTATATGACCTTTTTACAAGTTGTCTAAGGTTGTGTTCCTGGGGTGAAAAAATGCTTCTATTGATCTGGATAAGCTGTGCACTACACAGGCTATTTTAGAGAGGGAAAAAGAACAACTTTCTATTAACTCAGGGATTGTCAATATCAAAGTTTATCCGAAGAAACAAAATATATTATGTTAAATATGTCAGGATAAGTCTCCTTTTTTCCCCCCCTTTTTTTTGAGAAATTTTTGCTTCACACTCTTCAGGAAAGAGAAACAAGTTTTTATCCATTGGAATATATTTGCATTTATCACTACAGCAGGCCATTATTTAATCAAGCATAAGCTATCTAAACCAGCCTGTGATCACCCTAATATGGATAATAACAATAAAATCCTATTAACAAAAGCAATTACTTCACAGGAATGTAGCCAGTTAGAGATTTCCCTGCCTGCCTGTGCATCCCTGATTTCCTCTCTCCACCTCTGGAGCTGAGTTGAGCACACAGCTCTGGTAGGATGTCAGATCCAGTCAGTGAGTGCTGAAGGGGAGAAACTCTCTCCCCATCTGTTTTCTCCCTGGATCCTGTTCCATCAGGGTGGGGGTGTTTATCTCGTGCTGAGGTGAAGAGTTCCTGAGCTGAGCAGGTATCCCTGGCATGGCAGGGCTGAAGGCTGCAGGGAAAAACTTCCCTGCCTGGACCTGACCCTTGACTTCTGCCCTATGACCTTAGAGCACCAAAAAAAAACCCCAAAAAAAGGATTATTACATTGCATTGCATCCTTTAGCTGATAAGTAATTGCTATTGCTGGCCCAAGGCAGGTGTGTAGGAAAGGCTGCCTTTCATCCTGCTGTCATTCATCCTCTTCAAGGTCACCTTTAAACTTTGCATGAAGCACCTGAGTGCATGCAGCTGGACAAAGCAGATCCATGAGCTCCTCCTGTTCTGTCTCCCCCTTATTCCAGCTGCCAATCCTTTGGGATACCAGCTACTTTCACTGCTCCAGGCAGCATCAACTCAAAGTCACATGAACACAAACTTTTCCCACAGAGATTGGAGGAGGAAGGGATGCAGACCTTTTCCCCCTCTCTTTTTCCCCTCATCCCATCTATGTAAGCACTGAAACCTCCCCACAACATCACATTTAGAAAGGCAATGACAGCTATTTCAAATACCAAACAAACCCAAGCTTATCTTGTAACAACTTCTGCTATCTTAAAACTCAGGGGTGCTATGTTCTGCAAACACCTCCTCTGTGCACAAAGCACCAGCAATCTCCAGCTCCAGCCCTGGAGAGAGCCCTGGCAACTAAAGCAAGGCAGATAGCAGGGAAGGAGAGCAGAGTATGCAAATTTCACTGGGCACACTGTAATTACTAATTCATAGCAGAACTGATCACAGTATTTCACGCTTATCCCATGTAATTCAGTCACAGCAGTATTCATTTTACTATTAATTTTAATAGAATAATTACCTTTATAAAGAAGAAAGAAACTACTGTTAGAGGGGGTCAGATCCTCAGGTGGGGAAGATATGGTGATTTGTGCTAGCTTGATGGATTTTGTAATCTCACTTTTCCCTTCCTTTGAAAGGAATTCAGTAATTGACTGGTTGCCAGACTTACTGAGATAATCTATGCTAAATGAAGCAAAATAAGAAGAAATGGGGAAGCAGAGAGGTGCAAACACTTACTGGTAAAATTTACATATCTGCATTTGAATGTTTATGTGTGTTCCTGCCTGGCAGACACACACGTGCCTGAACTGCCAGTTCCCAGTTCATTCCCAACCCTGTCTGGCAGCAGAAACAGTTCCCATAGTGACACACAGCGCTGAATCTGTGATGCTTTGTGTCCAGATTCTGCTCTGCAAAATGGCAAAGAGGCTGGGATGCCAAGAACATCTTGTTTGAATATTAGACAGAAGGGTTTAGAGTATGAGCTGTATTAAAGACCTACAAAATAAGGAGCAAGCAGCTACATTATTATCTCAAGAACCCAGAGAGATATGCAAATCTCGAATTTTGCTCTTGGTCACCAGAAAGTTTTGATAGGAATACTTCATAACCTGCAGCTGCCATAGTTAATGTGTTTTTGAGAATAAGCTTAGACCTCACCCTCTGCCACTTGCTACCCTTACAACAATTCTGTTTTTTCTCCTGTTTTTCCTGACTTTTTTGTTTCCTTGTCCTTCTTCCTCATCCTCCTGACTCATAGGAGCAGATCTGCCTTTTTTATGGACTGGTGGGTCAGAGAGAAGGCAGAAGTTGGAACTTGCCACTAGGAGCTGCTGGGCAGCTTCTGCATCTGCCTCTGGCCATTAAGCATTTTCAGCTGCTGCCATTTAGATACTTCAAGGTACTGCATTATATTATAATGAATTGCTTTGTGAATTACTACTGAGATTAATTGAATTTATGGCTCCATCCTGGAGTATGTGCCCTCTTGTTGTGATTAAGATAATGCATTGCTTGAAACAGAAGTTAAAATACATGTCAATTTTAGCCGTCAGCAGTGCTGTCAGCAGTCACTGGAGTTTTTTACCTCCAAAAAAATAAAAAAGGATTTCAAGAAAGTTGTTTCCTTTCTCTCTGCTAGGGTTTTAAATTTGAGTATTTTATTTCAGGGTTCTGTTTAAATTGAAACTACTGCAGCATTATATGCAAAGAGAAACCAATCTCAGAGGGGGAAAAAAGAAGAACCAAATATAGATTAAAAAGCTGCCTCTCCAAAGGTTTTGAAATATGAGAGGCCTGGCCCTGCATGTAAGATTAATGACAGCTACGTGTGTGATGAATAGTTCAGCTCAAATCAGGGGGAAGTTTTGCCCTAAGTATCTGCTGTTGCAAATGTTGGAACCCTGATATCGCCCAGCCCTGCAGCAGCAGCATCCTGCTCTGCACAGACAAGTGAACAACAGAGAGAAATAACACCTATGCCTGTAATCAACCCACATCACTTCATGACAAAAAACATAATTTCTCTGCTTGGATATCTCTTTTTCCTTATTTTTATATGTGGTAATAGATCAGCTTTGTTGGCTTCTTATTGAGAAATGCAGGTACAGTGCTGGTGGCAGAGGCTTTGCTCACATCGTGGCTCATGAATGGAGCTATTCTTGTATTTTAAATTGTAACTATTTTTCTAAAGAATGGACAAAATGAATATTCAGTTGCTGTGCATTCAGGGCCTCAATTTGTGGCCAGGGAGCATTCAAGGCTTCAATTCTGTGTCAGGAGCTCATGGGGAGATCTTCCAGCTCTGCCTCGCAGGGAGCAGCAGCCCCGGCCAGGGAAATGCAGAAGAGCTTCTGCAAGGAATAGTCTTCAGTGGCTGATGTGCTTCAAGATTTTGTATTTTAATATAAATGAATAATAAGATTTTTTTCTATTAAAAAGCAGGTGGAAATAGTCAAATGAGGGCAGCTTTTGACCTCCAAAGGCTTCTGTAGCAATGGGGAAGCTCATGCTGCAGCCAAGTTGGTGTCTCAGTTTCCTGTGCCTTTTCAACACTTCTACTGCAAGGATCTCAAAGCATTTTCCAGGCCCTACCTTGACATTGTAAAATCCTGCCAAGGTAGAAGGGAAAGCATATTCTTGTCCTTGAATCACTGTCGACTGTACAAGATTCTCTGCAGGACATGGGGGAAAATGGTAAAAATATCCCTGATCCTTCAATGAAAATATTGGGTGGTATTTGTGTTCTCTGCCAGAGAGAGAAGCAGAGGCAATCCTTCCCACTTTCTGTGGGCAGTAGAATAGAAATGAGCTCATAAATTCCTTTAAGAATGGCTGTAAGATTTTACCTTGCTAAATAAGAATAATACTAAAAAAATCTGACCCCAGAGAAATCTCTTAATGTACAGATGTACATTTCTTATTACTGTTTGGGAGGAAACTCTTCAAAGGCTAACAAGCTATGTAAATTTATTTTTTACATTTATTGTATTTGGTCTTAATTTCAAACAGAATAAATATGAGAAAATGAATTGTATGGATAGTGCTTGTTGTTTTAAACTGTAATTTTTAGTTTAGAAAACCACTGAGGGCAAGTTGTTTAGGTGCCCAAACATAGAATTTAGATAACTGACTGGAAGGCCTCAGTCTTTGAAAGTGAGTTCTAGAATGCCATTTTGCTCTGAGGGGTGAGAGGGAGGAGCAGGCTGTGTCTGCAGCTTCAGCAGTGCAGCAGAGGAGTGTTTATGTTCTTCAGCAGCCTGCAGCACCCACCAAAGTATCACTCAGCGTGATGCCAAATGGCTCCCCTTGATGTGGACCTGAAAAAACTACACAGGATGGGAAAGAAAAACATCTAGACAAAGCTGTGGAATGGATTACACACCAATATCTATCTATATCTACATAGCTAATTCTGTGTTTTCTTTTTTTTCAGAGTGCTGAAAGAGAGGGGTAGCAGGGACACACCTTTGCAGCATCTTCCCCTCATGCAGGGATGCTGGGAGAGATCACAATGAAACCAAATCCCAGCAGCATTTCAGCAAGAGCCTGCTGAATTCTGGTGAAGCAAAAGGGAGTGAGACCAGCACAAAGACAAGAGAACTGTGTATTTAATATCCCTAAGGGGCTGCCTGGGACTGGCCTCTCAGCAGAGAACACTGCATTACATTTGTGTTCTGCAAGGGGACAGGAACAAATGGAACCATCAGAAAGGGCCATGGATGCCTCCTCTGTCATTTTGAAGAAAACGAGAATTGTAGGAAGTCAACCACACTGTATGCAAAGGAGGGTCTAAATGTACTGGAGTAAGATTGAAGAGTTGACATTTAAATTGCAAGGCTGACATTTTTCTGTATTTTTACATGCATGCTCTCATGGCTCTGTGGGTAGATGGAGGGTAGGAATGAGGATGCCATCACCTCCTGATGATGGCTTGCAAAGGCAAGAAGAGAAATTGTTATTTATGGCAGGGCAGAACATATCTCTATAAAATGCACTTGCTTGCCATTCAGGACAAAGATGTGGAAATCTTGTTTTCTGAAACTCTTGGAAAACATGTGCAAATACATGGAAAGGTTTCACACATATTTCCAGCGCACTTTCCAAAGTCCTTTCCATCCAGTCTGTTACACAGCTTTCCTACAGCCATATTTAATTCTGCTGGCCATGAGACTAATGGCAAAGATTCTTCCAGAAACTGAAGTTTCCCTTCAGCTCCCCTTCAGCAGAGTCCAAAGGTCTTGCACCTGCCAGTACCAATGTTTTGAGAAATTCCAAAGTGCCACCAAAACACTCTTTAGACTGAATGACAGCACGGAGTTGAAAACAGTTTATGCACAGAGTCAATGCAGTCAGTTTGAACAGTTATGCAAAGAGTATATCTCTGCCTGAAACTCCCAGAGCTACCTTGCAAAACCTCTGAAGGGCTGGATCTTCTTGGAAAGATTTTTTTTATTTTTTCTTTTCTTTTGGGTTTTGGGGTGTTGTTGTTGTGTGGAGATTTTGGATCAGAACTAGAGTTACTGACTGGTATAATTTCTTAATACTGCACAGAGCATGCACAAAAAAAGAACCTGCTTTCCAAAATGTCTTGTCTGGCTATTTCTCAGGAAAGCAACTTGTGAGAAGTGGATAACTTTCTGAGGATAAAAATGGTGCAAATACACTTCTGGATTTAGGGATCAAAAGAAAACCCCACAGCTCCAATCCTGATCCTTTTACAAACACAGCAGAGAATAGAGAGAGCAGCAATGATTGCAGTGCCCATGATGTGAACTGTGTATTACCACAGGCAGATTTCTGCCAAGGCTAAGCTATAAAACCTGCATCACTCCTCAAAAAACAAAAACTCACTGCCCTGATTGAACTAGAAGGTGATGACTGCAAATATGTTTTACAAATGTGCATGACAAATAAGGGTAGAATTGAATGTTAAATCCACCAGCATTTCATAACCCAGAACTTCTTCCCAACTGGAAATGCAATCTGTTAGCTCACTAATTTTGATCCTGTCTTTTTCCATCTTCTTTGTTTTAGTGGTGAGTAGATCTGATTGAGAATTAGTTTGCTCCATTTAATCCTAATTCATGTGTGTCTCTGAGACTTCCCACCTTGTCTGCCTGTCCTGCTGTGGGTACCTAAAATGCAATAATCTATGGTTCACAAAGTTTTTATGATGACAGCAAGCCAGAGAAGGAGCTTCAGCTGCACCAAACTATCCTTGTAATCAACCTTAACATAAATGTTGTCTTATTATGCACCTCTCTTCTCCAGCAGGGCAGAGCTGCTCCTGAAGAGATTTCCATGGCCGTGGGCAGCAGTGTTTCCAGCCCACCATGTGTGTTAGCTTCCATCTGCACCAGCAGATCATGGAAGAAGAAACACAGATAATGTGTTAGTCTGGAAGCAATGCACGAGGGATATCACAGACAGATTAATCTGGCGCCTCAAAGACAGTATAATTCATTTGGATGAAAAGGGGATTCTCCTGAGTGAGACAGAGAAAAATCTCCTTTTCTCTTTTTCTTGGCAGAAGGGTGAAACACGAGGAGAAGCTCTTCATGGGAAATGGGAATGCCATAATAGCTGCTGACACCCTCCTGTCCAGAGGCACTTAATTAGCCCCGTGTCCAATTTCCTGTTTGGCCATCGGCTTCCATGGGCACCTGGGCTTTGTGGTTCAGTCCCCAAAATATACAACAGGCACACCACCACCTCTTCTGTCTCCTCCCAGTATAAAGGCCAGTGATGTGGTGGACACCAGTGGAACAGCCAAAACAGGAGAATTTCAGCCTCTCTGGGGAGCTGGGGCTGTGAACCTTCCACAATTCCTGCTGGTCTGTAGCACAGACAAACAAATCTTCCCTCTGCAAAGGTCAGGCCCAGGCCAGTGATGGTCACAGGACATCACTGCAGGTGGTACAGCTTCAGCACTGTCAAGCTCTGCCCTCCAGCCTTCCCTTGGAAAATATATTATTGTAAGCACAAGTAATTTCTTGTAACTGTCAAGAGGCTTTATTTTTGCCTTCTCCACTGTGATGAATTCCCTGTTAACCAGAATAATGTGACAAGGAATAATTGTCAAAGAGGTAAAGTCATACTCAGCTCTTTTGATGATTTGGCAGTTTTTGAAGTTGCACAAGCAGCAAGCAATGTTTTTTTAAATATATAGTACTTGAATAAAAACAAATGCTCCCAGTAAAATACCTGTTATGTACATTTTATAAGGGAAGGAGTTGTGGACAGACATAGGTGAAGATTTTAGAGTAAGGATCACTCATTGTCACTCTATTTTGTGGTGGGTAACTTGCCACTCCCTGAAGATACTTGGTTTTCAGATCAAGTATAGGTCAACTCTCAGAAAATGAGACTTGAAGGTCTGTTCATTTGATGCATTATTATGCTCCACTTCATAAAACCTCAAGTAGACTCTCCTCAACTCTAACTGCTATTTCTGCTGTGAAGATGAGCAAAAGGGGCTATACTCATTTCTCATCAGGAACCTGGATCAACACTCCTGGAAAACTCCCATTAGCCTGAATGTGAATTGCCTCATGCCAATATAAAGTTATAAATATGGAGCAGCACCACTGGCACAGAACTGACACTGTTGTAAAATACTGAGGTATGATTACCTTGGCCTCTTTTATTCTGCGTGCTGCTTCAGTAATACACTTTCCAAGGCCCACCAAAATTTGCAGTAATTCCCTAATTTGCATCAGATGTCTGTCCTCCATTCAATGGCTGTTTAATGTCCCTGTAATTCCACAGGGCAGTGACACTGGGGGCACATGGCTTTGGCACCTGAAACACGGTGCTCCCTTTGCAGCATTTTATTAGCAAAAGACCAGGTAATGGAAAGAGTGCTCAAAGAGGTGTAAAAATAATAATAGCACTGAGATATTGATTTATAAGGGAGTGGGTTTAGATTAAGCAGGATAAGCAATACTGAAATTCAACAGCAAGTTAAAAAAGGTATCTAAAATATTACTATAGAGGGAAATGTGAGACAGAGGGAGTAACAAACTGAGGCTGGAGAGGAGGACAAAATGTATCATCAGCACAGGGAGTCCAGCAAGAAAGTGCAACACCAGAGCCTGACACCAGCCTTTGGCCAAGGCAATTGTTTACATTGGTGTTTTTCAGGCAGGAAAATAAGAGAAATGAGCAACTCGCCCAAACAAGCTGGGAAAAGAACCAAGGGAAAAAGCCAAGACCAAGGCTATGGTCTTCATTTCTGCTGGCTGTAGCACAGCATTTCCCTGGAAAAGGAAATTCTATTGAGAGGTACTGTTGAGAACCCTCCCCTGGAAACACCCAGGGTGTGCAGATGGGAACAGAGACTGGGGAGATCCTCCAGGGAAACAAAGACCAAAGGGGCAGCGAAGCCAAAACAGGTCGTGTCACTAAATCATGTTTCTTTCTTGGAGGAATGAAGATTAATCAGGACAGAACTAAAAGTGAGTCTTTGATAAAATGTTTAAGTGGCCACACTCAAACTACAAATTATTTGCATCAACTAGAAGATGAAACATTAGTTTTCCATTATGCTGCAGGAAATAGCAGCTTGCTAAATAACTCTTTTAACTTTCCTCTGGCACCTATTGATTATATCCAATAGAAATTAAGAGTAGAAGGCAATTAAGTTCAAAATTTAATGGTGTTCTGCTCCTGTTAATTTACTGCCTGACCTGATCAATACATTACACTGGATAACAATCTATTCCAGCGGGGCTTGGTTTCTCCAATGTCCCTTCCACTAAAATTACAGTAATGACAAGCAACTAAATTTTCGGCAAATAACACTCAACCCCCTCCCCAAAAACATAAAAAAATAATTAAAAATTGGATTATTCACTGTAGTGGGGAAAACAACAGCTTAAAACTAAATTGACTTTTATAGCACAGAGCTTGGACTTCATCAAAATATTAGATAAGCTACAACCTCAGCCAACAGAACCCTCTGGAAATTGAAATCTCAAGCAAGTTTTAAACATCTCACATACACAGCAGTACAAAAAAACCACCTGCTTAATCTAGAAGGCAAAATTGAAGTGGGAAATTAAAGATCAATGGTAGTGAAAGCAACAATATTGTGCTGTTGTTGTTCTTTTTTCGACATAATAGTTTAGGTCTCCAGGTGAATACACACAGCACAGACTTCATGACCAGCTCCATCAAAACCTACAAGCACGGAGTTAATTTGCATTAGGTTGCAGGTTTTCTTGGTCCTTCCTCCGAAACCTTGCAAGCACTTTTTAAATAACTGGCCTGTTTCCTAAAGGAAACAAGGACGTGGTGACATTTCCCACCTCCTCCTATTCTCAGAGGTGGCACGTGCTGGCTCCCTCAGTGCCACTCAACCTGGGGTGGTCTCAGAGACCACAGAGGTGCTCCTGCAATCCTGTCCTGCAGACAGAGCCCCTGGGGAGGACAATCCAGGTCACCTGGTGGCCAGCAGCCCAGCGTGTGCCCAGTGAGGGTGCATTTCTCTGGAGAGCAAATCCTGCCAGAGAATCACCGTGGCTCTGGCTCTCCATCTGTGCCTGAGTGCTCACGCTCTTGCCTGCACAACTGGCTCAACTGCATCACTTTTTTTGGCAAAATTCAATGTGTCAGCATAAAGTCAAAACAAAATATGATGAGGTTTTCTGAAAATATCCTCTTTGCTGATCAGCTGCGTCCCTACTGGCATTCACTGTGTAGCCAGCACACCATTAATCACTATGAAACATTTTCATTTATTTTGACACCTAAGAGAAGTAGGAAGGAAGGGTATTTTTGGATAGGAATGAAAAGCAGGCTGTAGGAATATCTCCTTTTGCCTTAGGGTTTCCCCAGACTGTCAACTACTCCCCTGTGGAACTGTCCCCTGTGCTCTGCTCTTATCTCATCCTTCACAGGTACAGTAACACTGGTCTGAACATTGCACATCTTTAATCTATTTATTGTACATTCTTTCCCGTTTCAAAAACAAGAAAAAAATCCAAATATTTGAGGTTATTTACTGCATCTAGTATTACCTACACAGCAAGTCTGCTGACACTCTGCAATGTGGCTTCTCTTCACTCCTGTCTTACCCACAGCCCAATTTTTCTTGTCATTATGTGAAGCCTATGCTCCTGCCCTTGCTGAATGCCTGCCTTGTTTTGCAGCATAAAATAGTAAATTGTATTTTTTTGTTATATTTCAGTGCAAATACAGCCCCTTGGTCTCTCCAAAACTCCTGGGAAGAACCTCTCAACATCTACGGTGTTGTTTTCTTAGTGGAAAAAACCTCAAACCCAAATAATACGGTAATAATTCCAGGCACCTGTCATTTTTAGCTGAAAAATTATATAGGAAGAAGCAGCACCTACATCCTTTGACATATTGTAGCATGCCACGAAGTGAGCAAATACAAGGGTAGACATAACCAAAATATGTTGCACAAGCAGGACCCTACACCAACATGGCTGATTTGTATTCAGAAAGCTACGTGGAGCAAGACCTAATATTTCAGGAGAAGCTGGCAGAACAAGTGCATGATCCACACCCAGAGCACAGGGATACTGCAGTAAGCCTTGCCCATATTTCTGCCCAAAACCTGTGGACTCAGCAGAGGCAGGGAGGGCTCTGGCTGGCCCTTCTGCTGCTTCTGGTCTGCCAGCACTGCTGATGTCCCTGGCCACACATTGCCTCTGGGGGGTCTCACCACTAGACACTCATATTTAGGAAGGGAAAGTAAAAAATAAGCAAGAACACGAGAACAGAAATGCAACAGAATTCAGCAAAATAACATGAATACTTTCTACAATGGCATAGGTTGCCAGCAGAAGCACAGAGCTGCACTCACTGTGGTGGGGAAGATGCTGGCCATTAAGACACAGGTGATCCTTACAGGGTTTCTCTACTAATGATGCTATACTGAACTTGAAAGAGCACATTTATCACTTTGCATTTTTAGCAGCATTTAGTAATAGAGACCAGTGCATTATATTTGCTGCTTATCTCATACTATGCAAAGCAGAGCCTAGCAAATGCTTCTCAGTTAGCAATTTATTTGATTTAGGACTGTATTTTGTGCCCATGAACAATCTGCTAGTTGAGTGTGGTGATTACACTTTGGTTATTTTAGAACTATTTGGCAAAAAAAAAAAAGTAAAAGAGGGGACAGTTTGCTCTCCAGCTACTGCAGTAACATTTCAGTCATGCACCACTGAGAGTTTATTAGCTGGGTTGAAGCCCTCCAGTCTAAACCAGCAAATTTATTCCTGGAACACTGCTTCCTCACAGGTCACCACCTGTATGGATTAAACCTGAGACCTGGAGGTTGTTTGTAGAAATGAATTTATATGGCTGTTTCTATTAGTTTAATAGTAATCAAATAATAAATTATTCTAATCTTATTTTTCTTTTAAAATGCCAGAATATTTTTCTTTGCAAACACAGGAAAGGAAAAAAAAAACCTGAAAAAACCCGACTAATTAAAGAATGTTAAATCAGCGGGGCAAAGTTCCTTACAAGGTTTAATATATAAATGTATTCACAGACAAATTTTTCTTCTATACCAAATATGCTTATTTTAACAGTTAGCCTGCAATATTTTTGGCATTTCTGCCCCAGACTTCAACACTGAGTCAGAGCAGCATTTTCACACCGCCTCTACTGACCTTCATGGGACTGGGCTTCCTTTCTCTCTGATGACCAGGAACAAGCTCAGGCTGCTCCTGGGAGGAGGGCAAGGGCAGCCTGGAAAATTCCCCCTGAATTTCCTGGGGTCTGCTCAGCCAGAACATCCCAGGGGAGCCCAAAAAGCCCAGGGGAGCCAGAGCAGCCCAGGGGAGCCCAAAAAGCCCAGGGGTGTTCAAGACACAGACAAGTCAGGGTCAGCTGATGTGGTGAATAAAGGGTGGTTTACTGCAAAATCAGTCTGGTGAAAGGGTGAGACCTTGAGGTTGCTACATTCGATGCCACGGCTCCAGAAAACCCTCTTAATTCTAGTTACAATGTCTTTTATAAATTTCTCATCCAATCAACTACCTCCACAAAGTTCTCCAGCATCTTAATGAACCAATCATTAATTGCTACGTTTGTTATGTTTTTTTTCAGCAATGCTTCTCTTCATCCAATCTTCATCCAATTCTACAAAAACAGCAGCACCTTTTACTTTTAACAACCCTCTAACAGGCTCTATTACTAAACTTTAATATTTTCTAATATCTTGCTTAACATTTATTTGCTTCTATAAAGCCTATTTCTACTTGCTGAAAACATATTTCCATATAAACTACAAATGCCAGTTTTGCTGCTCTAAATCCCCGAGCCTCCTCCAAGGCACAGATCAAACATTGTGTCCATCTCTGTCTCTGATCCTGGGAGCTCTCTGGGCTCACATTTCTCACACAGGGGCTGGTTCTGTCAGAGCAGGGCTGGGCTCACGCCCCAGCAGAGCCACTCGTTTGGGAAGCCAGTGCAGAGCAGTGGGAAGCTGCCAACACTAACCTCCTAAAGGTTAATACTCACAACTACATTTTGGCTGATATTTCCAAAGCTGCCTGGAGGGAATGGATGCCCAGTGCCCATTATTTTTAATAGGAGCTGGGCAGGCACAGTCCTTGTGAGGGTAGGACTGTTTCAGCCTATTACTGGTGGTGACAAAAGGTTTGATATTGCAGGAGCCTGATTACCTGCTGGGAGCACTGAAGCTAATGCAGCTTCTATATTTTGGCCTGAAAATTGAATATGCAAAATGCATGAAGAGTGTGGCTATGCTTACCATAAATAATGAGTTTAAAGTGAAAGTGGTTCAGATGGAAAGGGTCCAGCTACAAATGAGTTTTTCCTGATGATTTGAGAAATACACTGATAGGATTCAGCACACACTTGCAGGAGGTTTCACTGAAGACCTGTGAATAAGGGTTGTTACATTCACAGCTTAAGCTTGTAACTTGGTTTGTCAATTTATTTCTTCTGTTAGGAAGTTGTATCAGCTTTCAAAAGAAACAGTAAAACACAGACCTGGGTGATTTGCAATTAGGTTTGAATTTCAGGAATTTCAAAACCTCCCCCATTCATTCTATTCATCTGGCCTGGCTACACAAAACACATTTAGACCATGTTTGTTGTAATTTCTGACCCCAGTTTCCATCTGGCCATGTGTTAATGAGCAGCTCAGCTGGGAAACCTGCAAACTCCAATGGATGCATTTTGCTGGAATCCCCACTTGTGGGCACCAGGGGTCATTGGTAGAGTGCAAGCCAGGTAGGAAAACTACAATTTACTTAATTTGTGTTTGCAAAAAGCTGTGGGGTCTTTATCTGCAATGATCACACAGAATTTACAAGGGCTGTTTCAGAGGAGTAGCAGAAAAGGATTCTGCAATGCTGCCTCATTATTGCTCATCCAGGGAAGTCCAGGAAGTTCTCTGACAAACAGAATAGATTAAAAATATCTAAGTCAATATTTACAATGGAGAATTAATTGGTTCCACTGCTAAAACTGATTTATCAGCAGGTTATTGCAAATAAATGAATGAAAAAAAGATACCAATGTTGGTCAACCAAACAATAAAAAATGATTGTATCAAATAAAGCCAAACTGTAACTAAAGATTTCAAGAGGGTTTTTTTTCGTCTCTAACATAAAAATTAATTTCATGAGTCTGCTGTACAGCATTTTGTCTTGGCTTTTATATCTGTGATCCACCCATTGCTCACCAGTATGCTACAGTGTTATTTGATCAAATAATACCAATTACTTTGCATTTTGTGGGTGAGACAAAAGACACTGGAAGTCTTCAAAAACAAGCTGTCATCCCTGGTGGGAAGCTGTTGCCAACCTCCTCTTAGAGCTAGTAGAACCCTTCTAATTTCCAAGCTAAATTTAATGATGGGGAGTTTAAATTAATTAAACCCCCACTGTTTCCTTAGCCTTTCTCCATCCCTGGTCTGACAGCAGATTTCTGCTCCTCTATCCTTTGCTCTCCTGCCCTACAACTCTTCTCTCTCAGCAGAGGCTTCCTGCTGTCCTGAGCAGCCAAAGCCCCTCTGCACACCTGGCCCCACGAGTTCACCCACCCCATTTTTTGAGGCAGAGTGGCTGGAACTGAAAGGAGCAGCCCTGGTGCCAGAGGGAAGCACTCCACTGCTCCAGCTCTGCCACAAACAGCTCAGCTGATTCCCTGCCTGACACTCAGATCAACCAAATCCATCAGAGAAACCAGGGAAACAAACAGCATCAGGGCAGTGATGAGGCTGGGCCTCTGCTACTGAGCTGAATCCCAGAGGAAACACAACCTGTCCAAAACTATCCAGAATTTCTCCTCTGCTGCTCTGCTCTGGGGTGTAAAGCAGTGGTCACTGTCCTGTCCCCCATCCTGCCCAGAGCAAGGGGTGCCTGTGTCCTTGGACACCCAATGTCACACAGCTGCTCACTGCACTAATGAATTCTTATGTATAACATAAACGACATATAACTACAGGTGCTCTTGTTTTAAAAAGTGTCCATCCAGTTGGTAATTTTCAAGAGGAGGAAAGGAAACTTCTAAAGGAAATAGAGTTCACCTGTTATTTGCATAACTACATTACACACGTATTTGATGGCATTTTGTGGAGGGGTCTGGAGAAAAAAGAGAGGGCATTTTGTAATAAGAAAACCAATAGAGAAGATGTTTTCTACTCTCATTTGAGTTAATGGGAGATTTGCCTTTGTCCTCAGTTAAGACAGTGTCATTTGCTTCTCCATTTCATTCCTGAGTGATGGTTTGTGCTGATGTTTCACCTTGCTGTTCCTGAGTTCTGGGCACATTTGGAAGATAAAAAAAAATGTACTGACCATACACATGCATCCTGAAAGCTCTGCTGTATGGTTGCTGCCTAGGAATTGTAATCAAAAGGAAATGATTACACAAATCCACATATTAAAAGCAATCCATCTGCCTGCAGAATAGTTTATATGTACTAATGACATAGGGCACAAAGCTTAAATTGTGGAGCACATCCTTTCCCCATCACTATCTTTTGCATGATGGTTTCAAAAGGGAGAGGAAACACTTTTTAAATAATATTGAAATTTGCTATCCTCCTTTTGCTTAACCTTGAGTAGTTATTGTAAAAAACTGAATGGTCTATGAAAACAGCTCCCAGAGAGGAATAATGCTTTCTTTGATATACAGGATTAGTAAACTGCTTTTGGACACCTACATATGGAGACGTGTTCCAAACTCTGAAGGGCATTTATTTACATGCTGAGTAGCACACTTCCTCAGCAAAAAGTCTAAGATTTGAAAGAAATCCTTTGCTTGCAAATCCTTCCTTGATTCCTAAACTTAAGACAATTCTGCAATATTAATGCATAAAAATCTCCCAAAGCACACTACAGACTAACAAAACTGCTGAGGGGCTTGGGTCCTGGCTGTATTCTGAGAGGGGGAACTCTAAATGTGTCTGTGACCAATTGTATGGATAATTGAACCTCTGAAATCAATTAAACACTTGCTGACTTGCCTGCTTCCAGATGCAGTTGCCAGATTAATTCACATAGTTCAACACAACAGACACTCTCAGTGCTAAATTAGTGACTCCTAGTTGAACTCTTCATCAGTAAAAGGATAAATGATGTGTTTGCTTCCTTCAAAGATTTGGTCACTGCCTCTTTAAAACTTCAGTGTGTGTAATAGCTTAAGGTTCTTGTTTATTAATTTAAAGAGAGCTCACTGTGGTGGAGAATTTTTCATTCTTACTTAATCATCCACTTATTTTGTGTTCAAACCCTAATTCTACAAACCACATCCAAGCCTTGTGAACTAGCTCCATGTTTACAGATGGAAGGTAGCTTTGAAAGAAAGGGAAAAAAAAGACTTGCTGCTCTGCAATACTCCATTCACAGATTTTCTACAGTGTATTAGAGACACCTGTAGGCATGCAGCATTTCAGAGAGCACCAAAACCACAGTGCCTGGTGCAGAAAAGATGTGGTGTGAGCTTATGAGGAATTAGCTACTTGATAATAAGGTCTTCTCTGGCAGAGACAAACTATCATCAGTATTCCTGCCAGGATTTGGTGTGAGAGGAGACAGCACAGATGCTCACCCGACCCAGATGTTTCCCTAAGCTCCCCTTGTCCAGCATTAGCTGGATACTGGTCCCACACATTCCCTGAGGGCTGTGAGCAAGGATTAACAGCCAGTCACCATCCTGTTCATTTTCCTAAACTCCACAAACCGTGCCCTCATTTGGCACAAACTGGCAACTTTCTCAGGGTTTCAAGAGCCAGTTCACAGCAGCTGAAAATCTGGGTGGCAAACTGCTTTCTGAGAGCATTTTGGATGCTGTTCTTGGGCTGTGCACGTGTGCTTTGCCACACAAGGTCAAGATGAACCCAGGGCTTGTTTAAGGGCAGGGTGTAAAGGTTTAACCCTCTTGCTCCTAAGATACCACACATCCTCCATCAGCTGGATCAGCTCTCCACACATCCTCCAACAGCTGGATCACCTCTCCCCACCTCCATCAGCTGGATCACCTCTCCACACATCCTCCATCAGCTGGATCACCTCTCCACACAGATGCAGTAAATGGTGCATTAAATGGTTTCTCCTGCTGCCATGCAGGGCAGATACACACCAGACTGTACCTTCCTGCTGCTTGGAGATCTCTCCCTCAGCATTGTTGGATGAAGGGTTGTTGTGAGAAGCCTTCCTTAGCACTGCTGTAGCTGGTTTTGCCTCTAGATCTACCACCTGTATATCTGCACATGGGGCACAGGGGGCTGACTCTCCTGTTCTGGGCTCACCAAAGCAGCTCTGTGCCTGCAGAGCAGTGAAACCCCTTGTCCTGGTTTCCTCTGTGCTCTCCAGTCGTTATCCTGAACCCATGGTCCTGCCTGTGCCTTCATTCCTGCATGGGAATTTTCTCTAGGCTCTCTTTTCCCTTCCAGCTCGTGCTTCTTTTTCCCTCTGGAGCCTGGCACACTGGTGTGGCTGGCTGCCCTCCCTGCCTCCAAACCCTCTTCCCAGGCTCTTTCCAGTGCTGTGATTAACACTTAATGCTACCTATCAAGAGGAGAAATCTCCTACTGTTTTTCCATTTAGCCTCTGGCGGGTTTATTGCAAGTATTTGAGCGAAAGGTTACTTTCCTCTGTATGGAGGTGAAGTAATTATATGTTCCTGTGTGTCTTCACACTGCTCCAGAGCCATGCCATTCCCTAATTTCACCATAGGGATGCTGTTTGTGCACCTTGGTTGGCTGTGAGGGCTCTGCTCCCTCTGTGTCAGCACTGAAATCTGCCAGCTGGAGCCTGGAAAAGCGACCACCCCTCACACAGACAGAGACAGTGCCATGACTTACAGCTTTTTTTACCCCCTCTAAAGTAGAAAATGTTCTTCCTGCTGAAAATTGGGATTTAAGTGAGCTCTCTGCACTTCATCAGGGGTGGATTAGTCAGCTGTTCTATGAGCTTGATATTAAAAAGAGTGGTTGTTTTGCTGTGCAGGAAACCACAATGTCACTGGAAAAAGAAAGAAATATAAGGCATAGGTTGGGAGACCAATTATAGCTGCGATGAAGAGGTGCTCACACAAACCCACAGTCAGATGCTCTCCTTAGCTGCACCATGCTCACAGCAGAGAGACAGGAGCATCCCCTGCCCTGTCCCCAGGGCCTGGTGCAGTCTGCAGGCACAGGAACAGCACAGCCCTCGCTGGGACATGGGGCAGTTCTAGCCTGGGAAGCCCTCACTGCAGACTGGCTCAGCTGAGCTGCAGCTTTGCTCCTTGAATGTCCTGCCTGTGTGTGCCTCAAGCACAGAAAAACATCCCTGTGTGTCTGAGCAGCTTTGGGGGCTGTAAGGCACCACCCTGCTCTGCAGCATGTGCACAGAAATATATATATATAACTGCATAGATATAGATCCATATGCCCATACAGAGATTTGTTTGCACATGCACTTGCTCAGGGAGAAGCACAGCCCCTCTGCTCTCCCCAGGCTGCTCTGGGTTCAGGAGATGAAGCTGTGCTCTGACACAAAATCTCACCCAGCATCAGCAGGGTCAGGCACACGCCTCCCCTCTGCTCCCTTCAGCCTCTGCCCTGCAATGGCAAACTGGTAATGAGAGCTTCTGTGCCTGGGTAAATGAATTAATTACTCTGCAAGGCTGCTGCCAGCTTTGCTTTTGCTCCCTCTGAAGTCAGCACCTCTCAGGATCTGCTGCGATTTCAGGGCGGCTGCAAGGGCGTTTCAAGAAGACATGATCTGGACAAAACAAAAGCCTAAAATATTTCAGTAAAGTTAGACTTCTTTCCCTCCTATCTTCTTTTTTTTTTAATAGCACATGCAATATTCTGTGACTTTTTCTGAGCTTACTAAATGGATGTCAGTGGGGAAGAGAGACATTTTTTTTCTCCTTACAAATGAAGTCATCTGAATTCACCAAATAAAAATAAATATGAGCTTACTGCTTGGTTCCAGTGGTGCTGCAGAAGGACAGGGTTATAGATTTTCCCAGGAGTGTGGAATAATTCACCAAGGTTGCTCGTTATTCATATAGACAGTGAATTAATAATATGGGACCCTGAGATCTCTTCTTATCTAGGCCGAAGCACAGCTAGAGGGATGAGAAGCTGACTCCTTGGATTTCAAAAAGCATTTTTCCCCCTTTCTTCAAGAAATAAGAATTGATTGAAAGTATTTTCACAGAGTGGGGAAAAAAAAAGGCTTTCTGGTGATACCACCTAAAGTACACATTAGATAAATAGAAAACTATTGGCTTTGTGGCTGTGAACTGTTTTCACTTGATGTAAGTGCTGATAGATACAGGATTATCTCTAACAAAGCATTTACTAAGGACCTGACCCAAAGTCAATAGGAGTCTTACAAGGCTTGAATCCTGCTTTCACTCCAGGGAGACCTGGGAAGTGTCTGTGCATCCCATGCCCACCTCTCAGCTGGAGCAGGCTGGGGTAGCACCTGAGCTGTGGGAGGATGCTGAGGACCAGCACGAGGGGCTGAGCTGCCCCTCTGAGCTGAAGGAACACTCCTGAATCATGGGTATTTGCTTCACAATCAATAGATAACCCGTGATTTAAAAATAAAAATAAATGAACTGATGTCAACAGGGTGGCTGCACTTACTGCCTGCCTAAGGAGTGACAGAGCAGATGGGACCTTTGCATTTGTGAGTCCTGGGTGAGAGAAAGCAGAGAAAACAGCAGCAAAAGGAATGTGTGCTGTGAATGCTGCCCTCTCTCTGCTCCAACCATTGCACATGGAAAAATAAGGATGAGCAGCACCAATCATGCAGCAGCATGACTGGAGAGGTGTGAGGAGCTGGCCCAGAGAGGCACTGAAAGTCAGGGTGCTCCCACTGGTCAACAGGACTCATGTTTGGTTTGGTAGTGGTGCCCTGTTGAAGTGTGATGTAAATTCACAGAACCACATGGTGATTAGTGATCCTCAAACTAACAGAAATAGAAAGTATGTGCATATGTGCTAATATTTCATACATTGTGGAATGATCTGAAACTTGAGGTGATCCAAAATCAATCTGTGAAAACCAAAAATATTGGCTTGATTTTATTTTTTTTTTCTGTATGATTTCTCTTTCCCCTGACTGGTATAAAACAGGACAAGAGCAAGCCATGGAGGCTAAATCACATCCTGCTGCCTGAGAGTTAATGCTTCAAATCCTGTATTGCAGAAAACATGGAATGAGATCACCTCATGTGTCTGCAGAGGCCTTTCTTATAGGTACAGTTTAGAGAGAGATACTGCTAAGCATTTTAGTAACACCTTCCTTTTTCCTCATTGGTTTTCACCAGTGTTAAACCCACCTCATTTCCTAAAAGCACAGGCAATCTGCACAACCTGCATGAAAGTCCCTTTGTGGCCAGTTTCAAAAGCCAGTGCAGGTGCTTTTGTTATTCCATACTCTATGGTCCAACAACTTTCACAGGTAATTATGCAAGAAATATGAGGTTGCCTGTGAAAGAGTTTAAAATAGCCTGGAAGAAGATTGAAGGGAAGGGAACAGAAAAATGAAACATTAAAACAAATGTGTGTCTGAGAGCACTGACTGTAAAATAGTAAACTCCAGTATAGATGAACAAATTATATATTATTCACAAGCCTTGAAGAACACACAGACATAACCACCTACTGACTGTACAGGATGGTTCAATACCACTTTAAAGGATGTGGAACAAAACATGATATTCCCAGTATAAAAGTGACAGTATTAAAATTGTAAGTATCTTTTATTATAGTAATGATATGACAAAGGAATAAAACCTCAGCCCACAGGAGAAATTGCACCAGTGACAGCTGAGGCACCTGAGAGCCTTCATGAGCCCACTGGAAATGCTGGACATTGCTTTCCCCAGAAAAAGGGAATTACTCTGGAGAGGTATTTGGGCAAATGAAGAAAATAATAATATCCATGGCAGAGAGCTGAGCAGCCTGGTGCCTGTGGTATATGCTGTGGTCAAGTGTCAGGCAAGATAAATCACAGAGAGGGAAGGGAGCGTTTCAAACCATCCTTCAAACAAAAATAGACCTTGAAGTAGTGAAGGGAATCATGAAAGCAAATGTGCAACAGAATGGGTAAAGAAACAGAAACTGGTGTCTGTGTTTCACAGCAAGGTTTGGCTTATGTTTTGCTCCCACTGTTGCTACTGCATAATTCAATGGTGATGGAGGCAGCTTTTAGGGCAGTGTCTACTGAATGAGCCACAAGAATCATTTCTCACTTCTGAGGCTGCCACAGCCTGGCCTCACTATACTTTATTAAGAAGAGGCCCCAAAGAAGAAGTTGTCTGGGCTTGGCAGGGAGTGATACTTGGGAATACACCCCACATTCATAGTACAAACAATCCTGCACAGTACAAACAACCTCAGCCTGAATTTCGGCCCGTGCAGGAGGAGGACTGAATGCCAAGTGTATCAAGGACTGCAAAATGTGCTACCCATGATCAGATCTCTTAGCTAAAGGGACAAAAGGACCATTCATCACCACTAATACTTATTAAAAATGTTAAGATGACTCCTCCCTATAACTGTATTCTCTGAAAGAGCCAGCCCTCCACACAGCCCTGTTGTGTCCCATAGCTGGTAGGAGTGGGAGGCGATGCAATCTCTCCTCTACAACATGGACTCAAACTGTCGAAGCAGCAGCCTTGATGAGTTCTTTTCTGATGAAATTTAACTGGGAAACACCAAAAGCTTGATCCCAACACCATGAAGTCACAGCTTGGCAGGGCAGTACTGAGGTTCAGCCTGTTTTATACACTCTACACACTGTTTTATACACTCATGGGGTGGAGATGGCTCAAGGTGATAATCAACCAACATCCAGAAAGCTCACAGGGGTGTCTCAGTCCTTGTCACCTCTCAGAGGTGATGTCTCTCTTTGGGTGTGAGTATATTGCTGCACCTGAGCACCTGTGGGTATTTAATTGGGACCTAAGCAAGATTTCCTAGTGAAACAATATGGCTTGAAATTATGCACATTTACACACTGTAAATAAAACCTAGTGTGAGATTAACTGGTCTTAATCTTTTCAATATGGTAGATAAAGAAGGTAGAAAGTTGTGAACATAGAAGGTAGAAAATAGAGAAGATAGAAAGTAGAGAACCTTTTGAAATGTTCTCATGTACAAAATAAACAGCAAATCCCAAATCTCTGTGTGAGCTAAAGCACTGACATCAATGGGGCTTCCATGGGAAGCTTTGAGAGTTTGTCTTAACAAGAATGGAACCACCAAATTGGAAAAAGTTTTGACTTAAACCAGGTCAGTATGTCAAAAGCCACAAAGCAATGTCTGGGATAAAACAAAGGCCAAAGCAAATGTCCCTTGGATTAATTTTTACCAGCAGCATATTGGGCTTTTGAACTGTTCTCCAGCCATCTACAAAAGCTGCTATGGGCTGGCTAAAACAACTAAACTTGAAAGGGGCAGACATTCCTTTGTAGTTCACGTTTGCTGGCTTTGAAGTCACAGTGAGTCTTACCACTGACTTCAATGGGACTTGCCTTACACTTTCATATTAGCCATTGTTTTATCCTAACTCCTTTCAAAATTCCAGACAATAACATTTCTCTTTATTGTAATCCTGACAGAGCAATTAGGCTCCAGTCCACACCTGCACCCGACTTTTTTCTTAACACAGCTCTCTTTGAGCTTCTCTTCTCTGAACAGAGTTATGAGAGCTGAATTAATGGTGTCTGTCTGCTCTATCTGCTGCCTCTGTGTTTCATGACCTAATGAAGAACATGAAATTCTTCAAGGCTTGTACACCCGATCTTTGGTTAGAACCAGCAGTAGTTTTCCCCTACCATTTTATGAGTGTGCTTAGCAGAAAAAGAAAAGCTTCTTTTTATCAGGGTAATTAAGCAATAACAGAACGACAGGATGTGGACTGAAGTGTAATCATTCACAGGTGCATTCATAGCACAGTTTTAATCATGAGTTCAGAAGTTGAATTGCATTCCCAGTGTAACATGCTATAAAACTCTCCTTCATGATTTAAAAATCTGAATGTGTTTTTAAATAATAAAACATTTCCTTTTGTATCTTTAATATATAAACCAGATATCCACATGCCAGAAATACCTGCTGAGAAAACACCAGGTTCTCATTTCTCTAAGGCAGCCCCTAATCTCTCACCTTTTTGGTGTCAAATCTGCTAGAATGATCTTTGTCTGCACAATTCTCTGTTCTACAACACCTGCCAATATTCCTGTCTAATTACAGCTCCTGTCTGAGCTACACTGGACTCCCTGCTCCATTCCAATCCCTTGACAGCCTGGGATTGAGAAAAGGTACACAGAAGAGAAGTTTTTCCCAGTATTTGCTTGTAGGGCTCCCCACTCTGGCTTGGGGTGAAGCTGAGTGCCAAACACGGACACAAAGAAGAAACTTTGGGTGCTTCCAGAACTGGCAGAGACACCACCACCCATGGAATTCCAACATGGAAAGAGTGAGGAGAGCTCAGCACAGAGCCTACAGTGCTGCACAAAACCAGCCCGTGGCTCTCTGAAGCACCTGTGGGTTGGTACAACAGCACACAGCGTTCACCAAAAGGAACAGCGAGGGATTTTTACAAGATACTCATTCCACAAAGCTGCTGCACTGGGGGATTCTGCAGCGCAGAGCAGCTTGTTTGGGAGGGATAACTAATGGGATTAGTACCACC
The DNA here is from genome assembly GCA_013397245.1 of Thryothorus ludovicianus. Classification (NCBI taxonomy): domain Eukaryota; kingdom Metazoa; phylum Chordata; class Aves; order Passeriformes; family Certhiidae; genus Thryothorus; species Thryothorus ludovicianus. Next base: position 1,676,742 of record VZTB01016398.1, on the reverse strand, counting down.
TACTCCCCATCTTCTTATGTGATTTGTATTTTGCTAAGTACTTCCCAGCCGTGGCTCTTTCCCCGACTGCTGCGTGGTTTCACCTTCAGTGCTGGCAGGGGAACCCCAGAGAGAAAAATACCCTGTGGAGCTAAACCTCATATGAAACCCAGACACAAATAACATGGTGCTTTTCCTCCAGAAAAAAAAAAATAATTAAAATAAACAAATCCCCATGACAAGCAACAGCAGCAGTGATTTCAGAAGGCAAAGTTTGTTTTTTTTTTCCAGCTTTCTGTAATGTTTGTTTCAGGTCTAGAATGCAAGATTCATTTATTTATCTTGCCACTGACTTTCCAAATGACTAATTAAATCAAAATGAATGGCAGTTATCCTTTGAAATATTTATGAATCAAAACTAATGTGGCACCGAAGGGACCCTGCGAAGTGACTCAAGGGATAATTTTGTCCAGGTATTTATCAATAATAAATCCCTTATACTCATCAAAGCATCCATACTGGCCAATATTCTCACAGTTTTCAGGTCAATCTTAACACGACCATGTGCACAGAGCTATGCACTAGAGTAGCAAGAAAGTTGTCTAGATAAATACTTATGCTTATAAATTTTTCTATTTTGTTAAATAAAGAACACAACAAAATTCCTATGCACAATCTATAGACTTGCAGCTTTCTACTGGATGGTACACAAACAGAAACATATACACAGGAGGAGCTACTTGCCATCAACACAGGAAGGTCTGTTTCTTGTAGTCCCAGCCACTTTCCCAGGTAGACAGGAGCATTTTACTGTTTGTGATCTTTCCTCAATTCGATTCTTATTACAGCATCTGTGTGCTGCTATAACTTCACACGTTCCTCCTTCTGGCAAAAAAAAAAAAAAAAAAAAGAAAAAGAAAAGAAAAAGAAAAAAGAGAATATTGACACTCTGATTAGGAAGAGCAGCAGTGGCTAATCAAAGCACCCAGGCGTGCTCCTGTCTGTGCCTTCTGTACAGGTGGGATTACAGTTTTATTTCTATCTTTTTGTGTGCTTCTGAATAAGCCAGGAACTGCTATACCACATTTTTAATAGAAAATGTAGATAAGCTCCCTTGCCTTTCCTATATTAGAAGTTTCTACGACATCCACATAATTTTTGGCCTCAAAATAATGTTGTCAGTGTCTGGGCCTGAAGAAATGTAGGTGAAAATCCTACAGAAAACGTGCAACTGCTGTTGGCTGGTTTTATGCTTGTAACACCGGAGGCCTCTTCCCCAAATATTTTCTCATACAAGAACAGAGACCAAGGGAATCCATCTAAAAACATGATTTTTCTCCAAATATTCCATTCTGTGCTAGTACTCAGCCCTTAGGGAATGACAATGAGTATCTCCAGATGGCAGGGGGCCCAACAGCGCTTCCCTTTGTTCCCCCCCACACTAAATTGGCAGTTTTAAGGCAGGGGACATTCCCATTGAGTGTGACATCACCAGGTTTAATTTGCCTTCTCCCCAACTGTTCTTTGAGAACATTTGCAATAGTTTTGCTAGAAGGAGAGCACAGAGGAGGGAGTGATGGACAGACACACGGTGGCTTTGGGCCTGTGAGTGCTCGGTGTTTGTGCCATATGCTGAGCACAGAAATGAAATGTCAGGTGTGCCATTCCCCTTCACCTCAGCTCTGCAGTGCAAGGAGACAAACACCACAGTGGGCTAATGCCCTGCCCAGGTAATTTCTCCATTCCTCAGTTCAGATTGCAATTAGCTCATAAACACTGAGTGTTTAATGCTGTCAGGCTGTTGCCCACAGATATCTGGCTACTTTCTGAAACTGCAGCATAAATGTGGCAGGGTTTGTTTCAACTTAGTACAAAACCTCATGTGCTGCCCACTAAAGGATGTGCAAGATTTTCTAGAAGAGCATTATTTTTTCATGCCATTTGGAACTGCTAAGTACACAGTGCTTTTACTACAGCACGAACCACATTACTCATATCTTTGACTTTCACTCTTTTTGAAAGAATATTGAGAGATTTTGACACTGTGTGCTCTGTGGCCAGGTAGGAGAATAAGAAGTGTGGAGATACGGATGCACACTGGTCTGGCTGTGAACAAGGGATTTTGGTAGAGGTCTGGGAGTCCAGTGGCATCTCCCCACCAAGAGCAAGTCCTGGTACTTATTTCTCCAATTGTGGCATTTTTAGTGAAGCACTGGGCAGGTAGGCAGGGAGGATTCTGCCTTGCCTGATGTTGGTCATAGGGTGGAGTTTGTAAGCATGAGATCAACTTGAAGCCATCTGGACAGACATGCTGCTGCACCTTTTAGTCATTAGGTGTGTTTGGCCTGCTGACACAGCTTTTTGAAAGCCACTAGATGTCAAAAAAAGAGAGATCCCAACAATTCAGAGAGCCATCCTCTGATAAACGGTCTCTGAAGTGTCTCTGAGGGGTGAGAGGAATTGTGATAATCAACTCAGCCCCAAATGCTTGCATTTTCTATGCAGTAATCCTTCACACAAACTCCCTGTTCCCCTATCCAAATCATATTGAAAGCAATGAAAAGATTCTCATTGGTTTAATCCATCTTATGGTCATGCCCTAGGAGAAGAGAGATTTGTGATTTTATTGATTGTAATTTCAACAATAAAGATAATGTACACAGTAATAAGCAATTCTAATTTTAGACTACATAGACTGTGTGGTAAATATCCGTGAATAAACTAAATGCTTAATTTTCTCTATAAATTTGCTGTATGAGTACTAAGAACCACATGACCTAGTCTTGCTTATTTGGTTGTCTCTTCAAAATAATGGGTTGTGGTGGAAGAGCTTTATAACACCTTTAATTGTTATGTGGAAGCTCAAGTTGCTGGAGCAGTAAAGAATTTAGCTCAGAGTGTTTAGTTGTTTAGGAGGGGCAAAACATAATGAAACTATAAAAGCAATGAAAAACTGCTAGACAATTAAATACATTAATTGGAAGTTTTATCTACATAGGCTACAAAAGCATGCAAATATTAATAATTATAATAATAGAAAGATCCCTTCTAGTGCTGACAGAGAAGAAAAAATCCACTTCACATAGAGAAAATTCTGCCTGTTATAAAGCCTGTTTTCCTGAAAAATCTGCTATATGGGATCAGATATTTGCATTAAAGCATGTTTAGCCTATGGATTCCTACTGGGCAGCATTGCATGCAATGTACTTTGCTGGTATGAATTTTACCAACCATGTATGTAATAGGAGTCTTTTACAAAGCCATATACAAAATGGGTATAGGGACAGATATAAATGGCCACAGTGAGAATAGGAAATAAACCTCTCTGAAAAAGCATACTCCTTACTACCTCATTCACAGAAACATATATACCAAAAGTATATTGAGGGTGGGTGGTTCTATTTAAATCTACTTTACCATAAATGAGGAAATTAATTGAGTTGGGAGAGGAACAAGAATCCATCTTCAGCTTCCACTGAAAACCACTCCATGTCTTCAGATGGATATGTGAAATACCTTCGCATTCTGTGATGTTTATTTTTTATTTCAAATTTTCTTCTTTTGGGGGAGGGGGCTGGAGAGCACCAGGAAATGCTCTAAATCAATATCTGGTGACTTTCCTGAGTCATTTTTTTTTCTCAATGGTTCATCTGGATTATGGGAAGACCTGACGAGATATTACAAGGCTGGGAGTCCTTAGAAAAATGTGAATTATTGACCTGATAGGCTGTGAGTGCAGCAAAAGTTTGAATCCTTGTCATAAACCCCACAAATGTCTCTGTGTTTGGAAGTTAATGGTCTATTGAGCTACAGCAGCTTCTGGCTTTGATTCCACAATAGCCTCATCCAACTCACTCAAGTCAATAGGGGATTTGCCACTGACTTTAAAAGGAGAGGGAAGAGGCCTAAAACCCTCAAAGTAAGCATCTCCTGAATGTTATGTTGACAATTCCATTTCATGAAGTGTCTGTTTTATCCACACTTTTTTTTTTTAATAATTCCCTTCTGCCTCAAGAAAATCAGAATATTAGAAAATGGAATTGGAATTTGCAGATGAGGAAGAGCATTGATCTTCCTTCAAGAAGGTTCAGAGATGAATTAAAATGTCCTGTCATGAGTTATGTCTTCTTCACACCAAACATCAGCAGGACTTGTCAGTGGGAACAGCTGATCCTTTCTGAGCACTCAGCTCACAGGAGGCCCTCAACTTTGCATGAAGGAAATATGACCAAAGCAGGAGGGACAGAACTGCCTGCCAGGGAGGATCCTGGGCTGCTGAAGATGGCAACTATCTGTGTCATTGCAACTCTGCTCATATTCCCTGGCCTTCCAGAAATCCTTGTTCTGCACAGACTAAAACAGAAAACAGTAGAAATAATAGATCATTCTTGCTATAAAACAGGGACAACTGTTTGTTGCCCCTGCAAATGGTTTTGTTCTAATTGGAGGACACTAAACTCTTGAAATAAAGCTCATTTTTGTTTCTGTTATAAAGCCAACTTGAGTTTACACACCACAGAGTGAAATATTTTATCATGAGTATGAGTCTGCTGTGGGAGGCTGTGATTTAAAACATCTAATCACCTATAAGGTCTGAGTGCATGCCTGGGAGAAGCCAAAAAGCCCTCTCCTAGTCATCTCTGTTTTTTATACCTCTAGCTAGGTGGTAATAATAAAAGCATATTTTGCACTTCAAAATTATAACTTGCCCCTGCATTCCAGCCAAGCTTGAACTTATCAGTAAACAAACATAAAGAAGGCAAACAGCACTACTGATTTGTGTTACACATTGTGGAAGTCATTAACTATGACTCAGGTAGCAAAACTTACACATTCTCTCTCTGACAGTGATGACAATTTAATAGTATTTGACTCTGCTGAGTTACATGGAGCGTCCTGCAGCAATGAGAGAGGTTGTTTATCAAAATGATAAACATGTTTTCATTTCCTCCTTGGCTGCATGTATGTGATCGGGAGTCTAAGGCCATCAAGAATTCACTTATTCTGGCCACCAGACAGACATTAAGCTATTCAGGACCATCTGTGCTTGAAATGAGTTCCACTTAATGGACCTTCCTAGGGCAGGTCAATCATAATGAATGCACGTGTGCATGAATGCATGAGCAGAGCAGAGCTTTGGTGAGACATCCTGGGCTGCTTGGCGCTGGCACAGACGGCTGACAGAGAAGATGTGCCTTTCTTCTCGGGGTCATAAGCCCAGTGATTTTAGAATTCAGATCCTCTGGTACGTTTGCTTCTAGCTCATTGCAAATGCACCTCACAGCCTAATCCAGATGAAGGCTGTTGTAAGAACCTGTTTGTGCTACTTGCAAAAAAAATCGCGGTGCCCAAACAACATCATGGGCTTTGCTGGCCAAATTCTGCCTCTGTTACACCACTGGCCATTCAGCAAGGGAATACAAGCAAAAGAAATCATATGGACCAATTTTATCAACGTTTCCAGACAGTTCATTAGGACAATAGCTGGTTTGTGGCAGCTCTATTTATTTATAGCAGCTCCAAGTAGCCAGTCTAAGTGCCAGTGCTATTACCCTGCTAAGGTCACAGACACATATGTTATTCTGAAAATGCTTGAGTATATGCAGATGCTGCTGCTAGACCTAGGAGAACAGAGAAAGTGTAAAAGAGAATTTAAGTCCTATAGACTCCAAGCAAATGTTTAACAATGTGACAGCAAAAATTCTTCAGACACTTGTAGACTTGCTGAAAAAGTGTTCCCAGAAACTAATGGATAAAAAAATTTGCACCCTTGCCACCCCATGTCTTTATACAAACATCCAAGAGAAAGGAAAAACAATCCTGTGACAGCCATTATTTTTACATTTACTATAAAGAATTCAGGTTTGAGGGTTGCAGTTTAAAGAGTTTTCAGTTTGAATAAGCTTTGGAAACTTCCCAGGTGTAATTAATACATTCATAAGCTTTAATCAAAATGTTTATGCCAGCTAATGTGCCAGAACTACAGACTACACTGTGCACAGGGGAAAAGACTATACTTTACTTTAAGAAATAATAAGCCACTACTATGGAACTTACAAAGCAACATTTTTGCTTCTGACAGGAATATGTAACAGATGGAAAAACAAAGTCCCATGCTACACCACGAGCGACTTCACAAGTGAACAAATAAAAGACTCCTCATAGCCACAGTGCAATTACACTCCAATTTCTCTTTTACATATAATCCACTGACATTGTGTATCTGCTCCAGAAGGAAAAGGATCAAGCTTACAGGATGCATTTTCAGAGCAATCAGAGAAAGCTTTGAGTTTTCACTCATTTTCACAAGGTCACAGTTAACTGCCACCAATGAAGTCACAAAACAGCTGAACTTGGCTCATAAACCTGATGTAACACAAAGGCACCATCAAAAAATTGGCCAAAGTATAACCCATCAGCATTACTCCTTACTTAATTATTTTCCATTATGATAACTGATACAAATAAATTGATGAGCTATTCTTTATATGTGGAATTACAATAGCCATGGGAATTCAGAATGCTCCACACATGCTCTGCAAGTACCTTGATATACAGTGGATTTTTTTTTTTTTTAGCCCAGTGGATCAGAATAGACTGCAGTGGTCTGTTTCCTAAGCTTCTATTTATATTTTCATTAATATTCAGTGTTTCATTGTTCATTATGCAAGATCTATACTATTATTTTCATTTTGGGAAGACTCTCTGCAAAAGCAGCAACACAAGTGACTCCCACTGTGGGTCATTAAGTTTTGGTTTGGGTATTATTTTCTTGAATTCTGTTGCCATGAAAGGGTTCTAGAGACACAGGGCACCCCCTTAAAAAAACTACTGCTTCACAAAAGACCAGAACAAGAGGACCACGGCAAATGAAATTTGTTTTGCCTTGGAAATGCACCTTGTGTTAAACTTTAAAACCCTACTGAGGCTTTTCTGATGTCCAGGTCACTTAAAAGAGTTCTCCTGGAGGTCCCAGCTCTGAGAGCCCACGGGATGGTTCCACATTCCTGCAGGATGAGGCTCCAGTTCCTGTGCCATGGCACAACACCCCGGTTTTGAATAACGAGATTGTCTTGCTTTGTGCTGGCCCATGGTCAGGGTCTGGAGAAGAGCTGCTGGACAAAGCAGGTCAGTTACCTGAGAAAATTCATTTCACACCCAACCAAAGTTCTGACAGTCTGGAGTGAGAATTCCTGGGCTAAGAGGGGCATTCTCACAGGTATCTCTGCTTATTTATCTTAGAAACTCCAAAGTTTCTGTGATTAATCTTCACCAAAAAGGCCATTTTTATGAAATCAAACTTTTCTGCAAAAATGAATAACAAAATATCTTCTAGAGGAAAATAATATATTTAAAATATCGAGTTCAGCAGAATGTTAATATTTCAATTTAATATTAACTTTTTTTTTTCCATTTGTATTTTATTTCCCATTCAGCATAATAAGGGAAGCAGGGATCTGCAAAGCTCTAATTAGCACAAGCATTTGTAGTCTTTTACAATTTTCTACTAATGCTCTCAGCCATCAGGCACAGGAGGCATTTTATCTGAGAGATTTACAGATTCTTATACTTACACCCAGAATAGAATAGACCCTGATCCTTGCAAACAGGTTTATTCACAGAAATTAAAAATACGTCTTTTCTGTAAAGGAGAAATGGTATGGATTCTGCTCCTGAATTCACAGAGAAAACCCAGAGCACACCAGCATGTGAGCTGTGCTTGGATCTGGGGCTGGCTTATGGATTTCCATATCAAACCAATATACACACCAGAGAATAGGTTTTTCTACTAAAGAGCCTTGCAAATTGATCTCCTGAGAAATTTGCGCAGGACCTTATTCTTATGCATATTAAAAAAAAAATAATATTAAAAAAAAAATCTCTTACAGATGAATCAAAGGGAAAATGGCCTCCAGAACAGCAAGGCAGCCATCTAGCAGCTCCTGCCTCTGGCACTTTGCAGCTCCAAAGGCAGAGGAACAACCAGCAAGGCTGAGGAAGGCGAGGGGCAACAGGGCAAGGGTGGCTGGAGAGGAATGCTGATGAGGAATCTGCTCCCAGTTCTTATTTAAGCAGGGCTGTGAGTAGTTTTAATTAGGATTTTGCATGCCTGTATACAGTATGCCCCCAAACTGACAGAATCTGTGAGAAAATCCCAGCTCTTGTGTGTGGAGCTGTCCCTGCCCGGGCCATACTCAATCCCCACAGGAATGATTGCTTTTGTGTCACAGGCAGCTCCGCCAGGGAGCTGTAATAAGGACTATCAGCACTCTTGTATTGATGAACTACAAAACCCAGACGTGTAACTCATGAGGCAGGCAAGAATCCAATGTACTCTTAGTGGGGATCCTCAGTCTTTTAATGAGAATTTTTTTACTTCAAAGAGAGGCCAACTTACAGCAACTTTGAGAAATTGAGGTTAGAAATTAGAAGTCTTGGTGGGATTTACAGATCTGGAATGCCATTAAGAGATGTGTGTGAAGAGGCAGGACTTAATTCAGAGAGAGAAGAATGTTACTTTTGAGAAATAACTGAAGTTCCATATCAAAAAGTAATAAGCATTATGACTCTAAATTTCATTGACTTTCAGTGAGATATGACACTCCTAGAGGTCTATATCACTTGTAAATAGGATGTCTTGGTCTAAATGATGTATGCCAGTAAGGCTGAGCATAAAATCTTGTAAGTACCTTTTAAAAAAAATCATGCTCTTAGTCACTTGGGTGGTTTGGAAAATTTAATATTTGATATGTCAGAGAGGATAAAAAAAATGGGTTTGGACAAAATAGATGTAATATGCCTGCATTGAAGCAGTGCTCCTCCTATAACTTAAACTGCAGGCAGCAGAATAAACTAGAGATTAAAAAGACCTGCTGTGCTATTCTGATCATTGCTTTGCAGCTGCACAATTCTTGCCCAGAACAAATTTTCTAGGTATCAAAGCTGTGGAGAATTTCTGCTGCTGAACAGAAATGAATATTTCCAGTATTGACATCTCTTGTTTCTTGCCAGAGAATGGTGGAAATTCAAAGTGGAATTAGGCCTGAAAATACCCTCACAATAAAGTTTGAGTGAACCACAGAATATTGTTCTTGGAACCTCAAAATGTTGTTCTAAATGCTGCCAGCAAAAGGCACCCAAAGAATTAGTGTTAAGTTTCAGGGAAAACACACAATGAAAGAAAGACAGGACTAATTTCCTTTTGGATGGAATAATTAAGTTGATAAGAAATAAGTGATTCAATCATAGTTGCTGATGAGAAATGAATATAAAAATGTGCATGAGGAATGGTTACTAAGAAAGGATTTAGAAATTATTCTGTGTCTGCTATGCAAGCACAGCTTGGTCCTGCCAGAGTCTCACTTTTGCCCAACAGGCTTTTCCCAAGCACCAGATCTCTAGAACTGCCTAAAACATTTATTGAATACCTTCATCACCAAACCTCTCCAAACTGGGAAACTGTATTCATTTTCCCTTCAGCATTAAAAGAGACTCAAAACTTCTTATTATTCCCATGATGCACCCTTTGCATTTTTCATATGGTACATGAAAATGTCACACTTTTAGTATTTTTAAAAAATATTTATAAAATAATCCACTGAATTACAAAGCAGCTCCGCAGAAACCAGCTTTCAAATCCAGGCTTTGAGTCATCACAAAATGATTCAGGGATCTTAAATTCTTGTGGAAAAGCAAAACAGTCTTGCTCTATACAGTTCATCTTTTGGTATGATGGCTGCAGATAAATTCATCCCCAGATAATTTTATCCACTAAGGTGATTAGCCTATGGAGAGCCTGTGATGTGTTTACTGAGCACAGCAGCATAGTTTATGGTAATGCTCTTGTCATGCCTTATAAATGTGTGAGGTGCTTTTATGAAGTAGTTAGATAAGGGGTGGTGAAAGTAATGTGATCCATAAAGAATGCACAGTGATGAAGAGCTGGGATTGCAGAGATACTACAGACAGACTGATAGAGAGAATTATAACCAGTGCAGAGGCTGCATCAATCTTCCAACGAATGGCAATAAATAAAATAACAGGAAGGAATGGTTCTAAGCAAATTTGGCCAATGTATAAAACTGAGATGTCAGGGTGGGATCAAAGTGAAGGTGTTTTGAATGGGATGAGCTGACTTGCCATAGTGGCAGTAACTTTTCCATCAATGGGGTTGACCACGTCCTACAAAATCCATGAGAAGGAAAGCAAAGACTGCAAGTTACAGCACGTGCAAGCAAAAGTCACAGTGAGGTTCTGTGTGTGATGAGCAGCAGCAGTAAATCCTGTCCTCTGCAGCAGCTGAGCAATGCCAAGCAATCATTTCCCAGGCATTTTTCAGTGGACAGGAGTGCCCATTATCCCACCCCATATATTTCTAGAATTATTCATACCGTGACTGCCAGCAGCTGGTGTTGCATTTGAGCAGAAAATGAATCCTCTACCAGGAACTGGCTGCACAACGGGGCAGAAGGACAGAGGATGGAACAAAAGGCTCAGAACCAATCAGCTGTTTTTGCATGGAAAGTATTTTACACTGCATTCATTATCTATAGCAGAAGAACCTGGTAGTCTCCAGCCTAAGGAATTTATAGTACACTCATTTCTGAACCTTATTTAGCTTCAAGCACAGTCAAGCACTTCAGTAAATGTTAGGGACTGGGTATGTGAGCTGCAATATTTTAACTTTCAGACTACTATACTTCAGTTATGAATCAACAAGTCAAGGAATTCTCTCTCAAAATAATCTGTTTCAACTTTCAGGCTACTCCACTGTGGTTACGAATCAGCAAATCAAAAAATTCTGCCTCAAAATTATTTATTCCCTCCAGACCTAAGTATAATTGAGCTGTTTTACTTCTGGTCAGGACCAAACTAAGCTGAGGAAGAGGAGGAAGCAGAGGATGATATTGGATTCAAACCACACTGTTCTCAAAATTTAGCTCATCACTGCAGCCATTTCTGTGGGAAGCCTTGGTGGGAGGGTGGTTCCCTCCTCCTCACTGAAATTTTAAGGGAGGGGACAGTGGCAATATTTTATTTCATGATAACTTTTTTCTTCTATTCTTCTTTTGGCTTTGTTCTGGTGTCGTTCATCTCAAACAAAGCAAGTCTCATTGACTTTTTCTTTTTCCATATTACTTTAATTACTTCCCAAACATATCTTCTACGTTTTTCCACAGTCACTACTCTGAGCTGCTTTTTTTGGGTAAGTCTCCATGTTTTGATGTCTCTCTCCTCCCTATTTCTGTTGATGAGCAATATTTTATTTCCTGCCACCTTGATTTGCTCTGTCTTTCCACTCCAGCTCTCTGCATACAATCGTAACCCTGATTTATTCTGGTTCCCCACTCTCCCTCTTTACTTTTTTTTCAACTGCATTGACTGTTTCTCTCTCTGACAATTTCTTTCTCTTCTCTCTGGAAGCTCCTGATGAACAACACAATGCAGCACTGCCTTCTAATAATTGATCACCTGGCTGCTGTTCAGATTTGTACTGCTCCTTTGAATACAGGTGCAACCCAGTTAGCTCTGTTCCTTTAGAATGTGAATAAAAAGGGCTGCACACTCGAGTGCAAATACAGGAAGTCTAGCGAGCAAATAATTTCCTGCTTTGAAAGCAACACGTGACACATTACAACATTGGCTTGAAATTCATATTAATTTATTTTTTATTAGTTAAACAGTAGATGTATGCAGGGAGCCCTGCAGTTAGAAGAATCTAAAAAGCTGGGCAGACAACACATTTATTTTTCTCTCCCCTATTTACTCTTGGTGATTATCAGTATTCATCCAAACACTTAGAATCCAATTTTTAATTAGATTATAATTTTTTAAAAATTTTTAAATTAGAAGTTGCTTTTTAAACAGATTTCTTCAAAATATAAAATCTTTTTTCAAAAAGATCATTGACATTTCACTGGCCAATGCCAACAAATTCCAATGCAAGATAAAATCCCTGTCTCAATGTGTCTTATAATTCATATAACTCAACTACATTTAGCAAATGATTCCCAGTTTCCTTTATAGTTCTACAGCCAACAAACAACACCACACTCACATCATCACAAAAAGGGGAAAGAGTCTTGGAAACTGAAGACCAGACAAAGAAGGAAGTAAGGAATTATTTAAGCTATGTCTCTTATGGACACAAAGAAATCATGTTACATTAAGACAAAAAATAAATTCAATTTTTGTTCCAAAATAATCCAAGTGATCTACTCCAGGGAAATTATGCAAAAAGAAAAAGGATGCACGTGTCCTGGGCATGTCCTGCAGCTTCCTGAGGAGAAGCAGCCCCTCTGATGCGCTGCAGATTCCGTGCTAGTTCCAGCATTGCCTCCTTCATCCCTTGGCTCTTACACTTGTCCTGATTCATGTCCAGCTTAGTCCACTGTTGAGCTATTTGGGAAACCCCCATTTCCCTCAAACCCCAAGGTTTTGCTTCATGCTGCCCCACAGGGTTCATGAGGATCCAGCTCCAGGTGAGCCCCACCAGAGAAACGACCCCAGTTCAGCTCTGACCCCTCAGGTCAGCTGCCTGCATTTCCAGCCTTAAAACTTTTGGATAATATTGGTTATAAACTCTGCTTTCATTACAAATAAAATAATTGAGAAAAGCCTGTAAACTAGAAACAGGACAGGTCTGGCAACTCTCTTTCATGGTGTGCTGGTAACTGGAAGCAGAAGAAATCACCTTGCCCAATTCTTTCCCAGTATCAAAATGTTTCCTTCCACACACCCACAAGCATCTTGCTTTATTTATTCACATTATTTAAGCAATTGCACTACTGCTGGTGCAACAGGGAATCCTTTGAAGATGCCACTCTAGTGTTTAATGGGATTTACCATTGGGATGAACACAAAAAGAATGTTGTTTTCTTTTGCTCAGTTTTCCTCATTAACACTAATTATGCTATGAACAACTGAACACAACTATTTCCTGTTCCACATTTGCAGATGTCAGATGTGTTTCAGATGGTCATCACATCCCCCATCATCATCATCTCTTAGACAAGCTGTGCATTTGCTGCTTCTTTTCACCTTTTNTAACTGGAAGCAGAAGAAATCACCTTGCCCAATTCTTTCCCAGTATCAAAATGTTTCCTTCCACACACCCACAAGCATCTTGCTTAATTTATTCACGTTATTTAAGCAATTGCACTACTGCTGGTGCAACAGGGAATCCTTTGAAGATGCCACTCTAGTGTTTAATGGGATTTACCATTGGGATGAACACAAAAAGAATGTTGTTTTCTTTTGCTCAGTTTTCCTCATTAACACTAATTATGCTATGAACAACTGAACACAACTATTTCCTGTTCCACATTTGCAGATGTCAGATGTGTTTCAGATGGTCATCACATCCCCCATCATCATCATCTCTTAGACAAGCTGTGCATTTGCTGCTTCTTTTCACCTTTTTCCATGAGCCTGTCCCACACCTGACTGATGTGCACAGCTCTTCTCAGCATCACTGACATCACTGATGTTTCCAAAATTCCACTATATAACAATTACATTATTATTAAAAGTGATAGAAATTCTGTGATGTACATTGGATGAGCGTTATTATCTCCATTTAAGAGAGAAAATCTGCTTTATTTTCCCAATCCAGCATTTGTCTCTACTCAACTCCTCAGTGCTATTAACTAAAACACAGATAATCAGCACAAGTTAATAAAAAGTTTCAAGAATATTTGATCACCAGGGTATAAACTACCAGATACATTGGTATTTATTACTGCCTGGGCACGTCAGCACTCTGGAGATGGACAAGGAATAAAAAATAGGATGTAGAAACAAGAGACAGATGCTCTGTAATAGAAAATCCAGCCAACAGTCTGAGATGGAAGAGGAATGCCATATCTAATTGAAATGGTGCTCTGTGCTTCCCAGCAGTGTTCTCAACAAGGAAAGACACTATTACCTCCTGCTCTTGGAGAAAATGCCATCACTTTCCTATTTTTTCCATCCCCACTGTAGAAGCTGACAATTTTCCAGCATTAATGCTTGAATATTTCTTTTCCCCAGGTATATTAGTCGACTTTTTTTTTTTTCTAGATACACTCACATTATTTCCTGGGCCTTCATATTTTTCTGATCCTTTTTATTATGAGCCTTGTGCTTCAGTGACATGTGTTGTAACACATATTTTACTGTCACTGGTAAATTGGCAGAGGCACTGCTTCCTGTGAGCCACAACCTGGATAAAGCCATCCCCAAATATTTCTTTCAAAATCTGAAGGATGCTTTTTTTGCTTGGCAGAAAACTAAACTAGCACTTGCAATACCCATGGTCCTAAATGGGAGTAAAAGGAACAGATTTTCAAGCCCAGCCTACCAAGTTATCCAGCACTGCAAATGTGGGTTTCCCTCTTGTTCCAGTGGGAGCCTTCTCCTATCAAATGCACACTAACAAAGAAGGAATTTAACCCTGCAGCCAGAAAAACGACTGACTTTCCACTGAACAAACAAAAATGTAATATCAGCAATACCTTTAAGGCAGCCTCGGTTGACAAACAGGTGCTCCCTCTGTAAGACAGTTTTCTTATTGATCTGTGCTAACATCTTGCAGAAGTGAACAATCTCATTGCCATGTCAAAGGCTAACCATCTGTGAACAAGTAATGCAGCCAGAAAATCCTTGTTGCTGCAATAATAGCTCCAGGACGTGGGTTTTGTTTCAATCGCCACAAAAAGAAACCTTCAGGAAACTTCACAGAAATTCTTTTTCTGATAAATTAATGTACCTAGAAAAATACTTTTGCTTACACAAATTTTATCTAAATAAATTAAAATCATTTAAACACATTGAGTGAGTAGGTTACTAAAATAATTGGAAAGTTCATTATTTTTCCCTTTTTCCTCCTTTGGTATTGCAATCACCTCACAGTCTCATGCATCACAGCTCTTCTCTTATTTAAAAACCATAATTCTCTCTGTGGGACAAATCACCTCTTCAATATCTGAATATATATGTTAATACTTTCAGGATCAGATATTTTTTTTTCCACATCAATAAACAGTATTCAGCCACATTGGAACCACAATTTTAGACTAAAAGACCATTCTAAGAAATGGATGTGCAAGCATAGTGTCATACTGAGAGACAGAATAGTGAATTAATGATTCTGGAACAAAAACCTAATGGCAGGACTTTCTGAGACCAGGAGACAGTCTTGTGAGAAACTTTTTAGCTCAGTGAGGCAGCACTAGGTCCTAAATTGTCATGTCAGAGGATATTGAGGTCCCTTGGCATAAATTTTGACTAAGGATTTTATAATCTGACTGTTCCCTTGGAAACGTGAACCATGAGCTCCCTTATATCAAGGTAATGAATTATTATTATTATCATCATCATCAACAACAATAATTACTGTCTTTGATAAGTTACTGGATGTTGTTGAGTCTGTATCTAAGTATCAAGTGAATGCTTTTATCATTGAAAATAATCTAGGTTTCTGGCTAGATCTGGAAGGCCTTAACTTTGTCCTCCTGCTCACTGGTTATGCCCAGGGAACAGCCACATGGAATCCCAGGATCCAGGAACAACTCTGGTTCCCCAATCCTGATGAAGACCTGCAGGGAGCAAAGCTCAGCTCGTGGTCACCTGCACCCAGGCAAAACTGGTGAGAGCACTCGAGTGCAGAGCTTTCAATGGCACAGCTGGATACTGGGATATTTGGGGTAATTAACAACTCCTGAAGGGCAAATTCCTGCAGCTGCCTGTTCACAGCTGGGATCAGGGGGTCAGTGCACGGGGAAGGGGAGGTTGGGCTGTGCCATTGGAGCTCCTGGTCGGGAACTGCAGCAGAGACAGAGTCAGGGAAGGAATCCTTGACCCTGAGACTTCTCAGCTCAGTGCACAGCACAACAGGACAGAGCTGCCATGGGTTTCCCATTCCCCTCTCTGCTTTGCTCATTCCTGTTTTCACTAGAGCAGTCTCAGGCCTGTCATCCCTGGCTGACAGGGTAAGCTGCCTGTGGGGTCTGTTATCTTTGAGCATAAATATCCCATCTGGGCACTTAGGGGCTCCTCCCCACTATCCCTGTTTTGTGGAATTGCTTCAGCTGAAAATTTGCACCAATTGAAGTATTGGTTTCAATTACATTAAAATTAGCCTGGATAAGGAATGTATCAACAGGAAATAGAAACCATAGCACTGTCGGTAATTCAGTGAAGTCACGGTTCTCTTTTCTTGGGTTTTTTCAACTCAAAACATCAGAGAGAACAAACTGGAACTTCTTGATGTATATTTGCGTATTTGTTTACTTTTCAAACTAATTAGCTTTTAAAGCATTACCAGGGAGCTGAACAAATGTACCATATAGCTCCAAAAACAATACAAGAGAAACTGCATTTGAATGAATTTACTTTGCTGGTACCACGGATGTGTCAGCCCAGTGAACACTTAATGTTGAACATTAATTATACAAGCAAAAGAAATGGCACAAAGCTGTTGTCTCTGTTAGTTTTGTTCCAGGATTCCACCACGTTAATGTTGGAGGTTTTGTGTCCTAAATAAATTCCTGACTGCGACTGCTTCAAACGGGATATTTCAGATGATGGAAAATGTGCACTGATCAATGCCCAAGACAAACAAGCTCTCAGCTGTTGTTGCTCACTCACTGCTCCTCGCTCAGTAAGAAATTCTTTTTATCATGCTGTGAATTTCATCAGCAAGATGGACTGATGGTGGCTCTGCTCCCTCTGACCAGTTTCTGACATATTGGCTTTCCAGTCAAGTGCTCGTGGGTTTATGGCTTTGCTTCTGATCCTCAGGACAGGGAGAGTAAGCACTTACCAGAACAAAGCAAAAAAAATAAGATAAGTGCAAAACTGCACTGAAACTTCTTGGAGAAATTTAGATTCAAAATGAACATTTAGATTAAATTTAGCTTTAAGTTAACCACCCCACCCCTCCTGATGGTTTTAGCTGTCAATTAAAAAAAAAACCAATAAACCAATAAAAATCTGTTAATATAATTCAGTAAAATAGTAATATAAAGTGAATAGAAGAGGACAAAAAATGTCAACTGCAACTCATTGATATCCAACAGTAAAAAATAAATCTTAATAAGGTCGTGAACTAATATCAGTTAAGAACAAAATAGAATTTATTCTAATCAACATAAGAGTGACTTTCTGAAGAAGAATATTATTGGGAGTGATGAACAAGAGAGGTGGTTGGAGTAATGAGTGATGAGGGTACTGAGAGATGTCAGGAAAATACAAATTTTCACTGTGTCTTCCAGTGCTAAATCCAGGAGTTAATACAGAACGTAAAGTTGAAGGTTTAAAAAAATAATGGAAAAATCTCACACAAGGCACATGAGCTGAAAGCATTCCATGAGCTCACAAAGCAGTTAGAAAAGCAAATTCTTTTAGGGGTTATTAAACACAATCCCTGCACCACAAACTGCTGAAAACTGGAAAGGTCTGGAGGGAAATTCTCCTTGTTGGTTTATAACTCCTGTGCTCTGCCTTAGCATGTGCTGCAACTACTACTGGAAACAAGATTGGATTCCTGACCTGACCCAGTATGGTTGTTTTTAAATTCCCAGAGATGGTCCCAACATCCCAGAGGTCATTCTTCTAGTCATCTGAAAATAGTAACCCACTGTAAAGTATCACCAAGCTATTTAGGACACATATTCCTAACATAAATCATATATTGGGACTTTCATATCCCTTTGCAGGTCTTGCATTGCCATTTTTTCCTTCTCTTATCCAGGGCAAATCTCCATCTCCTGTAATCTCTTTATATTCAAATCACATCAGCTTTGACGTTCCTTCTCCAACCCGTGCTATGAAATGCCACCACAAGCACACCCTAAACTTTTATTTATTTCCTCACCATCTGACAGCTTGCCTTGCAGAGCCTGTCCAGAGCCACTGCTACAGGACAGAACAAGGCAGGAAATGTCAAAGTTGTCATGCACATTCCCCAGCTCTTTGATTTCTGCTGCCAGCCACACCTTCTCCAAAACTTCTTTGTTCTTGGGCTTCAAGCTAGGGATGAGTCTCCCACGTGCCTGAGAAATCCCTGGATTTCCCAGCGTCCCAGATTCACTGCTAAATGGCCCTTAAACATGTACAAACCTGGAACACAAATACTGCCAAGCGAGATCAGAACAATTGTCCATCATCTCTTCTGCGCTTCCTGTGACAGATGAAACACAAAGGGCTTCAAAGCAACATTAAAGGAGCCCATAAATGGGACAACTGCAATATAGGCTGCCTACACACTTATTTTCTGGGGAATAGGAACTCCTATTCCTTTGGGAGTTTTTTCAGTGTTAGAGAAATTCATAATATTCAAATGATTCAGAAAAATACACATACTATTATATGTCTCTATTATTATTAGTGTGCCATATCTTTCACATATATTATGTACTGTATTAATAAATATTTTAAACTTAGTTCACTGCATCAATTTTACAAATTTCTTGGGTATCTGCATTCATTCATCAAAAGGACTGCAAATATAACAGTTCTTCCACATTCCATTTTGTGCCTCTTCAGGAGTTTTTCTCTATTGCATATGGTCACCTACAGGTCAATTTTTGCTCATATAAAGCTATTTCCTTGTCTCTCAAACATATCATGTGGCTCCTATTTTAGATTTCACTGGTGCTTTAAAATTGATGATAAAAGGGTCAAGGTGAATCTGTCACTAGACAAATACTCATAATGAAATTCAAGAGTTCAGTATTAACACAGTATTTCCCATTTTTATCCTGGTGTGCTGGAACAAGCATTTCAGTAGTCACCAGTTTGGGCACACCTATTTCACCCTGACATTGTTTATTTTCCCAATAACCAATGTTTTTGTAATAAATCACCCTCTGCAGTTTCACCAGATAGGTGATTTTCCCTCACCATTCCAAGGGCAGGAGGTGGCTCACCCCTGGGACTACTCTAGCTCTGTTTTCAAATCATTCTCCATTTTCTTCCAATCCTCTTGGGCCTGAGCTCCTTTTATGCTGTTCTGCAGTCTCTGCTCATCCCCAGGAACAATTCAGCACACGTTCCCCTGGGTGCTCTTGTCTCTCTACCATTTACATCCTGACAACATCACCTTCCCTCGTTCCTCACTTACAGGATGTGTCACAGATCCATTATTCATTTTCAGAGCACAGTGTTGTGAACCATGGCGCGGGTTCCATTCACAATGCTGTCAACCAGATGCTCTGATCAGGAGGAAGAATTGGGTCTTTGAATCCAGTGGTTAGGATTTAATTAGAGCCCTGTACTGAGGGACATCCACAAGGACTGCTTGTGGCCCAGACATGATCCTCTAAATGGCCCTTTAAATGCACATCTCCCTCCATTGAATAAAGGCAGAATAATGCCCCAAGGCTAAAATTATCCTTTGTGATTTTCTTTCTGTGTAAACATTTGGGGTTTTTTTCCTGCTTTTATCAACTTTTTTCAGATCATCTGCCCTTAAACTACACTTTCACCTATTTTTCATCTAATTTTCTTAATTCTTGTGAGAGCCTTTTGGTTCTCTATCACCCAAAAGTGTATCAGTCTGTCTAAATCTTTACAGGTGATTCATAAAATTTTTTTATCCCATACTTCTCCAAAGATGCCAGATCATTGTCCAAACTTTTAGTAGATCTAATTTATGATAAAGGTTTCTTTGTACTAATTAATCAGCATTAAAAATAAGCTATTACTGTACCAAGCATCTGCATACCTTTGGAAGTGCTTTAAAAGAGTGTTAGCACACTAAAGGCATTGCTGATGGTAATTCCATTATTTGCACACACATCCCCACATGTACACACACTGTTACATGAGCATTATTCAAGTTCATTTTGTCTTGGCTCCCTCAAGATAAGGAGGTTTTAATTTTAATATTGGTTTGCATGCAGTTGAGAGAGAATTTCAGATTACAGCAGGGGCCATGAACTACATTCACTTTTTAGCAGTTGCTGTGCACATCAGCCTGTAAAAATTCTGGATGCACATGCACAGGGTGGGCAATTGTGCACATCAGCATCCATCCATGTCTGCAACTGTCTGTGCTGAGCATGCCAGACTTCGGTCTGTGTGCAGATATAAAGAGTTTTCCATTTTATAGGCACCGGGCCTATTACAGAAAATCATTCATTACAGATGAGCAGTACATTTTTCTGTATTTTTCCCAATCATTAAAATATGTTTCATATATTTTTAACTCAGTTCATTAAATGCATACACAAACATGCCCACATATCTATAATTCCACTAGGCTACCCTTAACAGTTTTGTTCAGTAACATTAAACTCTGTGTACTGCAGACTTTTTTTTTTTGTGTTTTACTACTACTGCCATGAGCTTTGCAAATTTAATTGCCAGAGTGACAACATTTCAGACAGAGCTGTGAATGGAGGCTGCTGTTGGAAGGCTGTGTATCACAGCTGAGGTGGTGGAGGGCAGGCACTGGATGTCAGGTGGTTGGTGTGGAAGTGTTACGGTTTTATTCATGGAAAGCCAATTTTTTGTGAATTGCCAGCCACTCCTGCAAGGTGTTGGAGGTCACTAAAGGATGTCTCAAGGTCTTTCTACCACACTGCCTGATCCTTGATGCCAGTCACCAAAGAGAATTATAGAAAAGGCAAAATGCTATCACCATCATGTTTTAAAACCCACTTTAGACTGTGCAGAAGAGACGTTGATCCCCTTTCCTAAATATGGTAAGAGGTTAAGGACCTTATACTTGGATTTTTTTCACAAACAAGCTCCTGCCCACTGTGATTTTTCCTTGGATTGCAGAAGGTCACACCCAGGTCAGTTTAACTGAACAGCAACACCAATAAACACCTGCAGCTCAACTCAGCTTCGGCTTCTCCATCTCAGGCTGAGGGTTGGAGATGAAAGGAGGAGGAATTTCTTCATCCTTACACCCACTGCTATCAAAATAATGATTGCATGTCTAAACTTAATTCACAGGAAAAGTTTTCTCTTTGATAATACAGTAGAATCAATAACAATAATTAACTAATGAGATGGTAATAACATAGAGAAGTGGAACTTAGGAAAAAAGTAAAGCTGAAGTACAAACACTAGAGCATCAGGAATTTGAATTGAATAGACATTTCTGTCTCTGGCTCACTTTGAATTTCCACACCTATTCTGAGTACACGTAACAAAATCCACTAAAGCACCTTTCTAAGAAGCTTCTCAGGAATCAACACAGCTGAAAAGAAAACTATCCCATAAGGACAGCTCAGAGTGCAAAAGTTGACAGATTTGGTCCCTGTAGGTCAAATAAAATCTCTAGGCAAAATCCTGGTCCCACAGAAGAAATTGGGAAATGTGGATAGTATTTCACTCCATCTGCCTCATTATTCAAACTGAAAACAGCTTTGGTTTTGGGATGTGGACTGCATGAAATTGAGTTGCCTTCATTTTATCTGTGCAGCTGATCTCTAGTCTATGTGAAGGATTCCAACATCTAAATAAAAGAGGATAAATTAAATGTAAAAGCTTATTTTGTGAACTGGTTCCTTTCCCCCCTGCCTTGGTCTGTAAATGGTTCAATTACTAGGATACCATCAAAAAGTCTCTGAAGATTATCCACCACACACCCAGAAATCCAGGTGTTTCTTTAGTTAATGTTGTCACACAGAAATATCTCTCTGTATGTGTTAACCTCCAGGGTTCGATGAGTTTACTGTTTACATTTGCCAGCAAAATTGTTCAAAGAAGAGAAACAAAGGATGAAATTAAATGTTCAAAGGAACACAGCAACCACCACGTCACTGTGGAAGGGATGCAGACAAAAACCCTGCTCTAATAAAGGCAGTGTTGTGTGGTTTTCCTAAGAAAAGTCACAGGCATCAGGTATAAAATGTTGAAACCTCTTGGTTCTACACGATCTATTTATATATTTGGACAAAATTATTCAAATATAATTCCAAAGCTTTATTGAGTAATACATCATCAACACCAGAAACCTTTCTCCTTAGACCACTCACATCTAATTTTCATTCAAGACAATGTTATGGAAAAATCTGGGGTTTACATTGTAGAATTCTACTCATCCTTGTACAAAGAACTCCATCACACCTTCAAGGGCTACAAGTGGTGACCTTTCCTTGGAAAAAGCACTTTTAGCAGTGTGGATACCACACTAACCCAACAGTAACTGCTTTATGAAAAACTGTATCACCTCTTCCTAGTGACCTATTGTGGACAAGACAGTGCCCAAAACCTCCCTGTTCTATGCTTAAATTCAGTGTATTTTCTTTAAGGAGAGAGTCTTTGGCTGGCTGGAGACAGTTTTCTACCTGGGTGAGTTAATAACCAAAAGTGCATCAATTTATTTGAGAAATGTTATTGCTGCAGTAAGAATGGCTGGGAGCTACTTGGCAGCTTGTTTTATTTTGGAAAGGGAACAGAGTTTCAGAAAGTATTTGATTCCTGGATTCCTTAGCTTGGATGATAGATTTTTCCTTTTTTTCTTTACTACAAGAGTTGGGCAGTAATGCAAAACGTTTTAAAAACTGGATTTTTTAAAGTTGTTTTCACTGCTTGCCAGATCTAGAAATTGCCTTTTAAAGCTTATGAAGAACATGCCCAAAAATACTCTCTTTTAGATTAAAGTCATCATTGTATTGCAACTGAGAGTAACAAGAACCTCTTGCAGGGCTCACCCATTTATTTTCAGCCCAGATGAAGAGCTCTGCATCACCTGGAAGGTGTCCCACAAACTTCAAACATCTCTGCAGGACCTTTTCCTGCCAGGGTGGGACCCTCTTTAGCTGCTTGTGTTTTCCATTAGGGCTCAGCTGCTTCCCAGGCAAGCAAGGCCACAGCTTCCCAATCCCCAAAATCTCCCTGTGAGTACCTGCTGAAAAACTCCAGGGGGGCAAGAGGTGTCACCTCTTCCCCAAAACACGGAGATTCTTCACGGCAACACTGGCACAACTAACACAGTCCCATTCCCAGGAACTCCATCACATTATCCTGTAATATCCCCAATTATTCAATTTTTCATTCATCAGCATTATCTCCAGGGTGTCAGCCATGGTAGAGCCTGTTCACCAAATAAAGTCAGAATGAGCCCTTCTGTTTGTGGTTGGGGTTTTTCGGTGGTGTTTTATTGTTTGGTTTTTTTTTCCAGGTGGACACAACATTTGGATATCATTCTTCCCATCATGGGTGGCAATCCCATTTGCTGACTATGCCTCTTATTATTTGTTGTTTTCTTGCTGTTCCTCTAATTCTTTTTCAATCTTTGCACTATCCTACAACTGCACCTGAATCTGATGTTTCCTAAAGTCTTAGTCCCTACAGAATCCAGATAATGCAACAAGTAGCTGCTATAAATGCAAAGTAAAATACCTATAAATAAATAAAATAAAAGCTTATCTAAAGAGTAACAAAAATCCCAGCTCTTCTGAAGCTGAGGAAACACAATTCCAGTCACCAAGCAGCAATTATAATTATGACTTTCATGCAACAGTAGGCAGTATTATATTTGCTCAAAAGACCAAGTAATAGACAATAAAAGGGTCATCAATTAATGTTAAATTATATTATCTATTTTCATCTATAAAACCAGAGACTGAGTGTGACTTCACTCCTACAACATACTTTGAAAAAGGCAAATAAAGGAGAATGGGAGAAATGTTATGAATTGACTTTGAAGCAGAGCATATGCTGTACTAAAATGGAGATTATGTCAGTTAAGGATGTATTTGCACATACTCAGAGTGAATATCTCCAAAATCTCTGTGCATGTGTATAAGCACATACTCATTCTTAAACATATATACCCATGACAGTTCAGCTTGCTCAGAATTTAAAATCCAGTTGTATTTTCCCCAGGAGTCTCTGACTATCTTGAGAGATATGTGCAGTTAGCAGATAGCTGCAGGTACATTCCCACAACTGCTCTGCCTTTACCTGCTGTTATTTTCAGAATACAAGAGCAAAGTGAATGATGTCTTCCACTCTCCACCTAAAAGCACCACAGGCACTCAGTAAATGTTTTAAACCATCTTTGCCTGAATAAGTTACTGAATGTCATCTGGCATATTCTGACATTTACTAGCTATTTGCAAGTTAGGTTAAAAAAATACATACACAGATCATTTTCTACAATGAAATATCACATTTTGGTGATAGCCCCAGTTCACCCAAGAAATTCTGATTTCATGTACATCCAGATAGTAGAACTGATCTTTTCTGGTAATTAATTTTATCAGGGTTAATAAATTATTGCATTATTTTTCTGTTTTCTACTGTTTGAAAATAATCAAAATTAGAATCTTGAAATGAAAACGTAACTAATGTGGACCATCACAGCTATTATTGTTTGATTTCTGTACTTGATCTGGCTTTAATGTCCTAAAATGTGGTTCCTAAAACTAATATTGCCATAAACTAAACGCATCATCTGCAAAATGATTCCTTTTTCTAACACTATTTGGTGTTTCTCTTATTTATTGATGCCTTTTAGGCCTTTGTCTTAGTGTGTCAATACACATAAAAATTAGGCAGCTGATTTGGCTGTCACATTACCTACATGTCTTTATCAATAATTTTGGGCCTCTGCTGCCTGGCAGCAGCATTGTGTGCATTAGATCATGCAGAGCTTTTAAGTGCAGGGGGACACTTGAGCCCAGGTATAAACTTCTGCATGTTAACCTTCAAACCACTGAGAAATGAATCCCCCTTTCCTGGCCATAACAGGAATATATTTGTGCAACTCTTAAATATCTAGACTGAATTCTTCTTATTTTCCTGGTTTGGATGCCATGGAAAATTCAGACTAAGCACACATTAATACTTGCACCCTTGGCACAGATTTTTCTTTTCTCAGTCTGAGTCCTCAGTCATGATTGCTTATTCTTGGTCTTCAGTTCTTTTGTTTCTCTGTTTGATCAAAACCCAGCTGTGTCATCTACAAATTGGTTGTGACATTCACATGCAGGAAATCATGCTTTTCAAAGTGTTTCGGATAAAGTAATCACTGAATTCGATGCAAAGACTTTGTCTGCCTCAGTGTTTCAGTCTAATCTTTGATCTTGCTGCTCCATGTGTGTACTGTTATACAATTATACAATTACCACCCATGTGCCCCTGAATTCTCATGTATTTCTACCAGTCCTCACTCTTCCCCCCATGAAAACACATATTTGCACAAGTTCCCTGTGCAGAAGCAGCACTGCTTTGTGCAGCTGCAGGAGGCCATCTCCCCTACCATCTCCTTTGATGTTTCCACACATGATCAATAGCAGAGAAATTGCATCCATCTCCTGCCTGCACGTCTGTGGCTAAGGAGCAGACACACACACAGCTCTCAGCCTCACAGGCCTCATTATGCATAATTGCAAGGCATATTTCCTTGGATTACAATAAATAAAGTGATTCATATTCATGTTGTTATGCTATCAGAGTGGATAAAATCCTGCAGCCCCACTAAGATAATAAAGTCAATGGAATTTCTGTTCAGTAAGAACTAAAAGAGACATGAAAAATTTGCCTGATATTATTAAGAGATTATTATTCTGGATTACAGATAAGGAGCATTATATTACCCACTGTTTCCAATCCCAGCATATTTTACATTTTGTCATATTACACTGCAAGCTCTTTAGAAGTTCCTATTTAGTAGTTCTTACCACTTTCACATGGGAGAAATTGGATTCAGACTGTGTGAAAATCTTGGAGGTGTTATTAACGACATAAAGAATTTGAGGGGTTATTGGAACAAATTAATTCTTTGTCTTTGCTTACCATATAGCCAAATTCTTACTTTGATTTTCATTTCCTGAGGCAGGGCTCCAAAAATAAATGAATTACTTAGGAGTAAGATAATGCTCATCTCAGCCTTTGCATGTATTAGAACAGTAAATTAAAGAGGTGCCAAAGGAAGCCTTTGCACACCCATGTGCAGAAGTACATGGATGCAGATAAATAGAGGAGCTACTACTTAAAATCTTCAGTTAGCTGGAAATTTCATCCTTCAGTCCTAAATCACCCCTGAAATCTGGAGACATCAGATTTCAGATGAATATTTTATATTACATCTTAAAGGCTCTTCACTACAAGAAGCAAAATAATTGTTATTAAATTCTCAGCAGATTACAAAGGCATCTCCAGCACACAGTGCCTGGTGCACAACTCACTGTGCACTGAGGAAGTGGATTTTGCTTCTTGAAGGATATTTGCCTCCAGCATAATACCAATAATGGAAATAATATCACATCATATAAAGTTGAAGCTTTTATTCTCTATAGAACTGAGGACTGATGAGAGAAGTACTCTGGGAATTTTACCCTTTAGATTAAATATTTGAGTCATGAGTGTCTGAGACAATCAGTTTCAGTTCTGAAATTACCTTGCTATCTCAAGCATAGGAAGAATAAAAGACACTTTCTGTATTACAATTAAAACATGGAAAATCTTATTTTTAACAAGATTTTATGCTTAACACAAGAGAAGAATATTTTTTTTTAAATAGTGCTGAGCCTTGACGTCAGCTTTTCCAGCATTAGCTGAACTCAGCCTGTGAGTTCATGGAATGGTCTGTCCTCACTGCAGCCCATTCCACAGACAGTCCTCCCTATCCTAGAGAGTTTACCAAAGGTTTGTTCCCAGAAAATTATACAAGTGTTTTATACAAATTATTATACAAATAAGCCCAGACCACATATACAAAGTAACACTTCCAAAAGAAAGAAAAAACGTAAGTTAGAATTTTCTCCGCCCTGTAAATTTGTTCTATAAAGCTTTTATGAAGTTTCTGTCTTCAGAAACTACTGTCTAAACCAAATTTATTACAGATGTAGAGAGGATCAGGAAGGAGGGATTACAGATGTTTGCAGAACTAACAGGATTTGTTCTCAGGAACACTTTAGCAGGTAGAGAAAGCAGCATGAGATGAAAGTGTGTGAGCACATCTGTATTCAGAGGACTGACCACGTCACAGGTATTTTCTTCTCTATAAAGAAACCATTGGACTGTACTTCCAAAGAAGTGACATAATCTCTCTGCATTTAAATACTGTTCTACATAAAAAGATTGGCATTTTGAGTAAAAATGGAACAGGACAGAGGGGATTTGACAGGTTGAGAGGGGCAGGCTCAGTTCATTTCTTCAGTTCATTGACTTCTGACTCAGTAAATATGCTTATTCAACAGAGTTTACAAGGCTCAGCACTGAAACAGCTGGATGAAATCCTGTGACCTTAGCTACACCAGAGAATGGAATTCTAGAGGCACTTTCTGACCTTAAAAATCTTTGAGACAATGGAATAACTATAAAAAAGGAGAAATTAGATACATCTTTGAAATGCTGAGTCTGTGGACTTTCAAAGAATTAATTCCATGTATTCCCTTTTTTGGCTTACTTCCTTTTTTTCCATTGTTCATCTACACTGGAGATAATATCTGAAATCCAATGTAATTTTATATTGTCACCTAATTCCCTGGGGCCAATGTATAAAACAAGAAAAAACTTCAAAACACCATAAACTGTGCACATTAAAATGAAATAGCACAGACCACTTATTATGAAAAATTCGGAAACTGTCTGACATTTTTGGCACAGCTGGGAAAAACTTTTTTTTTCCATAGTCACAATAGAGTTAGATATATGAAATATTGGTGTAGGCACACAGTAGTGCCAAAGGGTGATGATTTCACAGCTCAGCTCCAGGCACAATGGAACGAGTCTCTCTTGGCCTAAAAAAGGCAACAAAAATCCTCCAAAGGCCTCCAGAGCTGCAAGGAGATGGTGAGGGCTCTTGGAAGGCACAACATCCATGGAGCTCTCCAAGGTGCTGCCTGCAGGGCCACATGGAAAAATCCGTGGCCATGAAAAAATGCAGGAACCTGCACGTCATTTGTATAAATTACTCTTCTTCAAAAGAACTGTCTGCCTCACATCAGAGGTGTGGATGGGCTCGATGATGAAAGGGAAAAGATTGTAAATAGAAAAAGCAGAGAATTGCAGTTGCAGAAGCAATAAAAAATGCATCACTTGGGGACTGGGCTGTTTTATGCTGAGACTGAAGGTGTGGGGCTTTCTCCAAAGGCCCTGCAAGAGGAAAGAAATTCCACTTATACAATTAAGCAAACTCCAAGAAAGGGAACCTTAAATCTAGTGGAACCTGAACAGAGACTAATACAGTTTGACAGAGAAAATCTAAGTGATTAGAGGAGTAGCTGAGTGCTCTTTAGAGGCATAACGAGCTTAGGTGGGAAGGCCAAAGGCTTTCATGCAGCACTCCTTTTCAACCACTGGTTGATTGGAATTATGCAAATAGAGCAATGGATAAACTTGATTTATATACAGACCTCAAGTACTGAATAAATAAACTGGACCCATCCTAGTACAGTTAGTGAAAAGAAAAAGTTTCTGACTTCAAGACAGCAATTTTTAATTAATTCTTTTCAACAGAAAGCAAGCTGAAGGTAACAATTTCACTGCTTACTAGGTTTCAGTATATGGTTAAAGTATTTTCCAGAACTAGGTACAGTGAAGCTGGAATTTGGGTAATTGTGAATCAAGAAAGTTGCTGCCAATTTTGATCCAGATCTGTACTATTAGGTGCTGCCAGGAGTTTTAAGAGATCTCTGGTTTAGAGTTCTGTCATTTTGCTAATAAAAGCTCAATTCCAAGAACCCTACAGCTTTTGCTGCTGGTGAGAAACACAAGTACAGCTTCAAAATTTCTGTTTGAGGAATAACAGTTTCTAGAACAGGACACATATTACTGGAGTGCAAGGCAAATAGCTCCCCCGAATATTTCGGCATTTTCCACGTTCCTTCTGAGTTTACTTTTCACATACATTTATTTCTCAGGGATTTACTTGCATGACTTTCAGCTTAACTCTCAGTACATTACAGAACTTTGCCCTGTTATCCTGTGCCATCTTAATTCTTCTGCAGGTGCTGTATGACAGAGAACTGTCCAAACAAATCCAACAATACAAAATCTGTTTTTCTCCTATTAACTGCCATGTCTGTGCTACTGTAGATGTAGTTAAAAAAAAAAAAGGAGACAGAAGTTTTTTTGGTTTCCCTAACATTTAATTATATTTCTGAATTGGATGAGAAGCAGGGAAATTACTAAGGATTTCTTTTTCTTTCAAGTATTCTCCATCTAGCTTTAGGACCAGATATTCTCAAATGCATGCCACAGGCAAAAAAAAAATAGAAAAAAAAGAGAAGTTGAATGCTTTCCCTAAGTACAAACTACACAAGTAACTTATAGATGATTACAAGTTAATAAAAATTTGGATTTTATGAAGTTGTTGGAAGTTATGGGTGCCTGAATCAGCCTCACTGGGGGCAGTGCTTGCTTATGCAGGATTAAACACCAATTAGTCCTAAGACAGAGGGGAAGTGCTGCATTCAGCAGACAAACACAGTAAAGTATATATGCATAATAGATGAGGACAGAGGAAATTCCACATCTCATTTTGCATGGGAACAGTTTAGCTGAAACCATCAGGACAAATACAAAAGAAACAAAACTCAGGAGCAATTCCTGTTGGATCTGATCTCCCAGCCACCAGAGAAAGGGAGACACTGGGGGGCAGAGCTGCACACAGCAGCCCCCAGAAAAGCTGGCAGCTCACCCTGCACTCCACAGCTGTGTGGAAAGATCCACTTCTCTGTGAAAAGCTACTGAGTTTTGGAAGCAAAGATCAAACAGCCAAGCTTCATAAAATCATGTCAAGCATGTCAGCAGCCCTGGTTTATCCAAACGGGGAAGCTCTGTAACTCTGAGTTTCACTGTGTGTTAACACACAGTGACATTTGGCCTGATGTGGGTACTTGAAAGGCTCTCTTTCTGTCTGGATAGAGATAAATGTATCTCAGTGTTGAGCCAATTATTCACAAAGACACCAGGGGACTCACATCAACAACTAGTTAAGCTTCCAAGTTTGCAAGTGAAAGCAGAAGATGCACATCAGCTGTTTGTCTACAAATATTCAGCAATTATCCAGATACTAAGACACCCAGCAGCACTCAGTAGTCATGGCAACCTGCTTTTGCCTTATTTGAAGATCAAAGTTATTTCACTGGAGTAAAGTATGTAATTTTTTAATTCTTTATTGATTTAGGAAGAAGATTTTAAACTTCTGTCCTATGTTGTGAAGATGTCATTGTGAGCATTCCACTCTGCCTGGACTGTTCCCACTTTGCTACTTTCAATTCTTTATTTATATGTCACTTCCGATTTTATTGTCTCATTTTTCCTTTGGATCTGATGGAAATGTACTAATGAACTGGGCCCTTCCACCTGTCAACCCTTAGCTCTCCTTCTACATTAATCAACCATGACAGCTATCATTATTTAAATAATATTCTAACAGCTGAGTCCTGTGAAAAACACAGCATTTTAAGTTTGGCTGAAACAAACACAAATCAGAATTACTGTGAATCCTAAAATCCTTGGCTAGTATTTTTATTGTATTTTCAGGCTTAAAACCACTGATCTCAGACAAACCTGGTCATACTTATTTTGTTTTCTTTGTACAACTGCCTAGAGAATAACTGAGAATTTTACCCTAGCTTGCTCTGAAGGATCAGTGGGGAGCCATGCTGTGAAGAGGAGCTGCTGGGACTAAAGAAGGAGGTGGCACAGAGAACATCCATTCCCAGGATCTGCCACTCAGGCTTTCCCCACTTACCAGGTTTAGGGCTGGGACTGACTTGTTTTCCCCCCTCTGTCAGATCTGCAAGACTTGCAGGACAGCACTGACTTTCTCTTTAAAAAAGGTGAGATTTTCTTCCTGGGATCATCCTCCCCCTTCAGAAAGTGCCAGGATTTCCAACTCTCCCTGTCCTCTGCCCACCATGCCCTGTTACTGCCCTGACTGCTCTGCAGTCTCAGTGTGGGATATCTGGACAAAACCAAAATCACAGTGTTTAAGAGCACTCAGAGTAGAGGAACCAGTCATTTTTTGCATCTCCTTGCTCCCTGAAACTGCCAGGCTGCAAAGGGTACAGGCTAGCAGTGACTTTTCTGTATTAAAGAATAATTAAAACAACTGTGAAGGAGTANAAAAAAAAAAAGGAGACAGAAGTTTTTTTGGTTTCCCTAACATTTAATTATATTTCTGAATTGGATGAGAAGCAGGGAAATTACTAAGGATTTCTTTTTCTTTCAAGTATTCTCCATCTAGCTTTAGGACCAGATATTCTCAAATGCATGCCACAGGCAAAAAAAAAATAGAAAAAAAAGAGAAGTTGAATGCTTTCCCTAAGTACAAACTACACAAGTAACTTATAGATGATTACAAGTTAATAAAAATTTGGATTTTATGAAGTTGTTGGAAGTTATGGGTGCCTGAATCAGCCTCACTGGGGGCAGTGCTTGCTTATGCAGGATTAAACACCAATTAGTCCTATGACAGAGGGGAAGTGCTGCACTCAGCAGACAAACACAGTAAAGTATATATGCATAATATATGGGGACAGAGGAAATTCCACATCTCATGTTGCATGGGAACAGTTTAGCTGAAACCATCAGGACAAATACAAAAGAAACAAAACTCAGGAGCAATTCCTGTTGGATCTGATCTCCCAGCCACCAGAGAAAGGGAGACACTGGGGGGCAGAGCTGCACACAGCAGCCCCCAGAAAAGCTGGCAGCTCACCCTGCACTCCACAGCTGTGTGGAAAGATCCACTTCTCTGCGAAAAGCTACTGAGTTTTGGAAGCAAAGATCAAACAGCCAAGCTTCATAAAATCATGTCAAGCATGTCAGCAGCCCTGGTTTATCCAAACGGGGAAGCTCTGTAACTCTGAGTTTCACTGTGTGTTAACACACAGTGACATTTGGCCTGATGTGGGTACTTGAAAGGCTCTCTTTCTGTCTGGATAGAGATAAATGTATCTCAGTGTTGAGCCAATTATTCACAAAGACACCAGGGGACTCACATCAACAACTAGTTAAGCTTCCAAGTTTGCAAGTGAAAGCAGAAGATGCACATCAGCTGTTTGTCTACAAATATTCAGCAATTATCCAGATACTAAGACACCCAGCAGCACTCAGTAGTCATGGCAACCTGCTTTTGCCTTATTTGAAGATCAAAGTTATTTCACTGGAGTAAAGTATGTCATTTTTTAATTCTCTATTGATTTAGGAAGAAGATTTTAAACTTCTGTCCTATGTTGTGAAGATGTCATTGTGAGTATTCCACCCTGCCTGGACTGTTCCCACTTTGCCACTTTCAATTCTTTATTTATATGTCACTTCCGATTTTATTGTCTCATTTTTCCTTTGGATCTGATGGAAATGTACTAATGAACTGGGCCCTTCCACCTGTCAACCCTTAGCTCTCCTTCTACATTAATCAACCATGACAGCTATCATTATTTAAATAATATTCTAACAGCTGAGTCCTGTGAAAAACACAGCATTTTAAGTTTGGCTGAAACAAACACAAATCAGAATTACTGTGAATCCTAAAATCCTTGGCTGGTATTTTATTGTATTTTATTTTCAGGCTTGAAACCACTCATCTCAGACAAACTCGGTCATACTTATTTTGTTTTCTTTGTACAACTGCCTAGAGAATAACTGAGAATTTTACCCTAGCTTGCTCTGAAGGATCAGTGGGGAGCCATGCTGTGAAGAGGAGCTGCTGGGACTAAAGAAGGAGGTGGCACAGAGAACATCCATTCCCAGGATCTGCCACTCAGGCTTTCCCCACTTACCAGGTTTAGGGCTGGGACTGACTTGTTTTCCCCCCTCTGTCAGATCTGCAAGACTTGCAGGACAGCACTGACTTTCTCTTTAAAAAAGGTGAGATTTTCTTCCTGGGATCATCCTCCCCCTTCAGAAAGTGCCAGGATTTCCAACTCTCCCTGTCCTCTGCCCACCATGCCCTGTTACTGCCCTGACTGCTCTGCAGTCTCAGTGTGGGATATCTGGACAAAACCAAAATCACAGTGTTTAAGAGCACTCAGAGTAGAGGAACCAGTCATTTTTTGCATCTCCTTGCTCCCTGAAACTGCCAGGCTGCAAAGGGTACAGGCTAGCAGTGACTTTTCTGTATTAAAGAATAATTAAAACAACTGTGAAGGAGTAGTTGCATAAACCTGCACGGCCATAAGCCAGATAGTTTTGCTAAGATCATTTCCAGGCAATGTTCCATTCCCAGTGGAGGTTTCTATTGATCTGTAGTTATTTTTGCTTGCAATCAGCCACAGACTAGAAAAAAAACCCAACCAACCTCTGCTTAACAGAGCATCATCACAAAGTGTATCAAAACTAGAAAAGGCCTTTGATTACAGTGTACATCCACTCATTATTTTATTTTCTCTCTCTGCCCTCTGTTTGTTTATTGCTATTCTCTTTTCCCATCACTCAGAGTCAGCTCTGCCACAATCAAATGCCTCATTTTTGGTGTTTACAGCAGTATGAGGGTGCAGGAGTTGCTGCAGGCCAGAGTCTGCCCCTCACCATCCTGCTGAAGGCAATGGACTCTGCAGGGTGGGATCTCTGCCACTGGACACGGCTCTGGATGAGGGTTTAGGGAATGGGTTTTCAGCTGACTTTGTGCTAAAACAGCTCCTGGAATGCCTCTCTCTTCTGACAGCTTGGAGCAGCCTGGGAGTACTCACGCCACCAGCAAAGGCAGAGTTTATTTTGTAGGAGACTCCACACCCAGCTAATGTTTGCATCTGTAGGTCCTTTTTTGTTCTGTTATGCTCCATTAAAAGAATAATATTGTCTATGTGAAACAAATATGTATTTGGCTTTAACCACCCTTAAATTCACTTTGTGAATGCTGGTTACTATAGTTACAGTGGCATTGTGGGTAATTCTTTCATTATAACTGTTGCATGTTTGTATATAAACAGCTGAGCTGTATTTTTCTTGCTTTAATCTAAGAAGCCACAGGAAATGCTTTGATTTAAAATTTGCTGATCAAGCCTGCAAAGTTAAAAATGTGAGATCAGGGTGAAATCAGCACAATTCACTGCATTATTATTACCTTAAAACTTAAGAGAAAATGTTCTTCAGAAAGCTGAAAAACTGTTAAAAGGTATACATAAGTGAGTCCACAATCCATTATGATTAAACATGCACTTAACCATTTCAAAGATTTCAATTTTAATGCCAAACAATAGGCTTGTTAAGCAGACCATGAATATCAAGGCTTGCTCTATGCCCAGGCTTCTGTGATCATCCAGATCTGTTAAAAAGGGTATCTTCCTTCTCAAATTCACCTCTTCAGGGTTATTTTGTTTGTAATTTTTTTTCTTTTATGGTGTCACCAATCAGGAGATCAGGTCAGCCAAGCAGGAGCTGCCTTTCCCAAACTCCTGCAGGCTGGGTCTGATCCCTGCTTGTCTCACATGTGCTGTGTGATGGCACCCCAGAGTGTGCTCTTAAAAGTGAGATGGGAAAAGGAGGGTTGCAATGGTTCTTGTAGAATTAAGTGTAAATGAACATATTGACTCTTGCCAGAGTGAACTTCACTGAGCAGGGGGACACGGCTCATTGTCCTTAAGCTCTACCTTCTGGGTTAATTAAAAATTAAAACACTGTGGGTTTGTACCTCAGATTCCAGCACCTCAGTAATTCCTGCTAAGGAACAGAGTTAAGTGGAAAATAATTGCAATCTGAGGGTCTATCCCCAGGCAATCCAGAACATCTCCTGCCCACCTGCTCCAAGGTTTCACCTAAAGAAGCAGCTCTGGCCATGTCAAGATCCAGTAGGATTTTCAGATACTTTTTGAACCTCAATAAGCAACTGAAGAGAAACCATGCTCTTACTCATCCCTGCTCACTTTTGCTGGATACATATGGACAAGTTTACACTCTCACCAGCCACCCAAAAGCTAAATTCATGTTGCTTCTGATAGAGCCAAAAACTCATTGACAGCAAGTGTGCAAAGGCTGAAATGAGCATCTTCAAAACAGGGACATGGGATAAAACGCAGAGAAAATTTCATTCCTATCTTCCAGCCATAGTTGTTGCTGCTAATTCTGATCCTTGTGTCTTATACCATCTTACACCTTGCATTCATATCTCAAAGAGTCCTTTAGTTTTCTTCTAATTTAGTTCTTTTACTCTCATTTCTGTTTTCTGCATTTATAGCCTCTGACTTTATTCATGGCAGGTAGGACAGCTTATTTAAAATAACACAATTTTAATACATGCATTAATGCTGTTTTAGGAACAGAAGAGTCTCTACTTGGTCAGATTAGTGTATCTCTCATTTAATTACAACTCAAAAGGTTAGAAAGTTTTATCATGCATGCATATTCTCTGGGAATTATCTGACTCTAAAATATAATTAATCATCCTCTGTCATGCTTTTATTATACCCACTGCTCTCTGGAGTCATTCTTTTATTTCGTCTTCATTCATATTCCTCTGACCTTCTTCTTTGCTCTGTTCCCACAGACCTCAGGTGAATTTTAGCTGACTGCTCAGAAAGGAGTGGATATTGTTAAACCCATTTGTCAACCACATTATCAACTCACAAACATGAGATCTCTGCACATGCTTCGCATCTCCCATATACAGCAGCCCAACAATCAACATGGATGGCATCTGTCAATGTTGACTAAAATTAAATTTTGGAACTCCTGTAAATAATAAAGCAGTCATATAAAGATTATTTCTCTGGAGCATAAGCTACCAGTAAACATGATTTGCATACTGTGCTTACAGCTGTTTCAACATGAACTGTTTGCTGTGGTTCATTAAAATGATTTTATTTGTCAGATTCCAGGATAGTTGCAAGTCTGTGTACACCAGGCTCGATGAATGTAGTGACAATTCAGGTTTTCAGAACTATGCACATGTGTGCTGGATAAGTGAGCTGAATTGAATAATAAAACTTAAAAAGAGATCATTAATCACATGTTTCTGACGAGAGAAATGAAAGAGGGAGGACCTCTGAGAGATGTTCCTAAGGAACAAAGAGTGCAAATAGCAAAGCAGTGTCCCCAGTGAAAAGAAAAGCAGTTTTATAGACCTACATCTCACTTCCATTCAGCACACTGCAATCTTTTCTATTGACTTAGCAGAAGTTAAACTCGAATTTGGGCACAAAACTTAAATGTATTTCCATATAATAGTCTTGATCTAAATAATAACATCCATACATCTATGAAATGTTTTACTTCAACTTACAGTAAATTCACACAAATCTTTTTCTTTCCTCTCATGAAAATTATCTATTTCCCTTCCCCATAATACCACAAAAGGGTAAATTTTTCTCTCCTCCTTTTTTGTCCCTGTACCCACAGTGTCAGCAAAGCAGCAAAGAGCAGCCAGAAACTTGATTTCAGCTATGGAGCTGTCTCTTCCCAAACAGAAAGATGGCAAGATGGCACAAAGATTGAAC
This sequence comes from Thryothorus ludovicianus, assembly GCA_013397245.1. Lineage (NCBI taxonomy): Eukaryota > Metazoa > Chordata > Aves > Passeriformes > Certhiidae > Thryothorus > Thryothorus ludovicianus. Next base: position 1,640,428 of record VZTB01016398.1, on the reverse strand, counting down.
TGCAGAGAATTCTGTGCTGTGAGGACACGAGAATGCCAAGGTAAGACTCACCACAGCCACAGCCTTTATGTTCACAGCTGCATTTGAGTCCAGCTGTGCCAGAGAAGAGCAGCAGGGACAGGATCATTGACATTCCTCAGAGTTCTGGGGGTAATTCCCATTTCTGTCAGACCCTCTGGCTGTGAGCTGAGCCTGGTGGGGCTGGTTGGGAGCTGGAGGTTGGACCCCAGGTGACTCCAGCTCCCCCTCACCACATCCCTCAGTGCACCCAGGCCCAGGTCAGGTGGGAAATTTAAAAAGCAAACATTGTGAGTAATTAAGCCAACAGCAGCTGCCTGCTTTTTGGTTATCCAGCCTTCCTTTTCCACCTCTTGCTCTCAGCCACCATAAGAGCACCTTCAGAGGTGTCTGTAGATGCCCATTGGTTTTTTTCCTCCATTTTCAGAGTGTGCAAGTTACACAGAGCAAACAAAGCAAGAGATGTGACAGCCACTTGAACAGCTGTGTCCTGAGCAAATCCATTCCGTTCTGCCTTCTCTCCTCATCCAACTCCCTGCTCTGCACAGCCCTGCAGTATTTTTCAACATTATTGGAAGAGCTGCTAGAGTGAGAGACAAGATTGCTGTGGTGTGGCATTATATTTTTAGAGGTTTGGACATCCCTGAGAGCATCAGTGCAGCTTTTGGAGGTCCATTTTCCAACCAGGAGCCAACCTAGCTGGAAAAGCCATGGATGTGATTGCAGGGGCTCTGCACCAATCCTGTTTGACCAGTGCCAGCCTTTGGTGGTTTGCAAATGTACATAAATCAACTCCTGAGTTTGTAGTCCTAAAGCAAAGGATTTTCCACAGAATATTACAGGAATATAACTCCTACATTTGCCATGGTAATCAAAGCTTTCAAAAAGGACACATGGAATAATTACTCACTGAGTGCATGTCCAAGGAAAGTGTTCTACAAAGTATTTTGCAGCAAAAGTTTGTCTCTGAAAGAACACATGGGAAAAGTATTTTGGCAGAAGAAATTCTGTTTCTAATCACAGGTAAATAGATTTGCTTCCAGGAAAGCTTGGCCACACTCAGAAAGTCTGCCAAGGAAATGTAGGACTTCAAGAATGCTGGAAGAGAGAGTGAGAGGAAAAATAGCTTTTACTGTTTCCCAGCCAATTCTGGGCTTGAGAAGCAAATTGGTTTAGGTAAAAATATATATGCTATTTCAACAACAAAAAAACCACTTCACTTAGCATAGGCACAATCTAAAATGCTTCATTTAACCTAAAAAAAAAAAAAAAGGATTTTATTATATTTTCGGTTTATTTAACTCCTGAACAAAGCACTGTTTCATCTTTTAGTATGTAGAGCTTTTTTTTCTTTTTTTATAAACTAAAAATGCTGATTTGAAGCAAAAAGTTCAGAAGTTGGATTATTAAAATGCTGAAAGGAAACATTTTGGCATTTCCCATGAACTGGTTTTGAATTCTCTCTTGTTCCTATATTTTTCATCAGGAGCTATTTATAAGATTTGACCTAAATTCTTTTCTCCCCAGCTAGCTCCTCTTTTTCAGATAATTTATTAGTTGTCCAGTAAAGCAGTGGCCAAGACCAAAAGGCAGCATCAGTTCAGTTACTGCAAGCAGTAAAAAAACTCTTAACACCTCAAAAATGGAGGGCATGGGAAGAGAAGACTGTCCTTACTACATTTCTATTTTTCAAAATATTTCCCATGAAGGGGCCCACAGAATAAGCAAATTATGCCTTAAGTATGTAGTTTCTCTTATTTCTGACAAATTACTCCGTGTCTGCCTGCAGGGACAGTTTTTATGCCTCCTGCATGTGCTGAAGCCCAACTGCTTGTTATGAAATCATATTATTTCTCCTGCTCTGCCCTCCTGCAGGCCCTGATGCTGGGATTTGGAGCTGTCCATCCTTTGCAGCGCAGGTCATTAAATCCCACTAATTTTTATGTGCTGAAACAGCAGCTTCTCGTGGGCTGGGTGAGGAGTAGGGAGGGAAAAACCATATTTAAATGGCAGAAGACACAGGGGTTTGGGATAAAGTTCCCACAGAGATTTCTCCTTGCACCAAATATTCCAGGTGCAAACAGGATTTTGGTCAGGAGTCGCTCTAGGAGCCACAGAGTAGCTACTAAATTATGTTTGCTCAGGTTTTGTATTACTTTCTGTCCTTAGCCACTTTTCCATCCTCATGTTCTGGTTCTCAATTCAAAGCAATTTATTGGAACCAAACTCCAAATAACACTCCAGAAGTCCCCACACAAGACTACTTGTGGGCAGGTGCTAAACTGGCAGAAACAGGGTCTTTTATTTTAGCAGGCAGAAAGGTTTCAATATAGTTCAAATTATATAACCACATTTTCTTCCAGCAGAAGAAAGACAGACTTTATTGAAGTGAGAATCAAAACTCCTTACTCCTTACAAATTTACTTAAAAGGGCCAAAAAGTTAAGAATCTAAAACTTTGGTAGTTTAAAAAGGAGAAGCATAAGAGATGATTCTATCCCATTCATTTTCTAGGTCTCTCTGAAGGGTCTGGTCTGAGGAGCTTTTTTTATCTTCTAAAATTTTTGAGAAGATTGAAGAAAAGAAACCACCTGCACAGAGGAAAAGCAAATGGATAACTCTTTTAATTCTGTAGTGAAACAAAGGAAAAGTAATCTCAGTTTTAGGTTCAAGTTATGAAAAATCATTGTAATTCTTACTAATTTTCACCCATTTATTGCCTAAAGATTGCTGCCTGCCCCAGATTACTGATGGCAGCTTTGAGGTGGCTGTGACAAATAAAACCCCACCCACCTTCCCTCTGAGATGGTTTTAGAATCTCAGAATGAAGGTGTTACACTGCCAGCCCAGCTGGCAGAACAAGGGACCATATTTTGCCCTGCTGCAGGAAAATCTGCAAGGACCTTGATAGAGCACTGACTGCTGCAAACAGACAGCCACAAATCTCAGGTGTCTAAAACTTGGTCACAAATCAGCCTGGTAGCAGCTCATGAGCAGGCTGGCAATGATCTCAGCACTGTCACACACACTCTTATCTGCTAAATTGCTTTGTGGTAACCTCACGTCATGTCCTTGACCACACTTTTACAAATATTTCTCTCTTGCTTTCCAAAGAGCTGACAGTGGGGCTTCTGAACATCAGAAGGACTTGTTTTAATTATAAAATATTAAATATTAAATATTTTTTCTTTTGTATTTGTAGATGCAGACCATTCCTCCTTATTGATACACAATTAAAGAGCTAAAGCTACTCTGGGATATGGTGTTCATTTATTCTATGAACAGTTGCAGCTTTAATAGGACAATGGCAAACAAAAGAATTTCCTATGGCAGTGCATTAAATGAGACAGTTTCAAAGGATTCTCTGAGAAAGTCTAGTTTTACAAAAAGGAAGAATTTAAAACCCACTAGAAAACCTCAATATTAACCTTTGTTTGTCTTTTGTATGTAGATGCTTTACCAAAGTTGCAGGACAGATTTGATTTTTCAAAAACATACTGAATATTCCCACATGAAATAAACAGGACATTGCAGTGGGTTAGCTAGAAGACCAAAGACTGCAACTGGGGAAAATATGGTTTCCTAAATCTTCATTAAGAAACATCATTCAGATGTGCTTGGAAATCCCTAGGGAAAATCCACTATCCCAATGCATAACATGCTATGGCTTTCTCAGTCCTTCCTCTCCTTTCTATTGCAAGTGTCTCTCCTAATCTCTCTTCAGTTTTCCAGGAGAGAAATAATTGACTGTAACATTTGTCTCTATTTAGCGTTTTTCCCCTTCTGTTTGCACGTTCTACCCTGTCCTGCCTTTTCTATTTATACAGCAAACTTTCTGAAGCAGAAATGTTCTCTTCTGTCTCTACTGTGTCTCAAACCGTGGTGTCCCATCAATGCTCAGTCTGTTGGCACAACAATAATAGACTTGATAATTATTATTGGTCCATGCTATTAAAGTTACATCAGTGACATGAATGTGCAAAAACATCAAGCTGCTGGGACAAATATCTGCAAATTTCTTAGCAGATGTCGTGTGCGTGTGAGAAGCTGAGGTAAGGAGCTCAACAAGTACAAATCTGTTTACAAAATTGTGGAAAAGCTCAGAAAGGATGGAATTAGTTGGCACAGCACAAACTGGAGGTATTGTGGTGCTGGACACTCACTTCACCTATCCTTGTTTGACATCAGGGTCATACTCCATTACCTTTTGCTCCAAGCTCCAAATCAAATTTGATTAGGGACTAATCTGATTCCACCTAATGAGAATACTATTTAGGATGCATGCTTTAAATGTGGCTTTTAGTCCACAGTTTGTTAGGTTAATGAATTTAACAATTGAAATGATTTGTACATTCCATGGGTATTTGGCATGGAAGACATTTGTAAAATGTACAAAACTGGCTGAAAATGGCATTTCAAGGAACACAAGTGAATAATTACAGCTGATGCTACAACTTGCATTTGTCCTCCAACGATACGTCAGTGGGTAATATTTTTCATTTTTAAAATGTTTGTATAAGTACCACTAGAAAACATGAAAGGAGGAAAAATTTCTTGGACAGGTAAAATGCAGAAAATACAAATTTTTGAGCAGATCTAGTAAAGTAGCTTGGTGCTACAACTCCTACACTTGCACAGTGCCTCCAAATGAGTATGAAACATCTCATGGTTGGTGCCCAGAGTACCTGAAATCACTTTTGTCCAGTTACCCATCAGCAGATGTGGGTCAGATGCAGGACTTGCAAATGCCCTATTCCCAACACTTTTCTGTGGGAAGGTCCCACCCAGGGCCCTCTCTGAACACACAAATCCACAGCCTTTGTATCAGAGCACAGGCTCCAATCAGCCATTTAGCTCTCAATGCTAAAAAAGCTAAAACTGATGGTGCTGGAGCTTTCCTTTTCATTGCACAGAGGTTTTGTAGCTAAAACCTTCAACCAGCAAAGCAGAGACTTCTCATCACCCACCTCTGCAGAGCACCCTGGTCACTAAATCACAGGCAGAGCAGCCCAGGGCTGCTGGGTAGTGGGGAAAAGAATAAATCTGATAACTGCCTCTGGAAAGGCAGAAGCCCTGGATCCAGGACCCTGCTTTCAGAAGTACTGGCACATTTTAACCAGTCATTTGAGGCATGCTGTTAAATCAAAACATTTAGGCATTCCCAGAGCAGGTAGCTGGATGAGCTTTCACAGCTTCAATTCCAGGCACAGGAACCCGAATTTTGCCCAAGCCTTACACTGATGCTCAAATCCTGCATGGGATTTGTCTTGCTGGTTCCTACTCCAGGACCTGACAGCCAATTGCTTGTCAGAAGCACTGGAGCAGAGTGGTGGGAAGGTAAACAAACTCAATGACACTAGAAATCAATAATGACTTTTCTTATATTAAAAGTTTGTTGCAGCACAAAGCTCTGCAAGCAAATGCTGTACTCAGTGCTCTTTTGGAAAAAATTTGGTGAACAGAGCACTGGGAGACTCCATGCCAAGGAAGCCATTCGGGGAGAAAAAATTGTATATCCCAGAGCACTATGAGGCCCTTGAAAGCAGAGGCAATAGTGTCAGCTGAATAGTGTCCTAACAAAAAAATAAAATCACCTGTTATGGGTTAGGGTGCATCTCAGGGCTCACTCTGCTGTGTTTCCTTAGAGCTCTACTCCAAAGACCACCTTGCTGCCAGCATTCTTGTGCTCCCTACAGTAGCTACAGGAAACATGAAGTTCACTTTCCTTTCACTGAGTCAAAATTAAAACCTATAGGGAGAAGTGGTGCTGTCTCCAGACAGAGAAGATAACAAGTTCACAAAAACCAGGAGGAGAAACAACCTCTTGGTGAAGAGATGCCAACTGATGCCTGGAAGGAGCTGCAAAAGGTGATGAGACTCTTCCTCCTCTCTGCTTCTCACCCCACAACACTCATGACACAGCACATGCCACCCACAGCCACCTGCCTTCACTGGCACCCATTTACCTTTACAGTAGTTTAAATATAATTCACAATGACACAAGATGCCAGGTCAGCCCCTTGTGGGTTTTTGTGCTGCCCTGAGTCCCAGCTGGCCCTACCCTGTAAGGCTAAGAGGAGCTGTCCTCCAGCCACCCCTCCTGGGTGCACTGGGGACTTGCTGTGGCCATGTGGAAATACAGAAAATCGAATTCCAAGGGCCTCCAGTTCCATCACACAAACGCCACGAAAGCTGGGGACGATAATGCTCTGAAGCATTGTTGTGTCATCCCACTAAAGGCAGGAGCATTACTGCTGGCTTTGCTCTCCTGCTGCAGCAATCTCTCCCTGTTAAGTGCACGGGGTGTATCACAGGATTCACCTCGGGGCAGACACTGGAGTGACTGCATTTCCCAGCTAATGAGCAGCAGAGAAAAGCGTGTACCAGGACGACACAAAGAAGTAGCAGCAATGCTTTTAGCTCAATATCAGCCATTTGATCAGCCTTAATCCAGCTTACTGCAGCCTGAGATGAACATAAACCCACCAAGATCTCTATTGTAACTTACTGGGCTATGGGCAGCAGGTCTGGGGAGGATCACATCTCCCCCACTGACAATCCAGGACCTGTGGCTTCCAAACAACCACCTCAAGCACCTGACAACCTGACAGACATTTCATAAAAGCACCTTTATTACAGGGTGCATCCTGACTGACACAAACTCACCCAGCTGGTTTTTGCCAGCTGAGGATATTGCCTTGGAATGATGACAGCAGGCCAGGCTGGAGAAACATAACGAGAAATAAACAGTTGGTGTAAGTTCTGCTGTTACCTTGAAGTGCCTCAATTGAGTTTAATGGTGATTGTGTACAGCACAGAGAGCAATACCAGCCATAAAGTGGGAGAGCAAGTGAGCAGATGACAGGCAGAAAAAGGGATGTGCATTTCCCTTTTGCAGAGTATGTCACAGAAACCACAGCATTAATTCTCCAAACTTCTGTCCTTTGAGACACCGCCTCTTATTGATCTGATGATACAAGGATGCTATCTAGTCCAGCATTTATAGAAATAAGCTGGCAAGATTATACTAATATTAGCACTTAGAGAATGTCTCTGGTTGGGTTAGCTTTGGACACATGTACATTCTGTTGAAAAAGCACTCAAGAGGATCTTCAACAACAAATGGTCATTTCAGTGAGCACAATGCTGAAAGCAAGGCCTGTTGATTGCTGGATGCTGACCAATGCAACAACTCTGTGTTTTACATGGGTATTTAAATGTTTCTATTGCTCTTATCTTCATAGTTTGCTTAATACTGACCTTCCAAAAGCAGCCACTGGTAATAACCAAAGTAATTTGCCAAAGGTAACAACAGTAACAAGCAACAACTGCGCTTAGGCTTAGCTCCCATATTGCCACAACAATATAATGGAATTAGCATCTGATGGCAGGGAAGATTTCCAGTCCCAGCACAGTGAGATAAATGTTACTAAATGTTAGACTACTGTGAAAGATTCAACAAAACATAATTACCATGATTATAGTCTATAAAAAGTAACATTACAGAAGAGCTCACTTAATACAAAGGAGAGGAGGAACAAAAAATAGATTTCTGTCTAGAGGTCCCTTTTACACAATTACAGAACATTTCAGCAGTCGATACAAAAAGCCAGGTGATTGTACCCAGAGAAGCAGAGAGAATTGGTTTTTCATTAAACCCGTGGTATCTGCTCACCTCCCTCCCTCCCCCTGCTTCTGCCAGTTTTGTTCTGATGAGAGTCACTTTGATGGGCCATGACCAACTTGTCACCCCACAAAGGCACTGAGGCTCCATGCTCCACATAAGGAGTTTCACACCATCCACAGGGGCACACAGAACAAAAGAGACCTTGAATGGGACCAAAGCAAACCAGAAACAGTGAATATATGAATATAAACTTTCTGCTTTGAACTATACAGAAATATTCCTTCTTTTGGGAAGCATGGAGATGACTTTCACTGGATTTTCTGTAATCAGCCAGTGGTCTGGTCCCTATGTACATCACACACAACATGTATAGAACAGTAATGAGTGGATCTAGATTCAGTTCCACTTTGGATAACATTTATCCCAGAATATGCACATACTTGTCTGTTACTTGAGGGACCATTCCCTTTTCCTCCTCAGTGTCATCTAAATTAGGTTTATATTTCAACATTTGACTCATAAATTAATCTGGGGGACCTGGCACAAGTGAATGTTAACCAAAATCTCTCAGGCTGCCCGTGATTCTCCTCCTGTTACATTGCACTGATATTTTCTTTCTCTTTCCAATGGAAAAGTAAGTGCACAAAGGTATTCCTTACTAGCAAGGCAGCTTGTTAAAAATATTTTAATGACAGATAGAGCCACAATGTCTTTTTTTTTTTTTTTTCTCATCAGGCATTCTTATCAATTACCTTTTTCCTCAATGAGCTGACTCTGCTTTGGCCAGAATTAAAAGCATGACCCAGAAATTCCTTTCAAAGAAGAAAATGATTGCTAAAACAATTTAAAGTTTTAACTAATGATTCTCTTGAGTAACTTGTACTCAGGTCACCATACTCTAGTTCTGGGGAGCTGGTTATTTTTCTGCTGCGGAGAGACTGTTCTTATGTAGATCAATAATATTCTGCCCTGCCATTTTAAAAAACCTGAAGCATGAAAAAACATTTTTAAAAAACATTTTGAGCCCTCTTTGTGCTTCGGAGACATCAGATTTGCTTGTGTGCTGTAAGAGCACAGATCTGTTGTGCCAGATCTGAGTGCAGTTTGAATTTCATGATCATTAAAGGGATGCATGCAAAGGACGTGGCATTGTTGAAGGGAGAAGGATCGTGCAAGAAAGTGAGTCTATTTTGTGCATCATGAAAGGCAGAGAAGGATGGAGGGGCAGCCTAAGGTACAGCCAGCACATGTGGGCTCATCTGAGCCTCTGCTCTTGCCAGAGCCTTGATGGAGTGAGGCACAGAGTGATGCTCTCAGAAGCCCTTGCCTGCATCTTTAGCTACCTAAATAATGCAGGGAATCTTAGTCATCAACATCAAAATATCCCACTGTATTTACATGCACTGAAGGCAGCATTCCTATTAAATTCATGCCAGGCATTGAACAAAAGAGAAAAGCAGAAATGAAACCAACATTTACTATCTTTGCCTACAGCACATTCTCTGAGGGGTATTTACACAGCATGAGGAATGTCCCAAACCCAGCCTCATCAGCGCTCTCCCACCTCCCCTGGCTGCAATTTAAGGGAAAACTTCCATCCTGAGAGGCTCGGAAGTGCCGAGGAACAGGAGGACAGGAGCTCCCGACAGGTGACTGCCACTGCCAGCCCCGGGGCCATGCGCGCTCCTCCGGCAGCATCCCGGGAGCCGCCTGCTCCAGCGGGGCTGCGCAGCACTCCTGGGACCACCTGCTGGGTGTCCTCGTCCCCCTGGGAATAACCACGCTCCCGGGAGCCGAACATTCCTGTTTTACCCTCTTCCACCTTCAGACCCACCCAGATTTCACTCTTTGTGTCTGCGCTGAAAATGTACTTGCAGCAGCTTCCATATCACCTTCCCACTCTTCCTCCCAAACTGGCAATCCACCAGAACATCTTTTTTTTTCTTTTTTTTTTCCCATCTCTCCCCTAAATTATAGCCAGCAACAGGAAAAGCAGAGAGAGGGCAGTGGGTGCTGGGCAAGGGCCAATTTTGGTGGGGTCAGGGCTGGCTGAGCCAGCAGAGCCATCTCCCCTCCTTGGGGTGGCGAAGGAGCTGCTGATGAGCAGAGCCCTGATGAGTTTACAGATGAGGAAGGGGGTGTTGTGCTGCAGGCACGACTTGCTTCCCTCTCCTGTTGTCCAGGTGCCAGGTCTGCCCACTCTGCAACCTTCTTTTAGGGCTTAATTATTTGTTGTTTTGCACCCAGCCACAAGCACGGGGACTTGGACTGGTGGGAATTTTTAAGTGTACAGAAGCATTTGAACTTCAGCTTTGCTCAGGATCACTGTACATGACTTGCCAATCACTAAACATGACTAATGATCAAATAAGATGTAAATGTTTTGTGGTAAAATTGATAAAAAATCAATGAAAAAAAGTCTTAGTCATTCCAATTATTACCCAAATTCAGTTCATAGGTGACAAATTAATATTTAAGCATATTGGGGGAGGATGTGCCCTTTATTTAAACAGCAATATAGATATCAATTAAAGAACAAATTAGTTATACCTTTTGACTTCTGTGCAAGGAAGAGAATTGCTATAGTATGAAAGAGTTTTTAACTAGTGGGTAGTTTGGTAATTAGGGAGCTGTCAGAGCTTGTTATGTTATCTTGCAGCAGTTGGTGTTCAAAATACTTCTTGCCACTCATGATCTGCGTGGGAAGCTGTTAATATGCAGCTAGAGTCTACACGAGTTCAAAGGGTAGAATTTAATTACGATACTGTAAATTCTTAATTTTCAATTACTTTGGCACTAGGGATCTGCCCTTGAGAAAGGGCAGATAAAAGACATTTTGGCATTTACAAATGTATGAATAAATAGGAAGGCAAAGAGAAATAATATTTGCAGGATTGTTACATTTGCAAGTTCTACAATTGCTTTTTTAATTTATTTTTGCTGTACTAGATTGCAAAACAGTTTTCCTGTGTCAACAGTTACAATGCATCATTTGCAGATATTATCTCACTCCAGGCAGCAATTTCAAGGCCAGCAGAAATAATACTTTGATCTGCAGTGTACTGTAAGCCCACGCACAGCTGATGGTCACAAGAGTTATGTACAGCAAATAACTGCCTGCTCTAGGAAAAAGCCTTGCTTCGAATCAAACACCCAGCTACTTTGCAGGTCTCCTTTATTGTTGAAATTCACAGGACCAACTTGGCCAGTGCTATGCAAATATTTGGGAGGAAGCTTTTCTCTGTTTTGCAGTTTTATCACCGTTCGCCAGTGACCTCGCCACCGAACACAGAAACAATCCAGCTCCAGCAGCAGCCAGGTTCCACCCAGAGCCTATGGAGCAAGCTGGAAATGATGGACCACAGCATCCCATTTCCAAGCTGATGCTCCATTTCTAACTGCAGTTCAGTCTACACACCCGACCCCAGCACACGTGAACACTTTTGTATCAAAGACCATGCGTTCATTAGAAGGGGTACAGGGGAACATCCTGAAATCAACATTAATGAGAGCAGAAAAGCAGAGGAAGAAAGGCTGCCTAGGCAAAATAATCAAGGTTAAAAGGAAAGAAACTTTTGCCCCATAGCAGCACTTCAGCCCTGTTTAAGTGGTACCACACTGAGCATTGGGCCCATGTAGCCTCTCACACAGGAGAGCATCATCCTTGAGCTGCCCTGCACACATCACCCAGAACTGACCTTCCAGACCTGCTGCAGGGCTTCACTCCTGGTATTCCTGCAGTTCTGACCACCAGAGATGAGAGTTCCATGGCTCCCAGTAAAGCTGAGAGAGACCAAACTCATGGAAAACTCCGTGTTCCTCTCTGAAGCTACAGTGGTTTTATTTTATGATGGTCTTTATGCTGTGTTTCACAATTGCTATCTGGGAGACTGCAGCAAAAATTGTGTTTGTGGGTGTTTCCCACCAAACCTACGAAACAAGAATAAATGCCCCAATACCAAATATATGAAGAAACCTTTTATTTAAGCTGCATAAATAGTTGTAATTGAATCCCATGTCATTGGTGAGGGAAGGGTTATAGCCATAACCAAAGGTTTACATAGCGTGAGACACTGCAGTGGGGAACTGTGCTATTAGAGTATTTTTCCTAAAGTATTTTTAAAACATTTATAATTTATATAAAAACACCAGGTGGTACCTTTGAAGTTATTTAGCATGAAAGCCCAATAAAAAGCTCCTTAGGTTTTAACAGCATGATACAATAGCTCTCACAGTATGTATAGTTAGCCAGCTCGTATTCAGTAGCGTAGGGAGCAAGAGCACAATACTTAGTGCTCTCTGTCAAATCAAGAAAAAGTCATTTCACCACTTATGGTGATTTACATGCATAGCAAGTTGGCCCAAAATGCAGGTGCTTTTTCCAAGAATGGAGAGGAAGCACAAAAGGTCAGAAACATCATCACAAGCACTTAATACAAAGCAGTTTCATTAGGTTTCCACAGATACGTGATGCTCAAGGAAATCCCAGCTGAAGCATGTCCTTCAAGTAACACACATGTAAGCACTATCCTAATTTGCTCAGTTATTCAGCGCTGGAGATCATGTCAGCTTGTTAATTAGGCAATTAGCATCTGAGACATCAACACAAAGAAGTAGGAAAACAACCTATTTTCAAGGTGTAGGTGCACAGAAATAATTTCTTCAGGGACTCAAATTTCCAATTCTGAGCTCTGACTAGTCCCTTGTCTAGTTTTTTCAGAACAAAAAATGAAACCAAGGCAAAACCTCTGGTTTCAGGTCCCACTGTATAATCTCACTCCAAGTCAGTGGGAGTCTAGAGATACAGCCATGGGCAGATTTCATCTCTGTGCCTGTGATTAGTGATTGAGGAGGTGAGAAAACAAAGGAAAGAAAAACAGAAACAAAACTCATTTGATGTAGGATTGCTGCTTTTTCATGCTCTAGGCCACTGCGTATCACGGCTGTAACTTTGGCAGGGACCAGTTTTGAAAAGATACACAATAAATAAGAATCATAATTACATCAGCACCCAGGGTGCAGGCAAATGTACACCTCAGTATTTGTTCTAAGATTGGTGGCAACAACAGCAACAAAATCTGAGCCATTTTCCCCCTACTACAAGTTCTGACATCTGTATTTGCACTCAGGGAGGGGATGTACTGTGACAGTTTGGGTGACAACCTGAGGGCCAGTGGAAAACTCTGTTGGCACATGGGCAAGAATGGCATCCTGCCAGTGCAGGCTGTATAAACCAAGGCCCTGGCAGGGCCATCCATGCACAAACCTCTTTTGCAGCTGGTGATATCACAACATTATTCCCATTGTTTTGATTTGTCCAGTGCACAAACCCCAAATATATTGAGTAGGGCTAGAGGGGAACACTTGTTTTCTCCACTTTGATAGTCAGTTTTTTCTAAGCTGACTTCCACAAACACAACTTAAAAGTGTTTCAAGGAGGTCTGTCAATAGCCTGAAGTGTTAATAGATTATTTGGTAGACTCCAACACTAATCCAGACAAGCACCATGAATTGGCTGAGGAGAAACCCAATGGTTGTCAATAAACAACTGAGCCATTACCATCCATTCCTTCAGCTTGATTAATGGGGAGGGCTCAAGTGAGAGTGTAATGGCAGCTTCTCTTTGATATGCAAGTTTCTATCATATTTCTACTCATTGTCAAAGGAAATAAAAATAAAAAAAAAAAAAATCACAGAATAAATTTTTAAGCTTCCAGGATATAACACTGCTTTGTGATCCTAGGGGGGAACAAAGCCTGGATCTGCTCCCAGATCAGAGCAGATAAAGCAGCTTTGGTCATCCCCAGCCATCAAACTCCTGCCCTGGTGCCTGAGCACTGCCATGAACCAGCTGTTTGCAAGCTCCTACCACTGCACAGTTCTGCTGAGAGCACGTTGCCCACGTGCAGGCTGAAATTGCTCAGAGCAAACTTGTCCTTGGTCTGTCTCGGGACTTTCCTGCTGGAGGATGGCAGGAATCTGAGCAGGAGGGTTCACAGCTCACCCCTGGCAAGAAGCTGCCAAGTTAAGGCACATGTACCCCAGGCAACAGCCTACAAGTGAGCAAGTACAGCATCCCCACCTAAGGTACACCCAGAGAACTCGTGTCAAACTGCAGGGAATTTGCCAGAACTGCTTTTCTAAGGTTTGTGCACTTGTGCTGACTCAGTCACTAGGAAAAAGGAAAGTAATGACTCTAAGTGAGTGTGTTCAGAGAACAAATAGGGATTTTTATTTTTTATTCCCAATGCTTTACCCCTACTTCATTTTAGAGGCAACAGCTGAGGATCTAAGTGCATTATACTGTAAATACACCAAAATGGAAATGTTCCTCTAATGGAACAGTTCATCACCTGGGCCAGCTTCTCCGTTGATTTACATCCCAGGAAGCCTCAGGAGCACTGCAAGGGCTGCAAATCAGTGAAGAATAGCATCCTTTGAGTCTAAATCCCCCCAGCCATTGAGAAGTCATGTTAAGATGTAGCTGGAGCTGTGGTGTTCACGGGGGGACTGTCAGTGGGAGCAGCTCCAATCAATGGCATTGAAAGGGAGCTCTGTGGTTAACGCCCGCATCGATCACGCTGAAGAGTGATAAACAATTGCAGCCATCAGCCCAGGATCACTGCATGAAAGATTCCCATGTCTTCCAGGCTGTGTTTTTTAGAGTTGACTGTATCGTTGTTCAAACTACCGAGTTTTACAAGCCTGTTTTTCTCCTTTCTGTAAATGATGAAGCACTAGGATCTGGAGGACAAATATCCTTTAAAGCAATAAGATGGTTTGGGAAAATGACTGTAAAAACATGCCTTGCCAAGTGGTAAATGTTGCTCTTCTCAGTATCTTTGACATCTTTGAGCTGGATGCCAGGTTAATTTTTTCTTTAAGCAGTACAACAGCAGGATGGACACTACAGTGGGCACATGCCTAGTGACAGAGGGACAAAGACACAACTCCAGGGACTCAGGAAACTACATCCTGATGTAATATGACAAAATCAGGATTGGAGGTGAAACCAGCTCATTTCCATGGATGCACTTGATAGACAACTTTGCTAGAATAGAACACATTTCAAAGTTTGACTAAGTGAAATAAATACAATTCCAAGTATCTACAGGAAACAAAACACATGTGCTTCGTTTTCTCACAGACACACCTTCCATGCTAATTTACACACCTGAGAAACTAGGAATTTCCAAAATTACCAAAAGGCAGACAAAATCCACTTCAGAGCAGAGATGGAAAAATCAATGTTGATTTGTGCCAGTATAGGCTTTATTCTGACACATGTGAAGAGAAAAAAAAGGAATTTTCTCCCACTCTTTCCTTGATTTTTGCATTTCACATGGATAGCTCTGAAAATTTGGCTTTCTCAGTCCCTATAAAACAGTCCACCAATATCTCAACTGATTTACAGGACTGCCATACAGGATAGCTGTTCTGATTCCCTGTGCTGGTATTCAGCTGTGCACACTGGATGCTGCTTCCAGACACTCCAGTTATGAGACATTTTCCATTTCATCTTTTGAGAAGGAACAACTGGAGAAAAATGTCTCCTCCCATTAATGGGGAAAAAAGCCCCAAAAACCAAATCAAAACCAAACACCAAAAAAATCCCTAAAATTAGCAGCTAGAAGAGCAAATGAAATGAAGAGGCCAGCCGAAGTGCTTTGGGTAATAAATCTAGAAATAAAAATGGGTACACCTTCCCCAGGAACAGCTGTCCCATGACCAGCAGCCCTTTATGGCATGTTCAAAACCTGCCCTGATTTAGTTTCACCCACAAGGTTATTCTGTGAAACACTTTAAACTAAATTCATAAAATCTCTTCCCTTTCTGAGCCAAGCATTGGGCAGCTGAGAGCCTTTTCACACTTTATTTTGTGAATGAAATTAACTGTGAGCACATCTGAACTTCCCTTCTGACCACATCTCCAACCAGGCCAAAAGAAAGAAGAGACTGCTCTGAAATGTCTGTTTGTTACTTTAGTGATGTTTGTGGGGTCTCCTGAGCAAAACCACACCTGTAATCATTTTCCTGAGGGGTTTAAAACAGGCACTCCTCCATTAGTAATTATTCATGGGAGAGGTGGGAGAGAAGACTTTGGATTTTCAACATGTGAGATCCCTTCCTTCCATAGTTCTAATGGCACTGCTGACTGAATAAACAGGCACTGGGCCTCTCAGGCTGCTGCATTTAGAAGTGGCCATGTAATTGAATATTTGCCCATTGGGGGGTAAGCACTGTGTGGGAGCCTTGTGCACAAATCTTATTCAATAACTTGTGGGATGCACAGAAAAAGCCTGTGCACCTCCTTAAACCAACTAGCATGAACATTTATTTACCATTTTCATTTTCTCTGTCAATCAGCTTTCAGGAAAGGAAGAAAAAAGTAAATTGTTGGTATTCATAATGCCTCAGTACAAGAACACTGAGTAATGGGGTTGATGTCTCCAGCATGTTTCCATCATTTTTGGATAAAATTTGTTGGCTTATCTATTTACACAGCATTAATGGTCTGTTACATATGAATCAAATGCAAATGTTGACAAAAAAGGTCCAAAATTCTTCTGTACTACACCGTAGAAACCAACAAACAGAAGCACTAACCCAAACAAAACCAACCCCTGGACCATTTAGGAAGCCAGGCTGATTTTCATAAACTAATTAAGACAATTCCCAATTAGGCATAAAATAGAAGATCCAAGATGAATTTTCTAAGGAAAGAAGGAGAGTCTCCATCCCCACGGCTGACTGATGCTGGAATTTGAAGTGCTTTAAAAATAAAACTCTGCACCACCTCCCTCACCCCCATTTTAAAATAGTCCTTTCCAAGGCAATCAGGAATATCTCCTGGAAGAGCCAAATCAAACTACATCTTGTCCTTGAGAATATTAGCTGAGGAATGATTTTTGCAAGCTCCACTCTAAGGCATACATAGATCTGATGACAGCTTTGGAATCTTCAGATAGAGTTAAAAAACGTGTTTTTTTTCATAATGCCAGCATTCCTGTCTCTATGAAAGCCCACAGGGTCACAGTTCTTTTAGCCAAAACTAGAGAAATAAACTATGAATAATCTTTTACTATTTCATTTTGCTATTCTCACTTCTCATGCAAGTTTGGGGGATTGCTTTTGATTTCTTTTCCCTGCCATGCTGTAAGCTAGCACACGATTTTAAGGAAAGAGATGTCAGTAATTAGGCATATCGAGTTTTTCAAGCTGCTGGATTTTTAGTGATTTTTTTTAAAAGAACATGAAAAAATTCCTTCAGTTTTCTCATCCCCAGGACAAGTGACAGTATTTTCTTCATGCTTCAGTGTGGGCACATGGGCTGGTTCAAAACTGCATATAGACTAGAAAAAATGGTATTTATTGCCTAACAAAACTTATTTTCATTTACAAGATAAAGAGGGGTGGAATAGTTATGAAAATAAAGTAAAATCTTTTAGGGGTTGAACATGGAAACTTCGTGTTTTCCAGCCACTTGTAAGAACCAAGGCCTCTGTGAGCACCCCCTTTGGCAGTCCCATAGAATTTATATCCTCTAACTGAGAACTTCTCCATAGCTCCCATATGGCTCCCAGCAGCTTCCACTGGCTGGGATTTCTGTACCTATAGAAATCTAACATGGCATTAAAAATAATAATTCACTACTGGTAAATCAGTGGGATGCCAGTGAGAAGACAAGATAAAATAACTCTTAACTATGTAGATAATTCCCAGGGAATGGAAAACTTCAGTGCTGAGCCCCTCCATCAAAGCCTGCTGAAGTCAATTAGAAGACTTCACTTCAGCTGAGGTCTGTACCTTAGTGTGTGGGGAAGGCTCAAAGAAAATGGCTCAGTTGGCTAAAACCTGCTTTTTCTCTCATTCCCCCTCACGTTTGTAGTTCAGGTACAAAAATCAAAGAGATCTACGCAAAGAAAACTGAAAATATAGCCCAGGAGAAGGTGTTTCTCCAATCTTGCACCTCTCAGGCAGATTCCACAGGACTTTGCCAGTGAAATCCAGAAGGATGTATCTGGAATCCATACAGCATTGAGCAGCTGAGGTAAAAGAATATCTATGGCACAATTTCTCTTAAATACATCTCACATCTGTCAAAGCCCACTGCAATCAATACTTTTATGACTGTAGCTGCAAGTTGCTGAAGGAACACAGCAGCTATCTTTTAAACCGATATCAGCAAGATATAATGGGATATTGGAATTAACGTTAGCTCAGTCAAGCATGACAGCTCGGTGTAATGACTAAGTGTCAGCTACTTTGAAAGTTTACATCTCTTTTAATTACCACGATTACCCAGCTGACTGGTTTTCAGCTCATACAGCTCCTGGAGGCTCCGAATGAGCAGCAAACTGCAAGGCATAGAAATGTCAGCAAAGTTTTCCACAGCATTGTGAGGATCAGATGTTGATCCTCATCAAACTGCTGTCCCCTGCTAAGAAGCACACTGCAGAACACACCACCACTGCTCAGGGTGGGGAGATATATTCTATTTTTGTTCTCTCACTCAATAGAACAGCTTTTCTGGGAGGTGGCAGTTGTGGAAACTCAATAGATCAAGGAGCTTTCTTACTGCAAGGCTGCTTCTGTATCCCACCCAGTACAGGGTGGCTGAAAACCTGCTTGTTTTATTTCTAATTAAGGCTTCCCTCTTTTGTCTCCAGGCTACTATTGCTCTTCAAATGAAATCCTGTGGGTTACACACTGGGCACAAAAAATGTTTTTCCCCTGTGTGCACAGCCAGGTTGGAAACACAAACCTGACTTTTAATGAGTCCTGTTTCCAGCTAAACCACCTTTCACTTTGTCACCTCAAAACTCCCAAAAGGAGCAGGTGTGAGGGAACACCAGGTAAGCACACACCTGCACAAAAGCCCTTTAATTGGTCAGTCCTACACCAGGCCTGGATAAGGCAAACTGGGACCACTGGGACTCTCCAAGTGCTGATTCCAGGGAGGACAAAGGAAACTTCTAAGTGCTGAATTAGACCTTGACTGAGACATGGCATTTTGCAGTAGAATTCAGTCAGGGAGGGACATCTCTTCATCACCTCTGCTGTCTATAAATGCACTTTTGCACTCCTACCCTTTACCCCCACATTCTGTGCACTGCAAGACTGGTGTGCTCCTCTTTAACAACACATTTTTAAGCAAGTATTTCAAGAGAAATGAGGAGATGTTTTCATAATGAAGGTAATTACCATTGCATTTTAATGTACTGCAATAGAGAGCCATGGTTCAGCAGCTTTACTTTAGAGCACGTGTTAAAATAGAGAGCTTTAGATCTATCAGGAAATACATCTGTAACTAACCTTTGGTGCCTCGTGCCAGGCTTTTCTCTTACTAAACACTAATAAGGTGTGCTCTGGCCTGCCTGCCACAAGTGGATGAGGCTCCTTTAATGAGTCTATAACTACAAAAAAAGAAAAAAAGGAAATAACTACCTAGTCACTTTGGCCTCATTTTATAAATAGTGCCATCTAATAATTCTAATTGTGACAGAACATTGCCTCCTAGAGATTGATATCACTACATTACAAAAAAAATAATCAAATCAGAGTGCAACAAAGGAGAGGGGAGCTCAGAGAATAAATAAGATTAACCATAGATAGGGCCAGCTATCAGAACCATAATAGTGTTATAAATCCCATTCCTTTCAATATATCTGACATAGTATAGAAAATAGCAGTAAAATGCCACATACAGGTTCATTATTTTCCTTGCCACACACTGCTTCTTGGGTAGGTTTGTGAGAAGTGAAGGAAAGGGGAAGAGGTTGTTTAAGGGATGGTGAAGGAGCATTCACTCACCTTTTTTCGATGAGAAAAGTGCTTATTTTGGACATGCACAGGAAGGCTCTCACAGGAGAGATGAAGCCACTGACAGAAGCCCTCAGGTACTACTGGCAGCTGTTCCAAAGCATGTGAACTCAGCCAAGCCCTGAAAATCCTTCTCCAGCCTGTCAAGGCCCAGAGAAGGCAGCTGAGCCTTGTTAGCAAATCAGCCAGGCAGAATAGGTAAACTTCAATTCTCCCAAAAAGTCAATTAGGAGGAGTGTGGAGGGCTGTTCAGCTGGCTGGTAACAGAAGGGAGATTGGCAGCCTTGGCTTGGCAGGCAGGGGCCAAGGTGGCCAGGATAATTACCAAGGCTGGGTGGGCACAGGATGCTCTTTGGGGCTCCTTTAGCAAACAAGGCTGGGGATGGGAATGCTGCCAGTGGAGCCCTGCAAACAAATCCCAGCCCGGGCAGAGCTCTGCCCTGCAGCACCCAGGGGTGCTGTGTGAGCTGTGACCCTGCCAGCAATCCTGCTCTTGGGAGAAATGCTGCCCGTGGCACAGAACCCCCTGCTCAGGTCTGTGCTTTTGCTGAAAAGAAGCTTTTGTGCGTAAATAAGTGAAGGGAATCTGGAACAGAACCTCCATGAGTGAGATGCAACTCTAAAGCAAAGGCTGTGGAAAGTCCCAGTGGGAAGCAGTTTAACAATTGGCATCAGAGCTGGTGGGAGCAGCAAATGGAGCAAATGAGAGAAAGCAGCACAAGGTGTAAATTGTGAGGCCTTGGGTCAGTCAGAGGAGAATGGGTAAGAAATCTCCTTTATTCCAGCTCTCACCTATTGTGATTTCCCCTGCAGAAAAAAAAAAAGAGCTTTCCAAATGGATAAGCCATCAATGCAAGCTGAATTTTATGCTGGCTACAAAATGACTCTCTTATTAACCTTTCATCTGAGAATCACCATCAGGTTCTCCCTGTGCAGTGTTAACATCTCTCTCAAACAAGGTCTCTTTTTTTTAAAAAACACACTGTTTTTCAGTGGCATTTTCCAAAGCATGAACCTGTCAGCTTCCTTTTTTTCCCACAGGAGCCCCAACCTCACCTCAATCAATCACTTTCCTGAGAAAACTTCCCTATTTCTCTGTCTTAAGCCTGCTAGAGCTGGCTGCTGTGGGGAAGGCACGGGCACGACAAACCTGTAAAAAAGGAGCTTTACAACCAGGAAATGTTAACTATTATTAATGCATTAGAGAGCCAACACAGTAGCTGCTGTTGCTGTCAAATGCTTTAGTAATACACTAATCTCACCATCCACATAATTCTGAGCAACTCCCCAGAGAAGCCAGGATTACTGCTTTGGCCATATAAAGGTAAATGTTGCTTTCCCCATTATGATTCTACCCACAACTTCCAGCACTGCCTGATTAAAATACCTTGGCCCTGACTTTCACAGTATTTTGAAGGTGACAACATTTTTAGACATGACATCCTTCTCCAAAAGAGAGTGCAGTTACAGGAGCTTTTTAATGGCTTTTGCAAAGCAATAACCCTGCAACTTGAAGAAAAAAACCAAAAGAAACCTAAATATGAAAAGGCTGCTTTTATTAAGATCATCTTTTTAATAAAAATTTGTTTTAGAGCTGAATATCATTCTATGAGTATAGATGGTAGAGAACTGGGTGCTGTGGCACTGAAAGCTTCCTTTCCTAGTGACTTATTTTACAGTAAGTACTCCTCATTTATTTTATTTATTATAAAAAAACAAGAAAAAAGAGACAAAGACCATTTTGATGTGTGCTTTTTTTCCCATGCTCAGGTGTGAGGTGTCTCTGGCAAGGATAATCTGTCAGTATTTACAGACAAAATAAACTCCATCAGAAACGTGGATGTTT
This sequence comes from Thryothorus ludovicianus, assembly GCA_013397245.1. Classification (NCBI taxonomy): domain Eukaryota; kingdom Metazoa; phylum Chordata; class Aves; order Passeriformes; family Certhiidae; genus Thryothorus; species Thryothorus ludovicianus. The sequence goes on along the minus strand of VZTB01016398.1, from coordinate 1,619,115 downwards.
CTTTCTGTATACGTTGGGAAATTCCATCAAGAGACCTGGGAGCCCTATCCAAAGGAAGATTTCTGGAGATCAGAAAGAGATGTTTGCTTGGAAGTTTCCCTGCTCCCAGAGCTGCTCTTTGTGCAGCCTGTGCAGGGACCCTCTGGAGCAGAGCCACCACAGCTGACAAAGCTCCCCCGTGGCCTCCTGCACCTTCCTCAGTGTTCCTGCTATGATTATATTTTGTTAAACTAGATCAAAGATTTGCAGCTCCTCACAAGTCACGAAAACATAAACACAGTGACAATAAAAGTATTCACCAGCTATCTCAGAAATGGTGGGCATCAAGCTCAAGGACTTATTTTTTCATTGTATCTGTGAAAATTTCTTCTTAAGTAGCCTGGGAATATAATTTACAAAAGATTTCTGATTCAGTTCCCTTTAACTCCAGGTTTGTCCTTGACTCTTCCAGCAAGAAGATTTTCTTATAATTTTAAAACTTCAAATCACCAGTCCTGCTTCCAGAGCTGCTCAAGTGCAATCCCTCTTTTGGCCAGAATCCATCACACGTGAGTTTAAGTGTCTCAAATGTCAGCAAATGAGCTGCAAAGGGGCATCCTACTATGCACTTCATTTCACTTAAGTAAGGACAACATTTTTTTTTAAATTCAATTTAGTATTTGCAGATATCAATTTATTTAGAACTGTCCTGTTGCTAATTTTTATAAGCATTTGTTCAATAAATGCATCTCCCTGAAGTCCCAAGATTAGTATTTGCCTCCCCAACACTGCAGCTCAAATATTTTTTTGACAGAAATATTTACAGATGAACATAAAGCTTTTGACAGAAATCTTCCAAGAATATCAGCACATCAAGGATCTCCATCTGAATTCAGTGAAGCTACCACTTTTTTCCTCTCTGCTGCATATGAAAAGATTCCTTTAGAACATCCTAAGGAAACTTTTGCAGTATCGTGACTAAATTTTCATACAACTTGTAACAAGTTTAATTGTAATGAAGTCTGTGGAGAGCAGTACCCACTCACATAAATTAGGCTGTTGGAGACTGGCAGATATTGCTGAGAGGAGACAGATGTACTGGTGAAGCAGGATTATATTTAAAGGGCCACAGTTTCTTCCCATTAATCCCAACCACCAACAGAACACATCTGGATGGGATATGGTCCTGGCTGAGAACAATGTGTGTCATGGGTAGAAATCTCAGTTTTTCCAGTTCTCAGCCATCTGGGAGTTTATGAGGCCACAGAAGAACTGGGGGCAACTTGGAGCCACCCCCTCAGCTGCTGTAGCTGAAGTCAGGGCAGGAGCAGATGGGTTTGTGTGGCTGAGACCTGCAATGGGTTCCCTGGTGCCCCTCCTCTGCACTGAGCAGATCTTGAACCTAGGCCAATGTACACTGAGCTCAGAAGGGTGCTTGAAGTAGCTTAATTAGGGAGAAGCTTTGCAAAAGCTGCTTCTGTATAAAATAACTCGTTTACTAGCAGAGTATAGAAACAATTCAACTGCTTTCTACATTTCCACATCCAACACGCTCTGTAGAGAGAAGGAGCTCCCTCACAGCTTCGTAAAAAAGTATAACAATGGAAATTATTTAAAAAGAGCCTGAGACACCAAAAATCCAGCAATTAAAAGCACCTAATATCATATTCATGCTTTCATGTATCAGATGCTCCCAAACTGTTCTTGCTGCATGCCTGCATTCATTACAATATGTAAAACTGGGAGTGATAGTCACGGTCTTAAGTCAAATTATCCCACATCAAAAATCAGCCTCTGCTCTTCTACCTCAATCTTGTCACGCTGCTGTGGCTCCAAACTTGGCCACTTCCTTTAATATAATCCTTATCTTTAATGCTTCCCTCCCTTCACCCTCCCTGCACTTCAAAATTGCTTTGTGCTGCAAAATGCAGCAAAGCATTGTTCGGAAGGAAGGGAAAACCTCCCTGCAGTAATCTCATATCCAACTGCCAATTTAGAAACTCAAGGTGTCAAAACCCTCCCAAGTGGCATTTTCCTCCCATATGTTTTTAAATGTTCCCTCCCCAGAGGTGACCCTTGTGAGATGCCACATCCCTGGCAGGAGCACTCCAGCTCGGAATCCATCTGCTGGGAGCTGACACTTGAATTAGCTGGGGGTGAGGGGACAGGCACCCACCCTGCTGATGGCACCAAAGTCTGTGTTCAGGGGTGACCCAGCACCTTCCTCATCTCAGCTGCTGCACACAGAAACCACCAGGATTTCCCTCGTACGCTTTGGGAATACCAAGTGGCAGAAAAAGAAATCATCCAAGCTAATTACTGAAAGAGTGGGATAAGTAAATGAGTCACAGCAACAGAAATCTCAGCAAATGCTTGTCCTTTCACCACATTAAAACCTGCTATTTCTCTTGGGAAAATAACTTCCCTTCCTTTAATATTAATAAAAATCATGTCAGAAACACCAGTAGAGGCTTATAGAAATGTGACTAAATTTTAGATATGTAGCTTCTTTGGAAAGCTATTCAAATATGTTAAATAATCTTTAATCAGTGGAATGCTTTGCACTTGATTTTTTGCATGAAATGTTTTAAGATAAGAGAGGCTTTTAAAGCAACTTTCAGGTTCATTCCATTCCCATAATACCTCTTCAAAGTTCAGAGCCATGGCTGTGCATTCAAGTGCTGCATTACCAAGAAATGTACACCAGCTTGAAAATCAAAATATTATCACATGGGCATAAGGACATTATCTGGAAATGAAGATCAAGTAAAAATCTTCAACATGTACAATGAATATTAGGGGAGGATATAATTGTTAATGAACTGGAGAGTTAAATAGCACTATCACAGTGGAGAGAAACATATTTATTTTTATTCCAAGAAAGAAAAGGTGGAATTTCTAGGCAGTGAGTAGGCTGAGATCCTTCTCATTGCATTTGATGACAGACTGCAAGGGGTGTAAACTCAGACAAACAAAATTTTTACTTTGAAAAGCAGCAGGTTTCCTGCCTTGAGAGCTAAAAGATCCAAATCTCCCAGCGATCCCTTTTCCGTAGAAATTCTTGGAAATTTAAATGTGGCATTGTGCCTGTCCCTGCACATGTAGGAATCTGTATCTTTGAAATCAAGAGATGATTTCAGTGCCAAAATTAAGTCAGGTTTTATCAATGTGCAAATGTCTGGTCCTGGAGGAACGATGGGCTGTGAAATTTTAGGGATAATTTTGGTCCTTCGCAGGGGATCCATTGTTTAAACACCTAGCTCAGGGACCCAAATGACTCCTGAGCTTCCCCTCATGGTGGAAAGAAATTGTTTTTTCCTGAAGGTGGTTCAGCCCATCAGAGCTCAGGCTTCAATTCAGGGCATTCAAACTGGCTGCCTAAATTTTTGCGTGGTAGTTTCTTACCCTGAGTTATTCCACTGTCCTAAGAGTATGTGCTGACCACTATCAAAAACCCAAGAGTTTTCTCTGCCAAGGGCAGGCAGTGCCCAAACAAATGTTTTGATACAATTACAGCTGCAGAAACAATGAGCAAATAATGTAATAGGTATCGTGTAATTAAACAGATCACATCAAGAGGCTCTGTCTTCTATCAAGCTGACTTATTATTCCACAATGCATGACAAAAATCAACTCAGATGAAAAAAGTAAAGTTTTTCAGTAGAACTGTAGCAAGCCATTAAACCTTGCAGTCTGTGATGGTTTGCAATGTGTCTAACACAGAACACCAAGGGTATTGCAGGTCTCACTTCATGTCACATCAAGTCATTATTTTTTTTTATTGATGCATTACATTCTTGAGTTTGGGATGGCAGAAGTTGCAGGGAGGTCTCTGAGGTGCAGGTCTGGGTAAAACAGAGCATCAGGTCATGAGATATTTATCAAGTGATAATGGGAACAACCAAAAAAGAGATGAGGTGGGGACAAAAGGCTTCTCCAGCTGGGAAGTTATCGAACACTTGGAGCCCAGAACAGAGAGCTCAGTGGCAGCTGGTTGCCCTGACTCCCTGAAAAATTAATCACTGCAGATAAATGCATAAAAAGACACCACCTCAATCTGTTTTCCACTGAAGCTGGTGGCTGAATTCCCATGTCTTGCTGCTATCCACCCTCCAGTCTGTGCCATGAGGCCCAGATGTGCTCGCAGCAGTCCTGTTGTTGTGACAGAATAACACCAGTGGGTTTGGGAGTGCTGCTGAGGGGAAAATCCACAGGACCTGGTCTCACCACTGCTCTGCTCCTGCTTCTTCTGTGCAGAATGAGCCCCCAGTTTTTGAGCCTTTGCAGTGTCAAAATTCCAGGTTTGGCCACTCACAGGAAACTCACCTTGAGGAATTTTATTCCTCCAGATACAAAACCTGATTTATGGTATATCCATTGAAGGTGCTGGAGCACAAAGGGCTTTGCTATCAGTCTTTCTTGTAGCTCAGCAGATACATTTGGAGCCCTGAGACTCTTCTAAAACACTGGAGCAACATTTCTCACTAATCTGCCACTGTTTTCAGCAGGCATTTTTAAAAACAAGGATTTCTTACACACAGTGCAAAAGCACTTCATGATTTCAGAGTAAGTACACCAGCAAGTACCAGAGCAGACCTTGCAAATATATCTTGGTCTAGAAACAGTCATTCTATGAATATTTTAATTGATAAAACCATATTGTAGAAATGTTCATAGAAGATTAACACAAGTGGAGCACAGAATAGCCAAAGGAAATTAATTTACAAGTGTGATGGCATGAAAATTCCCAGGAGACACTGAGCAATTGAACTAACCCTAGTTATATGAGCTCTCTCTGTGCTTTCAACATCAGCATTACACTTGGAAAGAAAATTCTTCTACCTGCAGCAGAGCAGAAGGTGCATAAAGGGCTGGTAATGAAGCCCAGTTAGAAACCTTTCTATGCTGCCTTGCACTTGCCTAAGTACCAAACCTATGGAAACTGCATCAAGTTCCCACTCAAGGATAGGTTCACGTCAAAAAGTACCTGCTATAAGAACCTTTGCAGTCTAAATAGGACAATGCCACTTACGTTGTGAAAAAGAACATTTAACAGTGTGCAGCTCTGTAATTATGGGCTGTCAGCAGCTGATACAACACTGTGCTGGCATAACTACGGTGCAGACTTCACATTTACTGGGCCAGCTTTTTGGTTTAGGAAAATTGGTTGTAGAGACAACACAACCTGACAGAAAGCACGAGGATCCCTGGGAAGCAGCTCTGGGGAAAAGCAGGGTGGGATGCTACAGCTGACAGGGCTGTGCTGAAGGTTTTCCTACCCCTTGCCCTGAGCTCTCCACAGCCCTCTCTCCTCCCTCCCAGCCCCATGATGTCAAACAAAGGTAAAATTCATGAGAGGAAGGTTTTCTGGATGTGCAGCCACACTGGAGAGGGAGCTGCTTTACAGCAGCCACGAGCTCTTTGGAGGCACAAGTTTTGTGGAGACCCTTCCTTGTGCAAAAGTATTCTTAAGGAGGTGAATATTGGTTTTGTGCTAATAGGAGTAAAATGGGTTGAATTAAGTTGGAAAATAGCCACTATATCCAATTATCAGATAAAACTCAGAGTTCAGGAGGCACAATTGTACTTGTAGCAGAACCTTGAGAAGTCAGGGAGGCTTTGCCCCTGGCTCAACAAGCCAGGATTCCCCTCTGTGCATGCACAAGACCATAAACATTTCATAAATGATTGCAATCAAATCCAAATAAATATATATAATAGACCAATCTTCTCAAGATTGATTCAGAAGAATCTCTGTAAAATGATACGTGCCTGTACATATAAAACACGGGGAAAAAAGGGCCCTTTTCCCTTATGTTTTAAATTACTGAATACTCCAGACTGGTTCCTTTGATTTTAATCTGAAAGGCTGAATTTTCAGATTGCCTAAAGATAAATGAATATTCGTCATCTGTCCTACTAACATTTTTCTAAGATATTGCTTCTCCTTTTGGCAAACCTGCTAAGATTTGCTTCTCGTTTTTATCTTCTGTTGTAAAACCGAATTTGTTTTGAATGACAAATAATTCATTACAGAATTCATTTTTTAAACTTTTCTTGCCTGAGACATCTTTTTGATGGTTTCAGGGCATTGTTCTAGCCAAAGTATCAAATCCACTCTTCTATTTATTCCACCGTGCAGTTTTGTGTTTTGCTCTGGCAAGCTTCCAGCTGAATTAATTTGACATTCACTGATCAATCAAACTGTCTCATTACCACCTTCTGCCCGCCTTGTCATCATGGTCCACTGTTGACAGGAGTAAGGAATGAACATCCACAGGGTCACCTTCAGAAAAATCTTTTATTTAATTGTCACAGACCTACTGCCAAGCCCTGAGGTTATCTGCAGTGTTCCTGCGTGTCTCTCTTTTTCTCTTTACAAGTGTAGGGAATAATTTTACGTGGGCTCACGCCGTTCACAGATGGAGCCACTCCAGCAGAGTTATTTAAGCAGTGGCCCCAGCAATTACCCTGAGTGCTTGCATGAGGAGGGTGGTTTTATTTCAAAAGCCACATGAATGATAGGCCAAGCAGACCATTCAGAGGAAAGTGTTCAGAAAATGATACTGAGAAAGACTGACAAAACTCTCATTATGGTATTATCTATATTCATTATGCAAGATAACCACTTGCCTTGTTTTCCTTGTTATACAGTATATTATTCCAATTAATAACTATTTATTATTTGTATTTTTATTATTATTTGTAAGTGTCAACTGATATGCCTAAGACAGCACAATGGCTTATCACAATAGGTACTCTGCTAGTGGATCTGCAATTTCTGTTTTCATTTAGCTGAATTGGCACCTGTAGCATTTTTATGAACTTCTTGTGAAATTTAAATTTACATGTCTTGTGCAGGAGTTAGAGCATTTGGAAGGAGCTATCTACTTTTTTTTTTTCTTTAGTTTGTTGGTTGTTTTTTTTTTTTTCCCCTCCTGAATGGGTTTAAATTTCCCATAGCAAGACACATGTTTAAACATTCTATGATATTTTTCATGGAGATATTTTGTTTCAAATTTTACATGAACGACCAGTGAATTCCTACACACTGCTAGAAAGGGAACTGAAGTCCTTTATATTCTCATGAGACCATTATAGGACAGGTTTGGTTTTCTTTAGTTGCACATATTCATGGATTTTTTTGGCTTAGGAACACTCTGTCATCCATTGCTACCCCAGATCACATAACACTGATCCTTATATACCACAGGTTCCCTAGGCAGCACAATTCTACCAGATTATGAATCTGATATTTCAGATTGCTTTTGTGTGGAAAACACATAATATTCCTCAGGCTTATTGTAAGATTCAGGCTGCTGTGGTGGAAAAGAAAGCATGATCTGATAGACAGGATTCATTTACTTCAATACATCACATTTTATGTTGACCAACTTACCATCTAACTCTTTTTCTCCTATTTCTTACAACTACTTTTCAATGAGAGAGTAATTTCCATAATGTATATTATGACTTTTTTCCTTCATAAAACTTTTGTCTGAGTTAGCTGTACGTGTTTGGAGTTCTGTGTGGGTTCCACACAGCAGCAAAGACATCTCAACAATGCAGATGTGCAAACTGTTAATTCCTAATGACACAATCAAAAGCATGACACAGAAACCCCATCACTGTCACAAAGCAGGCAGGGATGCTCTAAGATGAGAGAAGCTGTGCCAAGGAGTGGGGTGGATGTTTCAACAAGCCAAAGTCATAAGACACCTTGGGACCAATTTACTGCGTACTTAGAAACCAAAGGGTGTCATTAACTTTAAGAGGAAAGCTCACTCTGCAGTAAAACAGAAGCCATCAAACTGGAGATGGGAGAGTTAAAGGAGTTATTAAAAGGTTGGGAAGTCGTTTGGGTGCAAGTTTGGCTGGTGCACTCCCCAGATACCAAGGGGAGCTGAGGTTTTGCTGCTCCCGTCCCAGAGAAGGTGCTGACCCACCAGGAATTTGTGGTTAGAGCTGCACAAGGGGTGTCTGAAGGAGAAATGATAATCTGCTGAACCATGAGACTGGCAGAGACAAAGCTGGGAGAAAAGGAAAAGTCAGGCCAACAAAAGTTTATTTTGGTAAGATTTGCAAAACTGAGAACATTATTAATTCAATCCTGAATAAATGTATTGGGGTCTGCCTTATGACATGCAGGTGGGAAAAACCCCAAATTTGTTTTTTGTCCTTCTGCCTGACACAACAAATGTTTTCTATATTTCTGTATCTAGAGAAGGGTTTAAAGGAAATCTTTTGAGTAAAGAAGATTATTTTGTCCTTGAAATGAGAAAATGTCTGGTTTTATACCTGTCACACAATCACTCCCTGAACTCCCTGCCCCTGTTTGCAAATTCATAGAAAGTTCAAAAAATTGCCAAAATAACCAGCTGAATTCATCACAGGAGACATCTATCAAACCCAATATTAATGCCACTAATTATAATTATAATTTAATATTAATATTAAACCCTAAACAAGGGCCACCCACCAAACCCTTTCCACCACACACCACGGACCAGCCCCGTGTGCCACTGCCACACAGCAGGGGAACCCCTGGGAAACAGAGCCAACGTGGAGAGGAGGAAAACCACATCTCTACACACCATTTTTAATAACATTTAATGCCATTTTTAATCACTTTATGTAAATTTGGAGGCTTGCAGCTTTTCTGCACAATTTCCTCTCGGCTAACTGATGAGGCCTTTGCCAAAACAGAAAAAGCTTGTGAGAATATCAGTCCCACAGGACATGGAAATAAACTTATGAATCACTTGCTAAAAAATCAAAGAAAAGGGGTCATGGAATACTTAAAATAGGCTTACACTTTAAGGAAAAGAGGACTTGAGTATTTTTTTCATTATTTAATGGTACTTTTCTGAAAATAGGCTGTAGCTTTGAGAAGTAGTGATTCTCATTTCTTTTTTAAACTGGTATTAGTGTGGATGAACTTTGTTGTCACAGCTCCTGATTCTGAGCTGTAGGATAGGCAGGTATGTAGGCATGATAGAGAAAGGAGAGCACCAGAGATTCTACTTTGAATAATTAAGGACCTTGCTCTGATACAACTTCTTTGGAAAGTGCAGAAGATTTCTCCTAGCTTTGGTAGTCTAAAAAGACATCTCATTTCCAAATAAGAAGTCATATTCTTAATGTAGGTGATGAGAAATTAGTGATTTGTTCCAAGGAATCTTTAATCAGCAATGTAGAGGGACATTTCATAGAACCACAGAATGGTTTGGGTTGGAAGGGAACTTAAATTTCCAACCCCCCATCTCTACAATTTTTATTGCATATTTTTCTAGCTGCTGCCACTCCTGTTAGGGGCTGTTGTGTCATCTGCCAGAGGTGTTTCAAAGGTCTTTGCCCACAGTAAAGTCTTTCCAGCCCTGAATTTCAGATTGCAAGACTCCAGCTCTCAGCCCTGCACCCTGAACACCAAGCCCAAACTCATTAACTCAAGAAATGCAGGAGTACAGTTTCCACTGGGTGCCAAGGAGGATATTTGTTGACATCAGGGGAATGCTTGAATTTTGTTTTCTACAGCTAAAGCTATAATAAACTGAGAATCCTTTTATTTTCCTTCTTATTTACAGTACAGAGTTGCAAGACAGATGGTAAGAACCCATCTAGCATAAAGAACAGGGTAGCTTTAATTGGCATTTCTGTTAAAAGGATTACTGTTTGATAAAGGCTTGTATTTTCCCCTGCTAAAGGGAGGAAATTAGATCTTTGATGGAGGCTTAGAATTGTGACTGAAGAAAGTATATATATCATTTTTGGGATGGATGGTTTATTTACAGCTGGCTCTGTAGCATTAGCTTATCAATTACCTCTCAAAATGTGATTTACCTATCTGGAGAAAAAAAACAAACATAGTTTTTATTGTCTCTAATGATCAGTTCTCACAGCTCTTGCTATTCCCAGCTGCAATAAAATAGTTCTAATGACAGAAGTTTCAATGTATCTGCCAAACTTTCACTGCTGTCAGCATACAGTCAGCACACATCTCTCCATCCTTCATTTTGTGTGATACTTCTTTCAGAGTGCACTTATATTCATTATGATGAGAGAAATCTTGGGGGTTTTTCCCAACTGGTTAATCTACATAGCTTTAAAAATGTATATGTTTATATAAAAAACCCAAACAAACCCCAAGGAACTGTCAAGAGGGCTGAATATGTCTCACTGAAATTGAAGACAATCTGTCATCCAACGCTCATACAGGAAAAATCCACAGGACGCCCATTAGACAGACAAGAGGATACAAAACAGATCCCAAACACTTTCCATCAGTGAAACCTCTCAAGGATTCACAAATCTCTCAGAAGCAACTGTTTGTGCACGAATATCACACAGTGCCTGAAATCTTCCCATTGTGGGATTTTAAAAGGATCAAATCTGGTCCCAATCCGCGTTTCCTTCCCTTTGCTCACCAAGCCCTGAACTCAAACCCACAGTTCTACCACCATCAATAAGCAATGTCACTTACTGAAGGACACATTTTCCCACCTACCTATTTTAGACAGAAAGACAGTTTTAGGAAATTTCCTCCATTGGCTTTGATTGGAGACAACCCCAATTCCGTGAAGCTGAAGGCTGGCTCTTACTTCTCCCACTGTCTCTCTTAAAATTTTAATTTTTATTTGCTTGTGGGAAACAGTTCGGACTGTTCTTAACGAGCCTAAAATATTAGAATTCAACACACTGACACAAGATTGACCACTTACAATAAAGAGAAGAACGAGCAAGGTTTTGCTCCTACCAGTGACAAATCCAAATGGAAATATCAACATCTTAGCACAGAATCAGTGAGTGTGGCCATTTCAGTAATCTTTGAAGGGCAAAACTCTTTACCTAGGAGTGACTCCTTACTGTCTTCCTTATTTTCCCTTTCCTCAGCTGCTTACTGTTCAGGTGTTGGTAAATGAAGTCCTTCATACAGCAAAGGTTGTAAGCATGTGATTAACATTAAAATGGCCTGTCAGCAGTCTCCGAGTGGATTTCATCTTGGGGCTACTGAGGTGCTTAATGTTCATTATGAATTAATTGCTCTGCCAGCTCAGAAGGTCTGTTTGCCATGTTGTGCCTATATTATTGCTGTGAGTTAAATTACCACAGTCTATAAAACACCTTGTAGTCCATTTCTTATGGATGAAAGGAGGTATGAAGAATAAATTGCAGTTTCTGAAACACAAACACCCACCTGAAATGGTTATAGGAAAATAGTTGTGGATACGTTTCTGTTCCACTTCGGTGTTGCAAAATTTGCTGCATTCTCTTTGTATCAGATAGTTCCATCTTGCTAATTTTCAAGTTTCTCAATCACTAATTACAAGGAAAATGTCAAAATAACAGGAAGATAAAGCACTAGGGGTATCATTTTTCTATCAATAAGATGTCTCTCTTCATAACTAAATTTAAAATACAGCTCAGACACTGCATGCCAGAAATCAAGGTAAAAAATATTCAAACAAGCACATTCCTACTGTATGAGAAACCTGATTCAGACTAATTTTAGAACACATTAGCTGTACATCTGAAAAAAGAGATCGAGCAAATATGTTTGTGCTAATATGTCTTCAATCCCACATTTCAAGGAGCATAAAAGCATGTCAAGCTCTTCCATCCTCTTTTGGCTCGCCTACAAGGAAATTGCATTAGTAAGTGGCATAAAATCATTCCATTTTGAGCAGTAACCTGACCCTTTGTTTTCAGTGGTGTCAGAACTGAGAGCTCAAAGGGACAATGGGAAAAGATGGCACCCTAGAGACAGATAGATCACACATTTTTCCTATCAATCAAATTGTCTTTGTGCTCTGGTGTACTGAACTCAAGAGTGTGGCTTGAATTTGACTTGCTGTCATAAATTTAGCCCTGTTTGATGCAGCAACTACACGTGAATGCCAGAATTAAGACTTTCTCAGTGATGTGGTGAATGCAATACGTTGCTCTTTAGATCATCCAAAATAGCTCAGAATTAAACAGAAAAAATTGACTCTGACCTCGCAGACTGGTTACTGATGTGCTCTGAGGTACTCTTAGGTGATTTTATATATATAAATACATCCAATAATGTGTTCTAACCTAGCTCAGAAATAATGCAGGTGGACTTGTACACGTGCATGAATGTCCTGGGCAGTCCTGACAATAACATTCACAGAAGGAAAGGCTGAGATGCTCAGCCAGAAGTGGCTATGTCTACCCTATTTGGCATCTGAAAATATTTAGAAACTAGAGTTTGACTGATGCTATCCTGTAATCAGTTAAACTGACATCATCAGTTTTACTTGGCAATTTGAGAAAAAATGATGTGGGAACTATTCGCAGTCTGTAATTCAAGACAACCAAGGGAATTGGCTGAAAATGCAGTTTTCTTCCAATGCACCCAAAGGAAACACCCAAAAAATTGAAAAGCCACCTGTGACACAGAGCTTGCAGTGATGCTGACAGGACCCACAGTGCTGAGCTTCCCACTAGACAGTGGATGAAGTTAAAAGGAGCCAGACAGAGCACTGTGAATCATTGAACAATGTCTTGTCAAGCACTGGAACAGTGGAAGAGTCACCAACCTTGGGAGTGTTACAAAAACGTGTGGATGTGGCCCTTGAGGATATGGTTTAATGGTGAACATGGTGCTGGTGCTGAGTTGGTGGCTGGACTTGACAATCCCTGAGGTCTTTTCTAACCTCAATGATCTTATGAGTCTCCCTGCTGTCTATGGTCCCACCCTTGTACCCCATGTCTGGGACTGCAAATTGTCTCCCAAAGCACAGTCCACAGGTAAAGACTCCAACTGCAAAATCAACACTGAAAATGTGGCTGCAGAGGAGTAAGAAATGAAGAGTTATGGGCAAGGGGAAGATATTTATGGCTGGTATTTGAAAATTGAGGGAGGCATTGCAGTAGAGGTACACACACAGACTCCTCCTGAGGGCTGGGATTGCAAGGAGGATGAAACTCAAACCTCAGCAGCTGTGTTGGGTTGGGATTTGGGAAGAAGTTTCTGGTAAAATCAAGAGATGAGTCCTTGAGAAGCTTTGCAAACCTTAATCTGCTGGAAAGTGTCACAGACACTTACTGGATATTCAGTTTTGGGGCTGTATTGTCTGATCCATTCCCCTGAGCAATAAACTGAGTAGAGGTAAAATGAGATGACATTCAGTGCCTCATGATGGGTAGGTGGGAATTTGTCATTAATTTCTCCTTTTGATTATACATAATAAAGAATATAGATATGTAAAATATAACTAGATAGATACATAAAGTCTTTGCACCTGGTCCGTGGGAGCATTGCAAACTTGTAAATATCATTTAGTGATATTTAACAAACCAGCCAGGGTTTGACAAAAATAAACAGCACCAGTGTGAAGGAAAGCAAGAATTTTCATTAAACAACATCTTACAAAATGAGTTATATTTAACTTCTTTAAACCAGCAAAAACTCCAGTGCCTTGGCACACAAACTGTGGTATTTTTCTTGGCACACTCTATAGGTTATGTCTTGTGCAAGGAGGAAAAGCTTTGGTTCTTCATTTAAGAATCATGATTTAGCACGAACTGAATTTTTTAATATACAATTAAATATATAACATATAAACACAAATATCAATCTGTGATTACATAACTATATATTAAAAAAGCTTCAGAATACACACACACATTTCAGATGTGCACATCTATATGCACATATGTGGAAAAACTTGATTTTCAAGCCTGTTCCCTAGCTACCACAGAAAAAGAATTCTGCTATATTTTCAAAGGTGGGCCTCCCATCACAAGAGTTTCCCTCCAAGTCTCATAATAATTAATAATTTCAAAGCATTGGAACTACATTTTCAGTCTTTAGCTGGGGAAAATCAGCATAACTCTGTCTTGACTACAATGTGGAATGTCACAAATAGGTTGGCCAATGCATTTAACACCTTAAAAAAATAGTTTTACCACACACCAGTTCATACAGGGTGAAATTTGTGAAGAATCCCCAGTTACTGAGCTGGAGAGGGCTCTGGGATCACCCCAATTTTTGCTACAGGTGAAAAGTAACAGCTCAGAAATGCTGCTGACTTAGCTGGTGACAAAAGCCCAGAGATGCTGTAGTACTGCTTCTGGGCACCCTGATAATATTAACTGAGCCAGCCAAGTATCTGATACATCTATTTATATATATATATCTCACATATATCAAGACAAGTGTCCTCAGCAAAATAACACACAGACAAAAGCCACAGCCAATGTTCATCAAGACTAAGGCAGAGGTTAAGTGCCCAAAGTAAGCCAGGCTGGCATTTCCCAAGTGTCCTGCTCAGTCTCAACAGCAACAACCCCTCCATAACCCCTCACTTGAAATAATCCCTTCTCTATTCCCTCTCCTATTTCCACTATCAGTCTAGAGATTTAGGAAATTAGATTCAATTCCTTGGTTAGAATACTCTCATTCCATGCAGATACTGGGGTGGAAGGTAAGTCAAACTTCCCTCACTCTCTTTTTCTCCCCAGAACTGCTGTGTTATTGTCATTATGCTAATGAAGTCCACTCTGGTTGTGTGAATAGCCTCCTATTTTTTTCATAAAACACAAATAACAAAGAAGCAAATTTCAGCAGCGATTGACTGACAGCTGTCAAATAACACACATGGCAGTTCAGGTACCAGGAATTGCTGCTGTTTGTCTGGACACCATAAAAACCTATTGTAAAAGCTGAAGATTCTTGAAATAATCTTCTGAAGCAAGAGTCTGGCAAAAAAAATCAATTCTGTCATTTCTTTCGTTTTCCCCTGATTTCCACATGCAAGTTAAGGTTAGCAAGGCAGTGCTGCTCTGATCTGAGATTTATATAAAGAAAATGTAATACCAGTCTGGAGTGTTGGGTGATTTTCTTGAGCAGAACCTTCATGCTAAGCAGTCATTTCCAGAGTCTTACAAACAAACACTAACTGTGCTATACAATATTCCCATGACTCTTTACTGAAGTATTTAATAAATTTCAACGCAGCTCTATATATATGGCAAGAACCAGCACTTCAAATCGTTTCATAGTAGTGAATAATTTACCCTAAATAAAGAATCCCATTTTCCCTCTTTGTGAATCATCCACAAGCAGGTTATTGTTGAAACAAGTGCATTTTTTGTGCACAATTATTTACCATATAATGTCTGCAAATAATTAGTGTTCTTAATTTTATTTGTAAGTGGTATGTTTAGAAGAGCAGAAGTTGGAGGGGGGTATGGTTAGCACATGCTCAAGGGGAGCTAGATAAACTTCATGCCAGGGTTATGAAGGGAATTCCTGTCCTGTTCTTCCACTACTCTCCATTATTTATTAAAATGTCCTATTAAGTCGTTATAGTTTCAGTTATGAATTGGATTATTAAATAAATAAAATATATCCATATACAGATAAATCTGTAAACTGAAGCAATATTTCATTAAAAATGGATTGTTATTGTAAAAAAAAATCATCAATTAACACTTTAAAGCATTAATCTAAATTAAATCTTTTAAATCTTTTATTAAATGGATCGGGATCTCAGCTAACCAAAGCAAAGATAAGAGTATCTTGGTCAGAGCAGGAATGCTGATTTACTCCAGTTCAGCCTCTTCCTAATGATTCAGAGCTGTTGAACGTGACACTCCCACACCCTTTACTTGTCAAAAGCTCTGATCCAGAAAAACGTTTTGAGGCTAGAAAGCAGAGAGAGGAGTCCCAGCCATGCTGGGGATCTGCCAAGGCAAGCAGTAGTGGTGTACAGCTGGGAAGACTACGCTTAAAAGATTTAGCATTTGTTAGTCACATTTCAGACTTCTAAGAAATGAATAGTGTAAAGTTATTTTCGGTGTATGCATTCTAATGATGCCACATAAAGTCGGTACCAGAGGCTCAGACACAAAATTTTAAATGAACCAGAAGAGAAACATGGCATTACTTATTTGTGCAGCCTCAAAACAACAAGATTGGTGGTTGCTTCGGCTTTTTACAAGTCTCATCTTTTGTTCTGTACCATGAGAGAGCAGCTAACAAAATAAACATGCTGAAAGATATTTTTGCGTTTCCTACTTAATAAAAACTTCCACTGCAATTCAGGCATAGGAAGTCATCTCTACTCCCTCTGTTCTCTGCTCTTGAGAAAGATGCCAAGGTCGTTAGGTGCCAAAAGACACATTTAAATGCCTACAGAGGTTGAGCTCCCTGGGAATTGGATGCCTGGCTTAATTACTAGTCTTGAAAATTGCTATCTCTATCTTAAGTTGCTTTTATAACCTTGAAAATTTGGCCTTAAACTACTACTGAAAATTAGATTTAGAGACATAACATACTGTTGGCATTTTATCTGGGATCTCAATACCAAAGAATGGGCTCCTATTATTGAATAATTAAGGAAAAAACATAAATTATTCAGGGGAGCTGTGTTTTCTTTCCCAAAGGAAGCTGTTATATCCCAAACCTGAGCCTGCAGACAAACAAGATTCTGTCCTGCTGAGTTACAGCCACCTCAAGCTGTATGACAGGAATTGCTGCAACTGCTCCACCTCCCCCTGGGCATCCATCTCCCCACGGGCAGAGGCAGCTGCTCCAGGAGGGCAGCTTGGGGAGAGGCTGTAACCAAAAAAAGGGGTTTCTGTCTAGGTAAGACCCTCTCCTGAATTACCCTCTGAATGAGCCTTTCCCTCCTCAATGTCCAGACTGCCTAGAGAGGCTTAAAATCCTCTAATTCTGACCCCCACTCTGCTGGACAATCTGACACCAACCCTGCATGAGACAGCACCTGACACTCATCCCAGCTGCAGCCCTTCTGCCCCTATGTGCTTTTAGTTTCTAAAAAATATCAGTTCAGCTGTTGAGCAGACCAGGCATGGACATCAAGCACCTCAAGGTGACAGCAGCCATTCCAAGGTGACAGCAGCCACGTGAACTCCTGCAGGATGGGTGCTGTAGGAGGGTCCAGAGGTATCATGGAATCATGGAATGGTTTGGGTTGAAAGGGATCTTAAAGCCCATCTCAATCCAGCCCCTGCCATGGGCAGGGGCACCTTCCACTGTCCCAGGCTGCTCCAAGCCCTGTCCAACTTGGCCTTGGACATACCAAGGATCCAGAGGCAGCCACAGCTTCTCTGGGCACCCTGTGCCAGGGCCTCCTTACCCTCACAGGGAAGAATTCCTTCCCAAAATCCCATCTAACCCTGCCCTCTGGCAGTGGGAAGCCATTCCCTGAGTCCTGTCACTCCAGGCCCTTGTCCCAGTCCCTCTCCAGCTGTCCTGGAGTCCCTTTAGGCACTGGAGGGGCTCTAAGGTCTCCCTGAAGCTTTCTCTACTCCAACCAACACCTGGTTCTGCTCACATCTCCCTCACCTCAAGTCCACCAGGTCTTGTCTGAATAACAATACAGAGCCCTTTTCCCACTCCCTTCCTCTGGCAAAGGCAAATATGAAGGCCCTAGATCATGCTCCAAAATAGCAGCTTTTTCCTCTCCTCACCTACAGGCTTGATGACTTGTGCGGATATCTAATTAATTAATTAAGGTTAGTTGAGGTCGGGGCCTGGAATCTGAGCAATTAAATTGTTTGCTCCCCTGCTAAAACAAACTCTGTGCACGAGGCGAGCTGCCAAGTTTGGAATTTGTGAAATTTGACTCAGGAAAGGAGGGGCCCTGTGCCTTAGGGCTGCCCAGGGCTGGCTCTGGCTGCTGGGCTGTGCCTTGGGCTCAGGGATGGCACAGAAGAGGTAGAAAGAAGTCCTGATAACTTTTGCTTTAAGGATGACTTTTCTTGTCCTTACCATGAACTTGAATATCTGGTATTTTAATTTTAAAGCCCAGCTCTTGAAATGGAGTGATTAGACATAATATCTCGCCTTTGACAAGAGAGCCTTTGTGGGTTCAAAGATGAGCTTGAAAATGAAAACTGATTAAACCCTGAAGGGTCAAAGCCAAGGATGGAAATGAGAGTTACCTGACATGGATTTCTTTTCAAAGATCACAGGCATTTAATCCTGTTGCATGACTCCTGACTTACATGATTTAGTGGTGCAGGAGCAGAACATGCAGTCGTGGAGGGGCAGAGGTGACCTGGGCTGGGTGAGGAGGGGCAGGGGGATTCTGCTCCAGGGACTCTGTGATGGAGGTGCCTGCTGAGGAGAGCTGCCCCATGGCCCCCAGACATTTATCACCACTGGCCTGCCATAAATACATAAACAGACAGATCACGGGTGCTGTAAATAGCAGAGAGCCACCAGCTGTGAGGATTGTACTCATCACTTTAAAAATTAATAGTGTTTTATTGTGAGGTTTTTTCTTTTTCTTTTTTTTTTGTGTGTTTTTTTGGGAAAAGTTCTTCACCCTCATCAGGAAAATGAAGAAGAGCTGGAGAATGACCTAAATGCTGCTATAAACAGAAAATGAGCCCACAGCTCATGGACATCTCATGGGCACAGCTTGACAAAGCCCCTGGCACTTGGATCTGGATGGATCATGATTATTACTGCCTGGATTTTCTGCCATTCCCAGGAACCTCTGTATTGCTCTCTGGTAATTAATCCAAACTTGTTTTTAAGTGATCTAGAAGTTTCTAGAAAGTCCATTCCTTCCAAAACACTGAGCTTTTCCCAAAGATAATCCTGTAAGTAGCTAGAAAGGTTGTACTCACTGTGAATGCCTTCCAGACTTTCTAAGGTGTAACAGATTAAAGGTCATTTAAATAATTATAGTTGATATAAAATTGAAATAGCCTTGATGGTACCTCTCCAGACACATAATTTGAAATAAACTTTTTCAAATTAAAACCCCCAGAGTTATTTGCTCTAAAAGATTTATGTGACCCACTAACCCCTGCAGTGTCGTGCATCTTTACTAATTAACTCTGCTCTTTATTGATCAGAAAAAACCCTACCACAACAAAACAAACAAACAGCAGAAAAAAACCCACAGGATCTTCCTAAATAAAACAATTATTTATAAAATGGTTTTGACCAGTTTACAAAAAGAACATGCAGAGCCTCAGTGAACCTGGAGCCCAGGGGCATGCCATGGGAATCTGCCTCCTGGGCAAAAGAAAGACTTGGAAAAACACTGTCAGAAACTCAGAGTTTCTACCTCCTATTTTAAGGAGGTATTTCTGCTCCTGGAACTTTGACAGTAATTCAGTCTTCCTTTTCTCATCTCACTGGGTGGAATGTGGGCAGAAAGAGATCACTGAAGACACAGGGCTCTTCTTCACACCCTGTGAGGACAGTTTTAGAGGGAGAAGAAAGGAAACACATTTCTCCCTTCCTTCATTTGACAAACAACGAAAGGAATCTGATTATCAGGAAGCATTTCTGGAAGCAAAATCTGCTTTTGCTTGGATTTCAGCTCTTTCATACCTGATGACAATATCTAAGGCTAACACTTTCTCCTGCAATTTCCTCCAGCCCATTTCCTTCCCAGTTTGATCCCCATTCCCCAGCTTTTGAAACACAAGGTAGAAAGTGGAGACATGACAGGTCAGGGACGGGTCCCTACATAAATTCTGCTTGTGAACAGCCTCCATTGGTGTCATGGATGTGCAGAAAGCTGCACCTGTAAAAACCTGGTGATGACCCTCCCTCTAGGGAGGAGCATGATAACAACCTTCAGACAAGCAAACCCACTTAGCAAATCCATTAAATAAAGTCAGAGATACAGCTCCCTCTTGTATTCCTGCCCACCTGAGTTTTTACCCTGTAAATCCTCAATAATCTGTGCCCAGAGATAAATGCAGAGCAGAACTGCTTTTACCCTGCAGAGCTTCTTGTGTCTAGCACAGGTCTGATGTCCCGAATTCCTTCTTTGCTCACCCTCTATACACAAAAAGAGGGGCCTTGATGCAGAAAAACACTTGAGGGGCTGCTTGATTTATTTAGGGATGTTCTTGTAATTCTGAGTGAATAGCTGAGCAGACCTGGACTTAAGAATATGTTTAAGTATGGGAACAGACTGAGGACTGCAGCTGCAGCAAAACATGGTGAAAACATGGCTAAAACTGTATGGCAGATACATGTTATAAACTGGGAAAGCACAATGGCCAAGCTGTCACCTGTACAGATGGTTTTCCTCAGCCAGAAATCTGCTTTATTCTGACACATAAAAAATTAAAACACCTTGCTAAAGAATCCTCTGGTTTACAAGACAAGCTGCTCTGGAGAGAATATGAATGTGGTGGCTGCTTCATTGGCAGTCTATGCTTCAGATTTATTTTTTTAAGATATAATGTCTGAAGCCATATTTCCCTGGTGATAAAAATCCCGTTAGTAATCCTGACAAAATCCTAAAGGGCTAAAAAGCAATGAAGAGGATTTCTAATGGTAAGTTATAAATCCTTTTAGAGAATATCTTGCTTTAAAATAATTCAAGGGGAAAAAAAAAGAGAGAATCTTAGGAAGGAGGTTCTATTTAAAAATCCTATGGTGAGATCAAGGACACTTAGGAGAAATGCCACTTCCTAAGGCAGGGAGATGACACTGAGCAGCAGCTCTGGCTGGGCACTTGGCCAGTGGGGCACCAGGTACCTGAGACAGGCTGAGAAGGAGAGATCATTTGTGCAGCTCTGTTTGTAATCCCATCTTCCAGCAAAAATATTGAGTTCTCCCCATTAGGGCAAGAAGAAGGTAAATCAAGATCATAAGTGATGTGTGCAGCTGCAGGAAATGAGAACTGCACAACAAACAGGGATGTTGGAATGGAATGAAATGGCAGAGTGCATCTGGATGATTTCTCCTGCAACATGGGCAAGGCTTCTCTTGGTTTAAATTGGTATAAACCAATTTTTTGTGTGGTGGATGACTCCCACTTACTGTCCCACACACCAGTCAAGACCAAATTTTCAGGATTTTTTTTTCATGGATAATTTGTGTCACATAGAATCTGATCTATAACTTTGTTATTTTAATCCATAATTTGGAGGTGGATGAACACACATCTTTACATACAATGGTAGAACACATGTATTGAAACTCACTTGTGGAATACAAGAAGGTTTTTTGCTGAAAAAATATGTATGTTACCAGAAAACCTGAAATAACATCAGGAAGTCTCAAACACTGAAAATATATAGTTCACTCTAAAAACTAAAAGAACAAACAGCATATCTAATATTATTCCTCTGCCAGATTTATAAAAAACCTGAATTTAGTGTGGAAACTGCTCATTGAATGAAATGGGGGTGGCAAGGAATTAATTGGGGTCTGTGCACCTTGTGTCACCAAATGCAGAACAAGAGCCATGATTAAGAATTCATTACATTCAATTACTAATTTATCAAAGAGGCTGCATTCTTCACTCACCTAGGTTTTCCCTGGGATGAAAGCAATTGGATTCCACAGGAATTGATAAAACTGCTACATTTAAATAAATAATTATATACCTTCTGAAGATTTTTAAGCCCATTTATTGCCTTCTAGGGCAGAAGTGCATCACTGGTTAAATTCTGCAGGCTGCAAGGGAATGATTATTGTGCTTTATCAGTGGCAATGGTACTGCTTTTTACCCAGTGAGTAATTAGAAAAGAGAACCCACTGCTGAACGTGCAGCTGACAAGAGGCTGCGAAGTCTCTCAGGGACAGACTTAGGAAAGTGATCTTGATAAATTGGAGAAACAGAGTGAAATAGAGAAAATGGAATTCCTGGAAGACAAATGCAAAGAACTGAGGAGTGGAAGGGAAATCAGACGTGCCAACACCAAGCTGGGACACAGCTGGAGGACAGGGCAATGCTGGGATTGAGGGGAGGCTGTGCTGGGGTTTGGGGGTACCTGGGTGTGCAGAGCAGCTCTGGGATCTGCAGGGAGTGTGGGCTGAAGGATGCTCCCCTGGGAGCCTGCACAGTGGGGCAGCCCCTGCCCTCCTCCTCAAACGCCTCCTGCTTTCCTCACATGCTGATAGCCCAAGCCTACAATTGGATTTATCCTGAAATGCTTTTTTCAGCAGATTTGATTTTACCTGCTCAGAGAGGAGATTTGGGATGGCTCCAACCCCTGCGTGTGAATAACTTCATCCCTCAAAAAATATCTGCCTGGCCCTAAATCTAATCTGGACCTGGAGCACTCCTGTGCAGGTCATGGGAGCCCTTTCCAGGTGGAAAGCCACAAGCAAGATGTGCTGCAGGCAGCAGGACAAAACAAAATCTGTTGCAGGGGAAATTGGGGTAAGGGAAGATCTCAGAGTGGCCTTACTGTGGGGTTCAGCCTGAGAGAAATTAAATCAAACCTGCAGGGGGGTACTGCAGGGCTTCCTTGGCCACTGGGCCAGCATCTAAACACCATGGTCAGCCTCACCTGTGCAGCATCATAGGTGAGATTTTCATCTAAAAATAAAGTTCTATTTATCCTCTTTTTAACTGTAGCACCTCCTTGTCAGACATTCCTTATACAGCAATATATGGCACAATGTGCTTTAGAAATGGTTCTCAGTCACACCTTTGCTAATTCAAAATGAGAATGTAATGGTATGGAAAATTGGTACTGTTTCTCTGCTATGTCACATAAAACTTGTTCCATATTCATGTAATAGCTCATTATTGATACGATAAAATAATATGGACACTGAAAAGCCATTTGTTTCAGAAGCATTGTGAACATTAAAACTTACAATAACTGTAGTGACTACTAGAACATACAGCAACACTTATAAAAACCTTGTAGATTCAGCAGTCAGCTTCTGAACAGATTGTGTATTAAATAGAAAGAATACCTTGCAAAATAAAATGCTTTGTGATGAAGTGGAAGGGCCTTTTAATGCCTCATGGATAGCATGTATCACAGCAAACTAATTAATCAAATATGCCACCCACTGAAAAATGGTTCAGGACTCATGGATCTCAGAACACATCCCAAGAAGGCAGAATTATTTATGTGTGCCAGCCTCTTCCACCTCATCTGGGGAGGTTTGTCCTGCCAGAGCCCTGTCTGAGAGTATTGCCCCTGCCCAGGAGAAAATGATGACTTCAAGGGTTGTGAACAGCTCGTGAGGCATCTTTCACTTCATTTGGCTTTGGACTAGGTTAGGCTTTGGGTCCTGACTGTATAAACCAGACACAGCCTTTCTTTAAACCTTCAGTTGCCTGTTATCCACAAACAGAAGGAGTCACTGATACTGTGTTATCTGGGTAACTCCAGAGTTATTGATCTGAACGTGTGTCAGACCAAAATTAGAACCAATTTTATTCTGAAAAGCAGAACCTGGTTTACAAAGAATTGCAAATAATGTCCACATTTCTGAAAGAGCTACTTACTAGCAAAGTGAGGTTACAAGGCTCTGGAGCTCATGTTTGTATCACAGTGGGAATGTCTGACATCTTTGTGACACAAACATATTTGTGACCCAGTCAAACACAATACACTCATCCTACTGTTATATTTAATCAAAAAAGGGGTAGCTCCACCTTGCACTTGAAATATTAAATCATACAGTGTATTATTTGGCCAGAATTTTACTAAAGTCTCTGTCTGTAAAGCTTCTCACAGCACATTAAAATATTGCACAGGCAACAAGAAAATCTACTACTCACAGAAGTTTGTATTGGAAGATGTGGGGGACTTGTGGTTGTTGGCTAATAAAGGCTCAGGGGAAAATCATTCATAAATATACAGTCTATTCCAAAGCATCACAAAATGAAGAGTCTGAGACATTTTAGCAAACCTCCAAACTACGTTTTAAACTCTCCAGTTATGAAACAAATTGCTCCACGTTGAGTCACTACTGAGAGAAAACTACCTTTAATGCTAGCAGAAAGTGTATTGCAGAAATTCCTCACATCTGCAAAGCACCTCACTTAAATGATAATTATGTTCTATAAAGTGCTGTTACTCTTAGTCACTATTTACTTTATCTATTCTGAGTCATATTAAGTGTGGTGTCTCAGCTGCAGAGAATTTCATTACACCATTTGTTAAAGCATCTTTAATAGGCCAATTTCAGCATCCGTCTACTGTATCTCACTAAATGGTTTTTATTTGCTAAATGATACAGTTTAGATGAAACACACTTCAACAATAAATGCAGTTGTACTATTACAGATGTCACACTAACAGCCAGAAGACTTTCTCTGAGATTACTGGGACTACCAGGGAAGTGAGGTTGCAATCAGTGAGATCTATTTTTAATCCTTACACCAGTGAAGCTTCAACTAAATCGCTTGGGACTAGAACCAAAACTTGAAATTAAGCCAGAGTTTGGAGGTTTATTCAGAGGAAATAAAACTATTTCTTTGATGTTTTAATTTGTGACCTCTAATGGATGAAAAATATGTAGATTAAAAGGTGAAATGCATACTTCAATGAGCTTATTGGCAGTTCAGTTTCAGCCAAGAATTTCAGTCATACTTTGAATGGGACTGAGACATTTAAAAAAAAAAAATACCATGAACTGTAAATAAAACAGAATATAGCAAGTCTTGTCAGTGTGGTTACCTGCTCTAATTCTCAACAGGTCTCTACTCATCTGCAATCAAGCCATCTCTATTTTCAGAATTACATACTTTAAACATTGTTGGAGGAAAAACTATCGAGTCTAGATCACACTAGAATATTTCAGTGCTGTGTATCTGTAGTTAAGCATTGTCATAGTACAGGTAAAGGTCCCAGCTTCAACCTTGGGGTTTTTTTTACAGTGTTTCTTCAGATTTGTGTCTGCTTTAGCCTAGACCAGACAGGTCTGCTACGAGCAGGCTCCAACCCTGTGTGACTGATCTTTAAATCACACTGTGTTGATTTTGTTGTGGGTTTGATTCCTGCATCTTATCTTCCTTTTCTTTCCAAATACCCCACACTTTCACACAACTAAATCCAGAACTTCAGAGTGCTTTCAGTCTCTATTAGGTGAAGGAAAGAGAAATATCACTCCAGCTGACACCACTCAAGTGATGCTATCAGTTACATTAATGCCTGGAAAAGGGTATCTCCACTGAGACCTGCCAGCAGGAAAACATGCCCTGAATTCAACAGGAACCTTCAGGCACTAAGGACAGGTAGTTTGGCCAACCTGGCTACAGTTTAATTCCTGAATTTAACATTGCCAATCTTCTTCTACTCAAGCAAACACCTCCTCATCCTCCTGCAGGAGAGTCTGCACAGGACCAGAGCAGTGAAGTTGCTGGTCCCTTATCTCTTTAAATTTGTGTGACTTTTGCGCATCCCAGGCAGAGTCCTGTGTCCTGATCATCCCAAAATATCACAGAAGTTTCCAGGAGAACAATATATAAATACAGACTACCTTCTGTGATTAAAAATCCATAGATTTTCCCTGAAAACCAGAGAAAAATCTACAAAGTGATCCACGTTTGCATGGCTTACCCCTCTCTTGAATGACGTTTGCCCAAGGTGAAAAATAGACATCTACAGATGAAGGCAAGACAGACTCGCTGCTGCCATGGCTTTTTGTGACTGCCACCTGACAAGATCTGACAAGAAGTGGACAAGATAAACTCTCATGGTGTCCCTCACCAGCTTGAGCCTTTCCTTCTCCCTGGGGGCAAAGTGATAAGTCCACAAAGCTATCTTTAAAGAGGATTGAGGTGAAATCAGTGAAAGAAGCAGCTGGAGGGGCATGGACACAATGAACTCCAGTGTCAGAGAAGTCAATTATCCCTGTGTCTGTTCTGAATCTTCTGAGCTGGAATGTGCCCACAAGAATCACTGAGCCTGGCCCCAGGCACCCCAAAAATCTCACCCTAAGCATTGTCCAAATGCTCCTGGAGCTCTGGGAGCCTTGGGGCTGTGACCATTCCCTGGGGAGCCTGGGCAGTGCCCGGCCACCTCCCCCTGTTATTGGAGATGGGAATTCTGTTGGCTTGCAGCTAATGTGAAAGGAAAGGTGGCTGCTCTCTGTGAAGCACTTGCCCTGGATTAATCACTGGAAAGGCACCTCAGGTGCATGGCACAGGGGGCTGCAGCACCTTGAGCTCCGTGCCAGTGTGGGCAGTGGTTTCACAGGGTGAGGTCAGCAGCAGCTAACGATGGCAGGCCTGGATAAAAACAGCCAAAGCAGCAGGTGAGCTGCAAAGCAGATACCTGCAATTAACAACTCAGTGGATTTCGGGTTTATGGTGGGTTTTTTTCCTCATTAATTAATTCCCTCAGGTAGTTAAAAGGAATATGAACCCTCTGCCCAGTCTGAAGAAGTCAGGAAAAGTTTCCTTTTTCCCCCCTAATATTTCAGTGCATCACAGCTTGTTTGGTAGTGGTTGGCCAAGGACTAACAGTTGCTTTTCATGAAGCACACCGCTTTGCTGACTTTTGATGATGAACTAAATTATCAGCTCTAGCTTTGTACTGTTTCCTCTGTATGCATTTTCTCTTTAATTAAAGTTGTTGGAGGTCGTTGCATGTTGCTGAAATCTCTGCAGGGAAAAGACTCTTCCTCTGTTTTGGTGCAGTTTGGGTCTATGACTCCTGTCTTAGTTCTGAGTGAATTAATGTTTTCTTAAAGGACAGAACTATGAAATGGGAGATACAGTGGAAATGAGGGCAGTTTTTGTCGGAATCTTTGCTAAAATAGGGTACTCTCTTTATGGTTCAACCCTGCCAAGCACTTAAGCACGTGCTTATCTTAAATAGCTCCACTGAAATCAATGAAACAACTCACATGACAGCAAGACACTGATCAGGGGTTACTCCAGTGGATGCTTTGTGTCTTATGATTAAAAATAATTCCTACTTGGGACCTGAGAAAGCATTTGCTCAAGCCTGCTGTTTACTGTTTTTTTTCCCTGAATGTCCTCCTGATTAGCACACAAGCTCCATGTGAAGTATTTGGAGGATATATATTTTCTAGGTATACAAGCAGTGTTTCTCTCTTAAATTGGATGTGAATGCCAAGGCAACTTTATGCTCCCTTTCTACTCAAATGCTCTGCTGCCACATGTCAATACTGCTCTCTGGCAGGTTCCATAAGAAATGGAAGTATAAAGTACACCTGCTGTGGCTGTCTCTGTGTTTTCAGCTTTTGTTGTGGCTGAAACAGTTTTCTGATGCCTCCTCTCAATGAACTTCATCTTCCTGAACTGATTTGCTGGATTTTCAACTGCATTCAGCTCTTTGCCCAACAGCCTAATCGCAGCAATATTTATTGTTCTCTTTATTTAGCTCCATCTCTTTATCACACATGCTCCTTCCATTGCCATGTCTGCTTTTCAGGTAATAAGCTGCAAAAAAATAATGTAGCTTTTTTGGTGCAGATTCAAAGGAAAAGGTCTCTAATTATTTAGACTGTGCTCAAGGCTGCCCATTTTGCACAAGGATTTCTGCTGTCTCCACTGCCATGAGCAGGAGGGCAGAGACAGCCAGGGCTCAGCCCTTCCCTGGCACATTCAGCAGCAAAACCCACTGGGTTTCACTGGAGCACCAGGGCAAGTTCAGGCTGTGCTGGTCCTTTGGCAGAACTCCTCCGGGTCAAACTGCACCAGAAAGGAGTCTGGAGTGACTAATTTTATCTATACATTTTTATAATTCTAGGATTTCTTTTTTCAGAACGCTGTTATGACAAATTTGTTACTGAGCTTCCCAGATAGGTTTTTAAGCCACCTCCAGGCTGCAAAGCTGAAGAATAGCTCACATTTAGAAAATTACAATAATAAAACCCACATACAAGGACTGACTCTATAATAAGAGTTTTTCATGTTATTTTGCTGCTGAGTGAGACAATCTGCCGAAACTCCTCCAATAATCAAAGAGGAGGTTTGCTGTCTGTGAGGAGAAGATGCAAATCCTGATTCTATTCTTTGGTGGTGCTGAGAGCAGGAGCCCAGCTCGTGTTTGGTATGAATTCAGTTAGTCTTTTATGACATTGTAATATGCAACTCAAAAGAACTCATCAACTTGATCTAATCTAAGCTTCTCCACAGAAAACTCAAATAAGCTCGAATTCTTGGATTAGTCAATGTTTGCAGCCACTTGAATTACATTTCATATATACATAAAGAGAGCATATGAATCTCAGCAGTTAAGTACTCTGCTGTCAATTTCCATTTTTTTCCTTAAGAAAAGAGTAAAACATATTTAAACTCATCATGCTGAGAAGTAGTATCTGGTTGTAATCAGATACAATCGACCGAAAGAAAAGAAATAGCCATTATTTGCATCCATAATCTTTTTTATCTTGACACTGAAGGCTAATTGTCATATCAGGAAATGCAGAATGATATACAGTATATGTGCCTGAAGGTACCATGTTTGCAAAATTGTTTAACAGCAGCTACTACTTGCTGTTTGACAAAGATATACTCTTGCTGTCTGATAGCACATTTCTGTAGGAAATAATTTCGAGTAGGCCCTGTCAAATAAAGTTAGATTTAATGCAGCCACAATGTTCGTAATAAAGAGGAAGCATTGACATTTTCTTCATAATTAGATGTTGCCACTGATATCCAGCAAGAAGACACTGCTGTCCTGAATTGTGATTGTTGCTGGGATGCTCATTGCATTCCCTGAAACCTCAGCTGTCCCTGTGGGTGCCAGGCCCATGCACACGAGTGTTGTACTTCTGATTGAACTGCCATAAATCCATCAGAATGTGATAGAACTCCACCAGATGAACCCTACCTGAACATATAGCAAATAAATCCCTCGTTGCCACTGGCTATTTGTATTATATTTCACATTTTAGGGACAATAGGAATGTGTTATTCTCTAGGAAAGTGCCTTTTAACGGCCTAAAAATTAATAGGAGCTGAGATTTGCTTTCATACACCACATATGCCTGGGGGCTTTTGGTTTTGTTTTCATCTTCTTCAGGTAATCATTTATCTGAATGAAGTTATCAGATGATGCAATGGAAAATAGAAAAGTTATTATAAAAGTGCTGTGGCAGCCTAATCAGGAGCAGGGTCCCACTGTGTTATCAATCACAGAATCACAGGATGGTTTGAGATGGAACATTAAAGCCCATCCTGTCCCACCCTCTGCCATGGCAGGGACCCCTTCCACTGTCCCAGACTGCTCCAAGCCCTGTCCAGCCTGGCCTTGGACACTTCCAGGGATCCAGGGGCAGCCACAGCTCCTCTGGGCACCCTGTGCCAGGGCCTGCCCACCCTCACCATGAAGAATTTCTTCCCAATATCCCACCTAACCCTGCCCTCTGGCAGTTTGAAACCATTCCCTGTGTCCTGCCACTTCAGGCCACTGCAAACATTCCCTCTCCAGGTTTCCTGAGGGCTCCTTCAGGGATGCCCAGGTGCCCAAAGGAATGAGCACTTCCAGAAAGGTGCAGACTCCCTGGCCACTGCTGTGACAAAGAATCCCCACAGTGCCCATTTATCCCCACTTATAAAGTGAAAATAAGGATAATAAATAATAAAAAAGAATAAAAGAATAAAAATAGATACAAGACTCAGTCACTGAGTGGACCCAGTGGAGCCTTTCCTGGCGCAGGAGCATCCTCCAGGTCGGGCCCTGGATCCAATTTTTGGTGCTACAATCAGCTCACCCAACCCCATGTAAATAAAGCAAATGAGAGAGATGGAAACAAAGGCAGGTGGAAACAGAATATAAAATGCACCTATAAATATTATAAATCCTGCAGCTACCAGACAGTTCTTTTTCTCCCAAAAGGGAGAGAGATGGAGCTGATTAGCTCTCACTGAGGAAAGGATATTGATGTTTAATACCCTTTTGAGGCTGTTGAGCTCAGTTATTGGATTCAAAGCAGGATACCTGATGGTGCAGACAGCAGCATATAACTCTCTTTCCTTCCCTAACAACTGCAAGTCCACAAGAAAATTACCAGTTCCAGCTCGGAAATGAAGGTGGTCTTTCGCTGCCTGAAAATCCCTTATTTATGAAAAAATTTCAAATTATTTGCCATTTGCAATGCCACGAAGAAACAGCACATTTGTTCAGCCAAAGTGCAGTTATCTCTGCAGTGAGGTTTAGAGTGGTCCTACTGTTTGGCATCTTTTAGGCTGAATTTTATTTGGTTTGCAAATGTTACCGCATACTATTAAGCAAGATTTAGCCCAAGCAGATAATGTTAGGAGTGAATATGGTTGGGTGTTCCCCTAAAAAAGCTACAAAATCATTGAAGGGGAAAAGGAAAAAATCAGGAAAAATTAATGACCTGAGAAATGAAGAACTAAAAAGTGAGTAGTTTGCACATCCAATATTGCCTTTCTGGGGTGATGTCCATGAAGACTTTTGGGCTAAAAAGGTGTGTATTTTTCATAATTTGAAGTGCTTATTTAATATTTTCAAAGTGAAGCATTTTGACTTTCTTTTTGGTTTGGATTTTTTAATATTGAAATCTGATTTATTCATTATAAAAAAGCCAGAATATTAAAATTAAAAATTAAATATAGAAAGAAGCTTAAAATCCTTAGAAATATGAACCATCATTTTTTGTTCAAACCGGTAACCTAACCTGACACTTAATTTTTTTTTGCTAATAAAATATACTTTCTTCTAGTATGACTAAAATTAAAAATAAAAACATCCTAAAACGTCCCAAAAGACAAAGACCAACAAAACCCCAAACAAACCTTTCAATTAGTTACACAGCTCTGTGAAGAGCTTCTTGAAAGCTCTTTAGTACACCTTTCATTTATAGAATATGGTTTCTAGCTAAAAGACGTACCTGGCTCCTGTTTTAAATAAGAGGACAAAGTGATTATATAAATGACAACTCCTAAAAATGGCAAAGTGCACCTGATGCAGAATGTGAAACTTTGGGAAACAGAAATATAAGCACCGGTAGCTGCAATATACCAAAACCACTTTTTGGATCCAGTATTTTGGCTGTGCAATGCCCTTCTAACTTCTCCAGGATCCTACAGGAATTTTTGCTAAAAGCCAGTGCATAAAGCAGACTTTTTGACAAACGAAATAGCAGCACAATCATTTTCTGTTCATGGCCTCCAATCCTCCAAAGGGAAACTGAAAATAATATAGCCTAATTACAACCCTGAATAAAACAGTTTTATTACCGAATGAACGACTTTAATTCTTTGTTTGCTCTCAAATGATACGTGAAAATTAATATGTGGCAAATTATCACCATAAAATTCGTGAGTGAAGGACTCTTTTTTTTGCTTTGCCTTGCCCTACTTGCAGCAAGGGAATACAATTTCTTTTCTGGATCACAGGCAATAAAGAACAGCAGATCTTCATAATGATAGAAGTTATAAAGCAGAGGGCTTGTCTTACAGCATAATTCAGTCATTCAGAAGTCTTCAGGCTTACAAATGTGTTTTAAACACTCTGAAACTGAAATGTGGCTGTTCTGGTTTGCAGCAAGCTTTACACATAGCATGCCATGAAGTGTTCCAGGGCATGATAAAACCTGGCTTCTGCTCCATCCCATCCCACTTCAGGACCTTGCTCCTCAGTCCCAGGACACAGTCAGGCTCCTCAGGTGCTCTACTGCCCCATAATAAAGTCCAATTAAGATTCATTAACCTCCGACCTCCACGGATTTCATGGACAGTGATTATCTCAGGGAAAAAGCTAAAAGGTGAACCTGAATGAGCTCAGTTCAGCAGATGACATTTTGAGGAGTTAAAGACACCTCAGGTGATAATTTATATCTGAAGCATCAAGTCATGTTGACATATTGATTGATAAATGGAAACATTATACATGATGGTCATGCTGGCTGAACATTTAGGGTGATTTATGCTGTAACATTTGCTTTTTATATGTGTACCATTTTTTTATGTTAACAATAAAGTGCTGTAAATGCTACATTAGTAATAAAAAATGCACTGGCTATGTGCTTTATTGGCTTTATTTGTGTATGAATAAATACCACCACGTTCACACAAAAATGATATGGAAATAATGTACCTTGAGTAGGCACAGTGACAACCTGTAACTATCCTAAGGTAAAATTGATGTTAAAATCCAAGAATGGAAGTCTGTACAAACTGTGATTCATGTCAGGAGGTACATCTTACCACTATGCTTAAGGAGAAATGTGTCAAAAAAAAAAGAGAAAGGATGTATCAGAGTTATTAGGAAAGCAGAGCAGATGACTGTGGAAGGGACAACACTTAACTGATTTATACCAGTGCTCAGAAACAGTTCAGCCTTTTGATGTTCCTTTGAGATTAATGACACCACAGCTCTCTATTAGAGGTACCCACACATGCAGAACAACTCTGCTGCAGACACAGCAGCAAAGCAATTACAGAAATGTCAGAGTTTTTTCTTTCCCCCCAACAAGGAACACTTCATCACCTCCTGGTGACCAGTCCACTTTCAAGTGGGGCTGGTTTTCCTCCAGGAAATATTTCTCTGGAATAATGGGCCAGCGTGGGAGATCCCCACTGCTATGGAACAAAATATGCTCCAAGCAAGATTTCCTGGAAGACCAAGCATCCTGCTCTGCAACCATCAGCCTGTGCATTTCCTGCATACACAGAGATGCCCTGGGGAGGCATCACTCCTAATGTGTATGTACAACACAGATGCTCTGTGCATGTGCAGTACACCCAGCACTTTCATACATGACTGACTTTCCAGACATGCAAAGTAAATCCAAATATTTCATGAAGTCCAGGGCTGGCTTTATGATTTAGCAATAAATACACAGAGCATACACCATATTGTCAACATTTAAAGGGTTAGCTTGGCTTACTGCAGTGCCCTGACCTTGACATGTGTCAGTAAGACACACAGGAATTCTGGATATAAATATTACTGTGTGGTTGTATAAAACATTCACTTTGAAAAATGTATAGGATCAAAAAGAAAAATAAGCAGAGAAAACTTCTGACATGGGGTACCCAGAAGTATGCACACAGGAGCTGGAACAGGCAGAAGAAAATAATTCACAATAACAGCAGTTCTGAGATAGCAGCAGTGTGCTGTGACTTTTTGGAAGTCTTGCACTGAGCAACTTTGCCTCACGCAGGTTATGTGACTCAGGCACAGCCCAATGTTAGGAACTTCTCCTAAGCTAGGAAAGAACTCAGGATCTGTGGAAGGAAGGATGGCAGGGCAGGAGTGGAAATGCTGTGGAATTGCTGCAGCACACCAGGCTCTTACTGTACTGAGTGTGAAGTGTCAGCTCGGATGGAGGCTGTCAGAAGAGCATAAATTATCACAGCATCAAAGGCATGGGAAGATACTGTGCTGTCCTGAAATTCAGCTAACCTCCTCTGGGATAACAAAGCCCTGGCACTGTAGGGAAGCCCTATTTTGTTGACAAAAATAGCCCCCTTTGAGGGGCCAGAAGAGACACAGGGCCTCCCCCAGTGCAAAGGACAGCAGTGTTTTCATGCTGGTGGCTTTCCTAAGGCTCAAGCCACCCCCTCAATGCAGCCTTCACCATTTCTTCCCTGAGCAAATTACAGTTACAGAAGGCAGCAGAAACAGCAGGCACCTTTTATAATCAAAGATCTCAATAGTTACAGAACACCATGTAAAAGCCATTTCCTCAGTTCAGCAAGGACTAAGTGGCAACAAGGGAGAGGATGAAGCAGGGACAGTGGCAATTAAAAGCAAAAAGGATATAAAAATATTCCCAAATGTCTCAAAAGTAGCAGGAAGAGAAGATCATTTCAGCCTTAGCTAGCATTAACCTCTTTACATGGAAACTGAGTCCAGAGGTAGAAATGGCAGTAGCCAGGATTTTGCTATTCACAGCATCCAGTGGTGATGTGGATTTGGGGAGGAAGGGGATCTCACAGCACTCAGAGATAACAATTACCCCACATACACACAGGCACACACATTTATCTCAGATACACACAAACGAGCCTGTTGGCACATACAATGCACTCCACAAACCCAATTTGTTCTCACTTCATTATTTTCAAATACATAGGGAGAGTTCTGGGAATGCAGGTTGTTGCTATGCCAAATTCTGCAGAATGCAAGTTCTTTTGGTATTAACAGGAGTTTTTTTACCATTTTCTCTCTAATTTTCTACTACAGCACTGCCAAACACCATTTAGCTTCGCTCAGAAAGTTGAAGCTTTTATAGGCAAAGCCCCAGAAACACTTCTCTTCTTTTTTTTTCTTTATTCCTGTGAGCAGCCACATAAATCCCAGATGTTCTCTATTCTGAAGGAAGTAAATATTGAAATTGTGCTAGGAGATATTAAAATAGAGCTGACAGAGATGTGAGCCTGAGATCCAAAGCGTGCTGAATTTGAAACAGTTCTGTCAGCAATTGCCCACTCTGACAGTGCTGCATATCTGCTGTCTGCAATCAGCACTGAAGGCCATAGATCTTCCTAATCACCTTTCTCTCCAGTGACAAATTTGAGCAAGCTAAAGCTAAGGTCAAATGAAAGGACTAAACACCTTCCATACATCAGGAAAGTTACCCTCACTCAAAATATGAAGTTCAGCATCTGGTGAGCTTGAGTGATGTAAAGCACTTTTGGCAGAAAAACAGCACCAAAGAAGCTGGTGCAAAACTCCTCGAGGGTTGTTGAAAGCTGGGGAAGATGGTTCACTCCACTGAAGCACAATCTGTGAGCACACAGCTCCACACGTCACACTCGGCCATGGTGCAAAAGGAATTTGTTGTTATTACTAAATGCAATTGTTCTTTGAAAAGGAAACAGAGGGGCTGACCCATGGGCTTGTGTGAAAAAAAAAAAAAGCAACCAAAAACCCATGAGTTTTACATGTATAAAAGTTGGGGTTTTGTTTGCCATCAGTGAGTGGCCTCGATGGAGCCCAGCCTGGAGGGACCCTTCCTCCAGTGAGCATCCCTCACAGCTGGGCCACCACTTCCAGCAAAGGGGGGGTGACAGGGAATGTCCCACTGTGGGGCAGCCGCCAGGACTTGGAGGATTTCCCTACGAAGAGACCTGTAGATGTTCCCCACTCCTGCCTCTCCTAGGTGCAAAGGGCATCATCCTAATTCCTGAGGAAAGCTGAGAAAGGCAGTTGTAAGGCAGATCTCAGCTCTCTGTGTTTCACCCCAGAGCACAAGGGCATTAAACACTCACACTCTGATGACCTGGAGGTAGGTGACTGCTTCCTTTCTTTTAGGAAAAAAACAAGGGTTTAGTAACTATCCGCAGGAAAAGAAGCAAGATGGAAGAAAATCCCAGATCATCAAAAAAGCCTGGAACTTAATCCCCTGTCTGAGCATCTCAGCCAGATGACAGAATGACTTTAACTCGGAGCACATGGGCTGGATGTAAAAAATGCAACTTTTCTCAGGTACAGCAAGCAGGTACAGGCACAGAGGTATCTGAATGGAAGTTCAAACTAGAACTTTGTGCAAGGCAGTGTGAGTAGTCAGTAATTATTTATAGCTACAGGCCTGTGCCTTCTGAGCATAGGAGAAGCACTAAGCAAGATACCTTTCGCCATGAAAGAGGCTCTGGGAATATTTCAGGAGGTTATGGGAAGAATATCTGTTGAGGGGTCATGGCTCAGGGCAGGAGGCTGCCTGCTACAGTCTGAATTATATTATTTTATTCTGCAACCCCAGAATGTTCTATTTCATCTGTCACAGAAACTGTCAGTCAATTCTTTAAGTACAGCTTAAGTCCAAGTTTATTTGAATTATTATACAAAGGAAAAATGGCTTTTCCTTTCCTCAAATGAAGCCTCTAAACTCAGTGTTTCTACAACACAGATTCTAAAATCAAGGAAACTTTCAAAAGCGAGGGAAGACCAGCCCCAAACCCATCAGATCACAACAGAACCAGAGGCACCTTTTTGTTCCAAGCAGCTCCTGTGAGCCCTTGGGCTGGGGGGTCTTTGCTTTGCACTCTACCACTCCTCTCCTTATCCTTCTTGTGCTCCATTGCCTCTTCAAGGGCTTTCCAAACCTCTTTCAGATTTTTAGCTCCTCATGACAAGCAGAATAAACTCTTCTTCCTGCAAACCCCCACATCAGTACTAAATGATGTCATGACTGATATATTGGTGGCCCCAGTTTGTACTGCTGGCATCCTTTTCCATACAGGAAATTAAGACATTACCCAAGAACAGAATTTCTTCCCTTTCCTATCCTATTCTTCTCACCTGAGAGACAAAAAAAGGAAAAGAGATCTAGTCTTAAAATTAATAAATTTGCTAAGTCAGCAAACACAAATCTTCCCTGGGACTGAGCATTGTATAGAAACTATGAGGAATTCCACCTGCTCCAAGTGCCCCCTCATCCAAAATAGGGAGTACTGACTGGGATAGTCCTGGCTGCACAGAAAATCAATTTGCTCACCCATTACATGAGATGGATTTGGTATCTGTCTGAGGGCTGTACCCCAGCACAGTGCTCAGCTATCCCAGCCTGCCAGCAGGTCATTCACCATGGTCCAGGTGGCCACGCAGCCCTGGCACATCCCACACGTGCCATCGTGTGGAACCACCCCTCTCCCACACGTTCATCCACATAAACACAGCTCTATGGAGGGGATCAGATCAAAATTAATTTAGCCTAGAGTTACATTTCCATTGAAATTCCAGCTCAGGGCTGTTTCTCAATGCTTTCTAGGAAAGTAGTGTGACATATCTGCGTGGTGTTCAGCCACTGAGGCTATCCTGGCCATAGCACGCTGCTGGGACTGCCAGGAAAGCCAGGATCCAACCCTCAGTGTCCCAGGGACACGTGCTGGGGACACTTGCCACTGAATGGCACATCTGAGTGAACAAATGCAAGGGGCAGGAAGCAGCTCTGGCAGCGCCAGGCACTGCTCGTGTGACCGTGGGCAGGGCAGCTCAGGCAGCCCAGAAAAAGCCACGTTCCCACAGGCAGGCTCAGGTTTTGTCCATGAATTATAACCCTTTCCCCGGATGCAAAGAAGGCCAAAAGCACCCCGTTGTGTTACAGGGTAATATAAATGTTGTTTTTGGACTTTGGTGCTCCAGTGCTCGTTTGCCAGTTACGTGAGGCTCAATTGTTCAGACGAGAATTCCGTGTTGACTAATTGGCAAAAACATACACACAGCTAAGTAGCACACTGTGTCCTACTTCAATGAAATGTGCTACCATTCCATCCTAATTAGAAATACTCATTTGCTCTTTTAATTGCACACCTTTGCATATTTACAGCAATTAATAAATTGCAAAAGTGGAACATACTAAGTCGGTCTAATATTTGCATTTTTGCTTGTTAAGTCCATTAAGGCATCTCTTCCACATTAGGCTTTAATTATGTGAGGAATGCAGAACACCTGATGCCATGCTGGAACCCAGAATGGTTTTCTTTGGACTCCTCTACCTGGTCACTAACCAAAGCAGTGTTTTCCCCACAAAAACTGGCTAAAGATTTACTTCCCGAGGAATTAATGCTGTAATTGCACGCATTTTTCTAGCTAGCTATTATACCCTTGAAATACTGATACAATCTTAATTACAGAAGTGCAAACAATACCATTTTTGTGAGCTGCTTTCTATTTTGTGCCAATTATGCAAGTAATAACCCACATTCAGTAAAAAAATAACACCTTTTAGCAGTGCCCAAGTCTTTTCTGTATTTTTAACAATTTGGGAAGCTGCTTATTTTTACTGCCTGAAAATATCCTGCCACAATATATATTCTACAGTAAAAGGAATAAACAGTTTATTTCTGAAACTTTCCTATTAAACATGCTGTATTTTTAGTTGGCTGTGATCTGAACTGCTCTTTTGGTTTCATTGAGACTATACCAGTTTACATAAGCTGGGATCTGGCTCACCTTGTAATTTTAAAGGATCTGATCCCATTTGGTCTGGAAATTCAGGAGGGTTTTTTTCCCTTAAGAAGTTATTTACCCCAAATGTAGGCAATTAGTATTTTTTAAAGTGTTTGGTGTACGTGCACAAAGATGTAGAGATAAAACATTTTTATCTGTGATGTGTGTAAGAAGGTAAGAACAGGGAGGTTTTACAAACAACACAAAAAATTATTAATTTCTTTTTAGATCTTCCAACATGCTGACTGCTTTCCAAAATCTCTCTAAATCCACTCATGCCATTCTTGTGAGACTGCAGCTTGGAGACTGCTCACAGTCCTCATTTCAGGAAACAAAAGGCAGCTGACATTCCTGCCTGAAACTTCTGGCTTTACACCTGACTCTGGATCAGGGTTTTATCTGGTGGCATTTGACGGGGCTGCACCAGTGCCAGCAGAGCTCATCTGCTGAGCTGAGCCAGAAACCTTTCCTGTGCTGCAGCCTTTTCTCTTTCTGAGAAAGACCAGTCAATACAACAGGTCCAGCTCACAGGATTTTGGATGCTGTTCATAGCCCTGGCAAAAAAAAAAGAGCATGGCAGGAAAAGAGAGCAAATACAGAGCTGTGTCAGTGCAAGAGTTTCACAGGGATTCTCCCAGGCTGCAGATCCATGGCAGGGGCAGGGAGGAGGGGACACAGACCAAGGCTAAATGTTTATGCCCTTTCTATCCATTTTTTACTGGCATGCTGCTGCTGAGGAGAGCAGCCCTGTGCAGGCACAATTCCCAGCAGAGTGCTCTGGTGGGGCGTGCAGGGGCTTTCCCAAACTGGGAGAACCTGAGAGAGAGCTGGGAGAGGCAGGGGGTGCCTGCTGCTCGTGTGACAGATGCTGGCAGCACCTGGGTGGCACCAGGAGCAGCAGCAGCCAAACCCTCCCACACCTACACAAGCAGCCCTTGGGAAGCACTTGGAGACCAGGAATGCTGTCACCAGGGCAGGTGGCACAGAAGGGCCCTGCCAGCTCAACTGGGAGCTTTGGTGCCCTGCTCTTACTCCAGCTCCATCCAGCAGCAATGGGCACAGATCTCCTGGGGGAAACCCTCCCCTTAGTGCCAGAGCTGCAGGAGAAGGTGAGGAGGTTGAGGAATACCAGTGACTGTGAGAGAGAGACCCCTGGGATCACAGGGGCAGAAGGATGTGTGTTACAGAGGATTCCCCTCCCTGGAAGTGTCTGAGGTCAGGCTGGAGAGCTTTGAGCAACCAGTCCCTGCTCAAGGCAGAGGAAACAGACTGAATAGTCTTTAAGGTCCCTTCCAACACAAACTAGGGTTCTCTGATTCCCTGTCCTCCATCCACCTGGCTGAACGCAGTGGCAGGAGCAAGGGGATGAATTAAAAAACAGAGGGCAATGGGAACAGATTCCTGCCCAGTGCAACCAGTGCCTCCCCTCCACAGCTGCCCCAGCACCCCTGGTCACAGTGGGTGTGGAACCAAACACTAAAACACACTGCTGGCTGTTTGTGTTTAGGTTGTGTTTAAGGCCATTTTCTATTAATTTGTTACTAGAAAGTCAAGTCTGAGTTTCCTACTTAAACCAAAATTACTGCCATTCCCTGAAAGATAATTTTTGTCCACTTCTCCACATCTCACAGAGTTATAAACATTTGAGCCATAGTAACATCTTTAGTGCTTTGGCAGAGAGCAGGATTTCATTAACAAACTCTTCAGCTGTTGTATACTTTGCAGAGAGTGTTCAAAATATCAGGCATAGGTAGGACAGAAATTAATCTTGCACCATTCCCTCCACCCAAAGGGTGTCAACCCTAATTCCATCATTTCAGATGCCTTTATGGCACATATTTAGGTCTGCAGCTATATTTGCATGCATTCATTCAATACTAAGCCTGACATTTGTAAAAAAACCATACAGCTGGTAAACGAGAGAGTTATCTTATTCTTCAGAAGTAGAAATTTCACATTTTAATGTCAAAAGATAAAAATAACTGTTTTGGTTTTGTTTGTTTGGTTTTTTTCTACTTCACTGTAGGGAGGATTTTTATAAAAGGAGATTTACAATTTCAAACAAAACAAGCAAATTGTGTTTGCACTGCAACTTTCTTCCTTACCAATTTCAGTTGTTTTCAGAGAAAAAGGGGAGGAGAAGACTACATAAAGATGAAAGAGAAATTTACCCCAATGGTGAGTTTTCAAAAGCTGAAGAGTACAAAGAAAACCTGATCAAAAACTTATTACCAGAAGCTGGAATGACTATATGTGTCTGGGGAGGGGGAGAAATGCAATATCACAAGCAAAGAAAATTCAAATACAATAGGAAATGGTGCTGGATGTCCACTGGGAGATGGAATGATTTCCTCTGAGCTCATGGGAAATTACTGTATGGATATCTGAACGATGGGTCATATCTGGCGTTGAAACCAAAGAGACATTTACTGTGTTACATTCAGATACAGGCAGAGTTGAGTTTGTAAACAAACACCAGCAAACTAAATGACAGACTCACTGCTAGAGATACAATCTTAAAACCAAAAAGAGACAAAGCCCACCAACACAACTCTGCAGGTATCTGCATATTTTTTTTTTATGTGAAATAGTTTAGAAGTCTAAGACCAATTAAAATGAAAAATTTTATTTAAATTTATGCCCTACAGGAAAACATACATTAAGCATTTGATAGGGAACACAAAATGGATTCATGCTCTCAGTCCTTATCGTTTTTTAGTGAGCCCATCAGAAATTCAGAGCCACAAGAACAGGGCCAGGAATGGTTTTAGAGGCTACTGAGGCACAGCTGGCATGAAGCTGAACATTTGATGTGGCTCCTGAGAGACACAGAGGATGCTGCACTCCCTGCCACGCACAGGGGAGGAAAATGGCTCCTTACATTAACTCCACCTGCACAAAACTGCAGAGGTGATGTGGGGGATACAGAAGGAAAGCAGGCAGGATAAGGGAAATTTGTTCATTTAAATAGTTTTACCACTTGTGGTTTAATTTTCCTCTGAAAGTTTTCTGATCCTCTGCAAAGTTCCCAGGGGTGAGGTCAGAGAAACCTTATGAGGTTTCTGGAGGGAGGTGCTCTGCAGAGCCAATGTTCCAGGGACTGAAGATAGCAGAGGACTGCAAGGCACAGGAGCACATCCCCTGGAGGTGGGAGATCTCTCCTTCCATGGGAGATGTGAGAACTCAGTCAAGATGATGACATTATAGAAAACCTGACCTAAACCTTGTTTAGGCTGATACAATAACAACACATATCACCATAATTACAGACATGATTTTGCCAATTTGGTGCAAACAACTCTTTCCTATTGTGTGATTTCTTACTGATAAAATATTCCCAGTAACACCAGAAAAATCTCTTACACACTGAACAACAAAGCTGTGATTGACTGCCTGCACAGAAATGAGTTATAATGGGATTTGGCACCTCTGAGCTGGGAGGACACAGGGTGCCAGCAACTGTTTGTGTTTCTGGAGGGGTTATCCAGCTTCAGAAGTGTTCAGTGGCATGTTTCAATCAACAGCAGGAAAGTACAGCTATCTCCACTTTGAAGAAGTTTAATCTATGGCTACAATCCAAAAAGACCAAGTGTCCTCTGAATTCAAAGGCAGCCAATCTTCATAGACTTGAGAAGAGATTATCTAGAGATTATGTTGGTAATTAACTGAGGAAATGGAAAGTTGGTCTAAACCCTGTGGATCTGCCTCAAAGTGACATTGCTCTTTTCTTTCCATAAAGGAGGCTATGGACAGAATTTACAGAGAAGCACAGTGAAATATGGGTAAAGCAACCAGGGGAGCCTGAATTCAGGCATCTTAACTAACTGTCTTTGCACTGAACTGACAACTAGGTGGCTGACAATACATCATTTCTATGCAAAATTGAAATGAAAACTAGCAACTGTGCACCAATACCTAGCAATCACCATATCAATGTTAATATGTGATCCTCATTA
Source organism: Thryothorus ludovicianus (assembly GCA_013397245.1). Lineage (NCBI taxonomy): Eukaryota > Metazoa > Chordata > Aves > Passeriformes > Certhiidae > Thryothorus > Thryothorus ludovicianus. The sequence continues at coordinate 1,577,611 of VZTB01016398.1, read as the reverse complement.
ATAGCATTTATTTTAACTGGTCTTACTACCCCTCATGGTTACTGCAATTACTCCCAATTAGACAGAGATTGTGAGCACCAGTTTTTATATCCTGTCACATGCCAGATGAGCTGAAGGACCCCTCTGCTGCAACACTGTTCAATAGAGAGACTTCATTTTCCACTACTCTAGAGACCTTCTAGACAAATGCTTCATTCTTATAACACCATATTTTTTCCTCTTATTTGCATGACAGCGCTTCAGAGCTCTCCTAAATCTTCGATTACTTAATAACTACTTTTCTTTCTCATCTGATAACTGCAGGGAGTGGAACAAAAGAGTGCTGCATAGTTACAGGCACACAACAGCCCTGCTATTTAGCATTTAGATGGTGCCACGGAAAGAAAGAGGGACGATGTAGCAGGGAGGCAGAGGGGAGGTGGGCGTGAGCAGTGCCAGTTGGCTGGACAGAATGCCCCCTCTCATCTCTCTCGCCGTGGTCCTTGCCAAAACCATTATGCTGTTTGAGGCAGACAGAGGGAACGTGCCTGCTTTCCACCAGTCTGCTCCCATCATTGCATCCCACTCTGCGGACACTTCCCAGGCTTGGAGTCTGCTCTGCACAGTGAGGAACAGCCTGAGACAGCTACAGCAGGGCAACAGAGCCCCACGCACCAGGCAGACCCCCTGTGCAGGCTGAGTGTGCAAAATAGATGTGAGCATGGACATCTCACCTCCACATAACCCCAAACAAATCCCCCAGCACAAGGGTAGCCCCTTAACCCAGGATAGTCACAGATGTCTGGGAAGTTTTGGGATCAGTGCTCCATTTAAATGATCTTTTCACTCCTTCCCACGTGAATTATTGTTATTTGCATTAACAAATATACTCTAAGCCAAATTTCCCACAGGCCTCTTTTTGAATTAGCCATCTGCAGCCGTGTGCAGCTTTACATGAACACAAAGTATATGAAAGGATATCCAGATCCTATCAGCTCTAACAGGTACTTATCCATCTCTAAACACATTCCATACACTGGCTATAGAAGGTAAAAGCAGTATGGATATGAACTGTGGAGCAATATTCAAGCAAACCACATGCACAGCCACACATTCCCAGAAATCCTTCTCCAGTCACCAGTTTCAAGGAGGAGATAGCCACATTACAGGAGACAGCTCTTAATTTGAAGCATCCCTCCTACTTTAACAAAAAGGTGGTGTTTTTTCCATTATTTGCTCCTTAACAACAAAACACTGAAGGTCTTTACTGCCTACTGCAGAGTGTTAATTTTTAATGGGAGAAGCTACACGCTGCTTGATTTCTTTAGTGCATGAAGCAGCCAACCAATCGTGCATCACCTCCAACTCCAGAACAGCAGTTTCAGCAAGGAGCCTTTACAGCTCAGAGCATCCTTGAGGGCTAAAGATGTCAAGCAGTTTAAATGCCAATGAAATCAAGAAGACACCAGGCTCAGATATGTTACGAAAAAAGGACAGGAAAATAGAGACCTCCACTGAGACCAAAAACTTTTTCTCTGCTCTAAGAAACAAGGGCCCACTTAAGGCACCTGCCAAGTGCCCACCTGGTGAATGAGGAGAGGCATAAGTAGCACTAATGACAAAGCACAGAGCAAACTTTGTCATGAAAAATGCATGAAAAATAGCCTGGAGGACACGTCAGAGAGCCCAACTCTCCCTCTGTACCTGAGACATGCCTTGCTTAACCTGTCCAGTGGGAGCTCTGATGATATAGAACCTACAACAACCTTAAGGGATTTGTTCCACGTCTAAACAGAAAGGATTTTCCCCAGTAATTCTCCAGAGCACACAATCTCAGAGCCATTGTGCTCACCGCCAAAGCTGCCAGGCTTTGTGATACAGGACCTGCTACCCCTCAAAGCTGAAGCCCACTTGCTAGAATTCCCAGTTCACACTGTTTCCAGGACATGCTGTGCTTTGGGCAAATATCTGTAAACCCTTCCTAAGGCCCCTGCTAAGGAGGAGCACGGGCTCCAGCTCCTGCACAAAGGTCAGTTTCCCCCTGAAACTGGACAATCCTCAAAAATGTCCCAGATCACATTGAACAGACCAAGATTTCAGTGGGCAACTCAAGCTATATTGCTGCAAAGGCTTTTTTTATTTTTTTTTAATAGCAGTAATTTTCAGCATTTTTTTTCAACTTTCCAGTGTTCTGTACAGCAGGATTGAAAGTTAATATCCGTTTAAGCCATCGCCAGAATAGGAATATTTCTGCTCTTGTATCTTTAAAAATATCTTGTGGAGTGAAACGATGGATGCCAAGTTTCAAGGTTGAATGAATTTTTATAGCGAAATTACGAATCCCTGAAAATGAAGGATAAAATGCAGAGTATTTAATAAGCCTGAACTGAAACAGTGCTATCAGATGTTCCTTTAATAATTTTGCTAGAAATGGCTCTTCCCTCAGATTTTCCTATCTGTGAGTACAGCTTTCAGCACTGGCATCACTCTGCTGGTGGCCAGTGTTTAAAGGCAGAATATTTGGATTGTACCAGAGAATGCCTGAGACCAAGCAATGGCACAGTGGCTCTTTCAGGCAGAAAGATGATGAAAAACAATCTGGGCTGATGAATTTTCTTCACTTCTACACTACTGTGGCTGCTCTGAACTTTAGCACTGGCTTGGGAGACAAATCTTTTCCTACTCTTAGGCAGGTTTTGGATGCTGTAGACAAGAATCCATGGCCAATATTCCTGGAGCCTTGGGGCTGATGCTGCACCCTCCGTGAGCATCTCTCTAGTCCCACCTCAGGGTCTAATCAAGTTAATATTCCAGTGAGAGAAGAGGGTACTAACACTGGCAAGTACACTCTGAGTAGCACCCTGGGAGGAAGAGAGTTTATCCTTGTCATGTGCACTTTGAACACTTTTAAATGACACTCTTGCTTAGAGAAAATGGTGAGTGCCATTGCAAAATCATGAAAGATGTGCTTTGCAATTTTCCATGCTGACTTCAGAAGTATTTATGGTTGGGCACAGTCCACTTCTTCACCAGAATTTACAGGGATGCAAGTTGGTTTTGTAATGACACCATCACACTGGTGCACACGTGAATTTATGGACTCCAAAGGTGACAAAACGTATCTTGATGGTCAAGAGTATTGAAAAAGAACAGCAACAGGTACAGATCAAGGGCTTCAGCCCAAACAAGCCCTTGCAGAAGCTGTAATTTTGCAACGGCAGTAATACATTTTCTCCTAAAAATGGCTCTTTACTGCTACTCTGCCTACACTTATTTCAAAGATTGGTCCTTCTTTCAGGTGCCTGAGAATGCCATCAGTAGCATTCTAGAGCTATTCAGAGGTATTAATTTTCTACTCTTATAGTGCACAAAGACATCTTCCCTGCAGAAGGATCAATCTTCCTGAATTTTTGGTACTTTTGCTCATTTTTCTACACTTGGTCAAACTACATATATATTTATTTTTTTAAACTGTTCTGCTTTGGCTAAGCATGTGTTAAGTACCCTATTTTAACATTTGCTCACACCAGTTTTCCTGCATTCCCTCTCTCCTCAAGCCACCTTCAGTTCAGTCCTTCCCAATCCCACAGACATGATCTGCTTTTTTGAGGGGAAAATATCCCTCTACCTTTTTTGGTCTGTCCCTGCTTTAGCTTCGGGCCATGAGCAAGTGAAAGCATATCCTGACAGCAATGCAATATGTAAGACAGAACAACTTCAGCCAAGTGTCCTTAATGGAAATGGCAACTGCTATTGATTTCCTAAACACAGAGGTTGTGCCCCTCACCTCCATGACAAATCAGTTAGCAAAGACTGGGGACTCAGGGGAAACTCCTGAGTATGTAAACATGAACTTGTGGTTTATATTAACACAATATATTCTACAACTTCTTCCATGGTGAAGTCCACATAAATACAGGAGGAGTGTGCAAGTGGCAACCAAAGATATTCATTCACAGTAAAAAAATAAATCACTGATACAAGTGCAATTGAATTCAGAGGCAAAGGAAAGAGCAGGCACATGAGAGTACAGAGAAACTGTGGAAATCTTTGGATGACCACTAAATTTATCATCAAAATGAAAAAAAGAATGACAAAACCAAACAGATTGATTCTTAGTTGCAATACAATATATATAGTGATTAATAAAAACAACTGTTATCTATCCTCTGATAACACTAAATTGTCCTTAGGGCAATTAAAATTGGTGTAAGGGCTAGGTCTGACAAACATCTTTATCATTCATGGTTGTCATGGTAGAAGAGACAAATATTTTTCCAAACAATACAATAAGGTTAAGAAGCTCCTCACCATTTGGTAATACAATTTATATTTTGAATTCAAGAAATCTCCCATTTAGGAGCAGAGCAACTTGCTCCTGAAGCAGTTCCTCCATAATCTATGTTTTCACAGCCATTACCAAGGACATACAGACATCACCAAAGATGTGTGCAGCCCCCCTTCTCTCACTGCTAACAGTAAAAGCTGTATAAATAAACCCACTCACTGGCCTGGCTGCACCAGCAGAGAGATCAGACAGACAGCTGAGATGAATAACACTGAGAATAGAATAACTTATTTCGTCCTTGAAGCAAAAGCAACTTCCTTACACCCCTTAAGTTAATAACGCTTTATTTTGTCCCCAGCTGTTAAGTTTATAGAAATTAAAAGTCATGACTATTTGTCTTTTGCCAGCATGAATTTAAAAGTGCCTTTAAAAAATCTCATTATCATTGTGGCTTTTTTTTTTTTTTTCCAAGCAGATTCAATACAAAGCAGATTACATCCTGCCTGCACTAGTAAAGTGCACATAAATTTTTCACAAACCAATTTATCTTAAAAATTTTTCTTTCCTCATTTTGATTCTGGACACAGTGCAGAGCAGAAAGGCACTCCAAGTATTTTTTAGATAACACAATTCTAGCCATAGTGCATTAGTGTTTCTGAGGTATTTCTGTTCTATAACATTATTTCCAGACCATCAGAACACACCTTTTATGAAGTGGAATGATCTCATATGAAACAATTACATTACTATGAAGTTTTAGTCTGATGTTCCACCTGAATTTGAAGATTAGATTTACAGGATTCATTCACAGGTAACAGAAGAGGATAAAAATAATTTCCTTGGGTAAGGAAATTTGGAAATATCCATCAAATAACCTGGGAAGGGGCTGCATGGGTCCCCTGTACAATCATCTGGGAAACTGTAGCAGCCACATGTGGGACCACCTCTGGTACCCCACACTGCACCAGCAATAATCAACAGTGCAGTTACTCCATCCCAGATGTGCAAACCATTCTTTCTGAGACACTGGGAGAGGAGCATGACCATAATTCTCACCCTAAGATTTTAGGAGTGTTGGGAAGAGATAAAAGCCTTCCAAGTCTGGGGGAAAGTGTTTCTATGGAGAGCAGCCCTTCCTCTGCTGAGCCTTGACTCATCAGTGCCTGGGGACAGCCAGGAGACACTGATTGAGCAAACACTCCCAGAGAAAAACTACACTCTACTTGGAGCCAGCAGAGATATTTATAGCCAGGTTTGTTTGAATGGCCGTAATAGCTGAGCTACGGCTTTTGTTCTCCAGACTGCTCCGAAAAAACTCAAGGCAACGACTCTGGTGGAGCAGGAAAAGTTCCACTGTCGCTTTTCATGCGGCACTTGTCTCTCCCTGGCACTGATGACAGCCTTTTCACAAGTACCCCAGGCGCCTTACAGAAAGAACAAGACATGAGTATGTCATGGCATGAGTGCAAAAAAACCGGAATAAAAGTTACCTTCTACAAGTCTGAGTCACTTACTGTTAAGACAGAACAAAATCCTGAATCTCTCCTGTTCTTTCATTTGCTTTCGCTCCTGCCTAAGGAAGGGTTTTGATCACACTTTCATTTTAGCTAATAAAGCGTTCACAAGTAATACATTTACAAGAAATAGTAATGCTGCTCCTTTGAGAGGGACAGCACTGACTGTCTAGGAACAGTCAGTGAATAACTGGGCCCAGTAAATGGGAAAGAAGAAATTTCTTGAGGTTTTGGGTGGGTTCTAAACGCAATCTTATTCCTGTGTGTTTGCCAGTCTTGGAGCAGAAGTGATCAGAAACAAGAGGATGTCACAGTCTTTTGCAAAAATCTCAGAAAGAGACAAGAAACAGCCCCAACCAAAAAGCAACACACAGAGGAACAAGTTCTTCACCCACAGCAGCTCTTGCTCCAGCACTGCAACCCCAACACCTCTGCTTTCTAGCCTGAACTAGAAAAAAGACTTTGGAAACCTGGTGGTGACAGAGTCACCCATAACACCTTCAGAAAAAAGCTGTTGACCAGACTTTTCTCTTTTGGCCAAGGTGCTTAGCTGGTCGGAAAGCATTAGGAAAAAGAGCTACTCAAGAAAATCAGTCTATAAAGAAACATAATTCCATGTGCTATCCAGTAAGAGTTTCTAGGGGGGAGAAAGACCAACCAAAAAAAAAAAAACACCTCTCCATCTAAGCATGCTGAAATTGCTGCCTTGGGGAAAAAAATCTTGCATGTTCCCTTCCTTCTAGCAGACAGGCAGTGAAGACATACAGTCCTTCAGGAGTGCCTTCAGGGATACTCCAGAGAAAACTACCAATATTCTTTTCCATGTTAATTTGCATTAAGCTGACATTTTTTAGTGATGGGCATTTTGCAGATCTGTGAAGAAATATATTCTTCTTTGGAAAGCAATTTGTGAAAAAATTTCTACCATCTCAACTATTTCAGTTTCCTCCTTTATCTTTGGAAGTGCTGCCTTTTGAAAGAAGACACGACATCTCTGCAGGCACACAGGCTTTACTACGATCACATTCCTGTGCATTACAGCACATTCTTTAGAAAACCACCAGTTGGAAAGAGTGGATATAAATCTCAGCTTCAGGATGTTAAACCATTCTTTAACACCTCAGGGATGGGACACTGTCTAGAAGGAATGAAAGGCTGAATGAACGTTCAGCTGCAGAAGAGGAGGCTCTGGGGTGACCTAATTGTGGCTTTCAGTGCCTGGAGAGGGCCTGAAAGAATGGAGAGAGACTATTTACATTGACCTGCAGTGACAGGACAAGGGGGAATGGCTTCAAATTGGAAGATGGTAGGTTTAGATTAGGTATTAGGAAGAAATTTCTTGTTGTGAGGGTGGTGAGGCTCTGGCACAGGTTGCCCAGAGAAGCTGTGGCTGCCCCTGGATCCCTGGAAGTGTCCAAGACCAGGTTGGACAGGGCTTGGGGCAACCTGGGAGAGTGGAAGGTGTCCCTGTAGGAGTTGGAGTGAGATTGGCTTTGAGGTCCTTTCCAACCCAGGCCATTCTATGATTCCATGAACCACGAACCAAAGCAGTTCCTCACACCTTCTCCTCAGGCTGGATGCAATCAGCCCCTTCCTTGCAGCGATATTTTGGTGAGGATGCACTCTTCTGCATCTCTGCACTCTAAACCAGGAGCGAGCATCCCACGAGAGCCCCGGGAGGCCACCTGACTCAGAGACACATCTCTGAATCACCAGCACCTACTCCCCGTGGGAGGGAAAGGGTACTGAGCTACTGCTGGCCTGGAGCAGGACTAAATTATTCCCTCCCAGCAGGCAGGTGCTGGCTCAGCTATTTTGACCCAGCGTGTGGGAGGGCTGAGCCAAGGTGTTACCCAGCCCTGGGAGCTGCCCACCCTCTCCTGGTCTCTCACTGGGAGCGGAGGCTCAGGCAAGCTGCAGAACGGAGGAAGGTTTATATCCCCTCTTCCTACCTCCTCTAGATAGATGAAGCCACAAACCAATTAAACTATAAACTATCCCACACTTCTTTTCAAACCAAAGCTGTGTTTAATACACAGCCATTGTGTGCTTTCCACTTGAGCTCTGCTCTGAGAGCCATCCAGAAACTTAGGAGACGAGGAAGCTCAGAGTGAGCAAAAGGCACATCTTGTAACATCCTGAAGTAGCCAATATTGTTTAAAAAAGAGAAGATTATTTTATTTTTGTGTCCCTTGGACTTTTATTTTTGCCAAAAATAGTCATATTTCTGTCCTTATTCAAGACAAACCAAATTTAGGATAATTGTCTCCTTAACATGAACTGCAGGAAACCAAACACTGCCTGGCTTGTATGGAGCAATTCCATGGTCTGGATAAGCCTCCATCAGTGAAGTGCTTGAGTGGAGTTCAGCCATAAAAGACATGAGGTACAAGGATAAATGTTCAATGTAACAAGAACTAATTATACAAACAAGCACTAAGGTTATAAACTTAAGTTCATTAATTCAGTGTGCTTAGAAATCAGCAGCAAAAGTAAATGACAATGCTACATGGCAATAGCAATGATGAGCATAAACAGGAGTGTTTTAATGGCATCAAACTCCAGAAACAGACACCTTTTTCTAAGCCAAGAAAACTCTATTTCCACTTGGCACAAAAGAATCAATTAGATATGGCACTTACTGGTCAGCTGAAAGCTGGGTACACTTCTCCTCTCTTCTAACACTTCACTCTGTACAAATCAATGATCAAAGCAAATGCAGCCATAAAACTCTGTGAGTTTGTAATAAAGCCATTTATTTCTGAAGCCTGTTTCTGTGTGTGGAATTTTCTTATAAAGATAGGTGCTGTCATAACCAGCATCCATTTCTTGGCAGAGGGAAAAGGAGCAGAAAATCAATGCGTTTGCAAGCTCAGACTAACTGAGGCATTCCCAACACTGCATGAAATGCAGCAAGACAAGGACTCATTTAGTGACTGAGATGTTTTATCTCAAATCCAGGTACCTATGTGGCTTGGAAGAGCCTCTCATTTAAAGGAAAGCTCAAGTGAAGAGTGTAGGCAGAGAGGAAGGCTAAATCTTGTTTCCTCACACAGTGAAGTGGATAAGATATCAGTAGTGCCAAGAACTCCAAAGTCCAGTAAAAGCCAAACTTTAGAGTAGAGTCTAAGAAAGAAAATAACCCTAACTGGAGCTGGCCTGGTAACTGAACCAACTTCTGGGACTTGGGCACCCCATTTTCCTCACAAATCCTGTTATTACACAGAAGGAGGACTTTGAAATGCCTCAACCAACACATTAATTTATTGGAACTATGCTTCATCTGTTCCATACTTCCTTGGAAAGCACAGCTTGAACAATGTGATTGCAAAATGTAGCCTACTGTTAACATTTTCTTGCATTTCAATTATTCTTCAATATCTAATTTCAATACAGTCAGTAGAATAGAATCACAAAACAGCCAAGTTGCCACATTAATTCAGATTTCTGAACAGAATTCCCTGGTAAATAAGGCCATACCCAATCTGATTTACAGGAAACTCCTCTCCACCTTTCCTCATCTCCCAACCCTCTCCCCAAACATAGCAGTTCATTTTCCTTTTCCCTTTCTTGCTCCTTCAGTTGTCTGCCATGTTCTTAATGGGCGTAACAAAGAAAGAGAAGAAAAATGCAATTAACTTTCTCCTCTGTTTTTAGACTCCAGCATAAGAAGAGCACACAAGTGCTTTGATTGTTCCCATGCAAATGTTCCTGCCTTTGGACACTTCAACACTTGCACAGATGTCAGAACAGACATAATCGGATTATTCTTTCCTGTGGTTGCCTTTTTTTTTTTTCCCCAAGTTATTTACAACATAAATCTTTAATTCCTTCTAATTGAAGGCATCTGTCCTGATATCTGCCTCTTCCATCTGAGGAGCCTGTGTCATCTTATGCAAGTCCTGCTATTCAGGTTCCAATTCATCTTCTTACTTGACATTTTCCTCTCTGGAAACTGTGTCTGTAAAGCACCTCCAGAAATGGAGGTGTGATGCTTGGTAGAACTTAATATCCCAGATAGGCTGAAGAATATTTAGCCTGCTCTTACAATAACCATCACTGTGCTGTTAAATGATGCCAAGCCACAAAGTACCTCATCTGAACGATTGGGTTAGTCCATTTTGTGACAAATATTGCAACTGCAAAAGCATCTATCACAAAATCTCATAAGGCCAGAAAATATTCCCTGACATAATGTCATCATACACACACAGATCACAGGAACTTCTGAAATGCGGAACTAACACCCTTCCCCCCCAACCTGCAACTGAAACTTTACACATTCTTGAAAATGTCAAGATGTATGGAAAGGATTGACTCTATTTTTGTCCCAGGACCTATATTACAGGGGAGAGGAACAACTTTCTGTCAGGCAGGAAGAGTATTCTAATAAGCTAGAGATTGGAAAACTTTCCTGACCAAAAATAATTAATTGAAAAGGGAATATACAAGTTAAAGTTGTTTCCAGGAATGATCCTCAATCCACCAACAGGTTATAAGGAAAAGAGATTTTTCTCAAGAAATACAACACCTTTGATTCAGGGATGGGAACTACAACATTTGTAACCTCAGGCAAGCAAGCCTACACCTCTCCTGGACTCAAGAACCTTACTCTGTTTAGTTACTATGCTATTTAACTTCAGTGGTGTGGCTTCTTTTGTATTTGTAACAGTGTTATTAAATGGGAATAACCCTTTGAGGAAAGGGAGAGGGGACGAGGGAGACAAAACTCTGTTCAAGGAGAAAGAAGTGACGGGAAGAAGGTCCCTGACTGTGGTACTTTGTGAGAGACAAGAGAGAGCAGGAGAGTGAGACCCACACTGAGGAGACCAGAGCACGTCTGCTGTCCTGATGGAAAGGTTTGTGTTTCCCTAAGCAGCTCACAGCTAATGGCTCATCACTCTTCCCCATGTGCTCCATACACACAGCAGCCAGGGAACAACGTTCCCAGGGATGCAGACAGCAGCTGAAGCTCTCTCTGGCACTTCCTTTTCCATCTTTACCCCCTGCAAAGTTATGACAATTCCCTATGGAGCCAGAGTTTGCCCCAGACCTGCTGGTAGCACAAGATTCTGCCATAAAAATATTTCTGACCTGATAAAAATAGGCCAAATGAGAAAAGCTCAAAGAAGGGAAAAATCAAATTTGGTGTATGGTTTAATTCTCAGTGCTCTACTTGCACATTCTCCAAAATCCACTGAACCAAGGACTGGTATCATGGCTAATAAATCTACTTGGTTTTTGCTTTAATCCAAATGAAAGGAATATCCAGCAGCAGCAGAGAAGGAACAGGCTGTGAATATTAAATACATATTTGTGCAAAATGAAATGCCTATTTCACAAATATGTTCCCAAATCTGAAGATAACATCTCCAAGAGATTGGTCTGGAAGTTAAAAGGGAAAGGTACTGTATTTGGGCAGAGCTGAGCAACATCCATCACCACTGGAGCATGGAAATACAGAGTCAGGGCTTCAGCAGCTCACATCCCTGGAATCAGTTATCTAATGATTCATCTTTGCCACAATAACTGCTGCAAAAATCGATTCTACAGCTTTCCTCAAGTCCTGGGCTTTGCATGGAAAAGCAATTGTTTAAATTAATTATTTAGTGAGTACTTTCAGAAGTTAAAAAATGTAGCACCTAGCTATGCTCTGTTTATCTCACAATCATTTAATATTTTTTTAATATCAGCATCTCAGATACACAGATATGTGAATAAAAACAAACAGCTGTAGTAAGGAATGTCAATATAAATAGCAAGCAATGAAAGACAGCATTTCAGTTCATTAATATCTGTATCTTGGGTGACTGCAGGTGCACCTTAATGAATTACATGACTAGTAAAATACAATTAAATGCAGCTGCATATGTTTACAAAACTGCAGAACCAAATTAGAGGTATCAGTAGCACCCATAATTCATCCATAATTGACAATTTTCATATTACTTGAATAAGGAATCAAGTCATGCAGATGATTACTGCATTTGCCTTTGAGCACTACAGACCCAGGTTCATTTCCCATGCAGCACCATAAATGAAACAAATTACATACTTGCAGGTTAAGGCAGACCTGAAAGCAAATGCTCCCCTGAATGACAGCCAAAAGCTCAAATCATTCAGGTTCTATTTAGCTGTCAATAAAAGTTCATGAATGGCTGATAGTTGACATAACTTAAACATATTGTTAATAAAGCATTATTCTTTACAGAAGAGTCATCACATGCCTGCAGTAGAACTGGGTTCTGACCCCAGCAATCCACAGGGTGGATTTCCAGGCTCCAAGGACATGACAAGAACATAACAAAGAACAGAATTTGCGCTGAAGATTTTGGTTTTCTTTGGTTTATACTTGTGGCATAGTGATCATCTCTCTTTTTTTTTTGCTAGGATCTTTTCTATGGCAATAACTCCTGTCTACATTTGAATCTCATTTCACCCACAAACCCTGTTAGGAGCTCAAGCTGACTGTCATTCAGACCTTGCCTGGAGAGGCTCCTGAGCAGCCTGCTCTGAGCAGGGGTTTAACCAGAAGGTGCCCAGAGGCAGCACACCCAGGCTGGGTGATGCTGTCCAGCTGACAAGAGCTCATGGTTCCCATCCCTGCTTCTCTAAATGTTTGTAACACCCTCACAGAAATTACAGGGCTGCAAATAATCCAATCAACATCCAGAGAGATAAGGAGCAGCTGGATTCCAGCACTGATCTTGGCTGTATGCAGAGTCATTGTGGGGGGAAATACCTTTGCGTGTGTGAGGCATGGACCAGAGCTCAGCTCTGGAGACAAAGACAGACCCTCCTGCAATCCCCATCACTCTGTGCCCTGCCAAGACATGGCCACAAACACATGCACCAGCATCCTGCTAAGGCAGAATTTTGGAGGGCTGAATCAAATTATTGTACTGAAGCCTGAAAAAACCCAAACAATAAACAAACAAACACAAAATTATTAAAACTGCAGATCATCAGCACAGCTCGATCCTATTGTGTACACAAACAACAACCCTGCTGACAAATGCCTCATGAAAAAGAGTCCAGTTAAAGGGCCACCACTGACACTGAAGTAAAACCAGTCACAGTTTCTTCTCCTATTTAAAACATATTCATTGTAGACAACACTTTTGGAATGTAAATAAATTAATGAATAAATAAATCCAGCTGTCTTTATTGTGGGCTCCATTTTGCTTTAAAATGGATGTTTTCAAATGGATGGCCAGTTCATGTTTTTAAAATCAAGGAAGAAGAGAACTTGAGTGGAGAATTTTCTCAGAGGCAGTGTGACAACCATAGATGCCAAACATGCAGTAACTGCTGCAATCAATGCAGCTGCTCTGGATGCATGACTCTGTCTTTGTAAAACAAGAGTCCAAACAGAAGAATGAAAAGAGGAGGAAGAGTAAAGGAAAGAATAAAGAGGAGATAAGCCACCATATGGAAGATACATCAGCTCAATCTTCCAGCTAGGGAACTGACTGACAATTTATCCTTTAGGAAATACTTGACTTCATGAAAAAAGAGTTGTTCATTTGATGACTCTCTCAATATTTATCTTGCCAACAGGAAAATTTTAGGTGGCTGTGCTGCATGCAGGAACAGCACCCAGAAAAACACTGCTATGATTTTCCTCTGCAAAATTATTGTGGAGGAAATGCAGCAAGTCTAAATTTCCAAAGAAAAAGATAAAAAACAATTTCCTCAGATCATCTGTTGGAAAGTCTCTTTGTTGCCTTTAAAGTATAAGCTATCAGTAGGCTTTTATTTTAAAAGAACGGAAGGACAATTTTACAAATTTATACTGACAAGTAGGTGTTTGTTATCACTTTGATTTTGTAAAATGCCATGGTTTTATTTTCGGTTGTTTTATGGGTTCTATTACTGAAAGAAGTCATGGCCATTTCTTGACATGACCAAATGGATGATCTCTTTTGTTCTGTAGGTGGGGAACTTGAGATCATGGAATGTCAACTCCTGTGATGGTGTTCAACTCTTTAAGTGCTTTTGTTACTTGTTAGAATTTGAGATGAGGAATGAGGGGCTGAGGAACATGTAAATCTCAGTTTAAGATACTCACAGAGGTTCCACAGTGTTGAATTAACTGTGCTCCTTTGGTATCTGAGCATGGCCTACTGATTCTGAACACAGGGCAAGGCAATTGCAATGCTATTAGCAGCAAAAATTGCTTCTCAGTCTAAACCCACAATTTATTTTAATGCTTAGCAGACATGAATATCTTTCCAATCAAACACATCTCCAAACACTTTCAGCAGTCACAGATGTGAAGACTGAAGGCTTCCACTCCTGGCTCAACCAGGATTTCTGCAGTGCTTTTGCCAAAACAGCAGTTTGTCCCACAGCTCACTGCACAGAGATGCTGTGTGATGCTCTGTGCCATCAACATCCCTTTACTGCCTTTCATGGCTGAAAACCTGCCCCTGGTGTGGGCAGCTGGCCCTGTGTGGTGCCATAGTTTTAGTCCCAGCAGTGCCCAAATGGTGTCAAGGTCACTGTGGTCACTTTCTAACAACAGTGTCCATCACAGCTTCTCATCCTGGGAGTCAGGGAATCACACAATGGTTTGGGTTCAAAGCAACACAAAGGTCTTCTACTTCCAGACCCACTGTCGTGGGCAGGGACACCTTTCACTAGACCAGAGTGTTATAACCCAACCTAGGAAATCCCAGAGCATCAATTAAGATAATTTCAAAGATTAGAAGAGGAAAAAATCATGACTGAGCAAGAAGAAGCCCACTGTGAGCCAAAGTGTCACCATCTTTAGGACAATGTGATGCTGGGGAGATGTTCTGAGGGTCCTGGTCCTTCCTGCAGTCATCCCCCCAGATGAGATACGGGCCACACAACAGCCTGGGCTTATCACTTACACCCTCTGAGGCCAGAGTTAGTGTCCCCCTTGACATGCCCAGATCAGACTGGTCTGCAAGTGCCTCACAGAGAGCAGGGAGAGTCCAGACCTGTCCCCTGTGGGACCCAGAGGAAGGAGCTCTGTGGAGATGCTGCCTCAGAAGAGCCACACCAGCATTTCAGGATGGGTGGGGAGGTGATTGAAAGCTATTGTGAGCCTCTATCCACACAATCCTCCCACTGCTCTGCCCCCCAAGAAAGACAGCCCCGTGTACATCCCAGCCTTAGCAGGAGCTACTTATATCCTGTAGTAGGAGGCTTTACCAGCTTCGCTGAGTTTCAAAGTGATATAACACAAATCTGTCACCACAGATGGTCTCGCTGATAGCATCTGTGGCTGAAGTGCCGAGAAAGGAAGCCATGCTTCTTACCACTGTGTATAAAAAGAAAACTCTCCTGCAGTAATATTTCACTGCTGACAGCACAGCATCTCTGTTAAAAAAAGAAGCGCTCATGTATCCTAATATTCTGCCTTTCTAAATAATAAAATCCATCTCTGTGTTAGCAGCCTGTCTAGTCAATATTTCCCCTATAAAGCTAACTTATATTCCATTTCTATGACCAGGATAATCTTTAATGGGAGGATAATGAACACATTACAGAGTCCTGATTTTCTATATGTTACAAAAATTCCTATGTCTTTATTAACTAGAAAGGAGGCAGCTCACAGGACTGTTTTTCAACTCTGACTTCACAGCATACACTAATCCTTTCAACTGTTATTTTGTCAAGATTTATTTTGCACACACAGATACATGCAGAATTCACATCATGGATTTCTCTTCCATATCTATAATCTCAGCCATCTGATTTAGCCCACATCCACAACTACATACCCTGCCTGCTAATGTATTTCCCTCGGATTTATTTCAGTGCAGGACTGTATCTCTTCCTCAGCATGTTCAAGTGGTCAATTCTAGGAAGGAAAGAAGCCCCTAAAGTTATCAAAACACTGTATTTCCATTTTCAGTAAATGTGGAATGCCTCTTTACCAATTAATTTTATCTTAACCGCAGGAGTGGCTGGGCATTGCTCTTGGTCAGTAAAAGCTTTTCTGGAAGTACAAACGTCTCAGTGTAAAAGTCCATTACCTCACATCCCTTGTAAGATATGAGCAAAGGCTCTCTCCTTCAGAAGAGTCTGCACAAGCATAAATTCAGCATGACCTGAAACTCTAGCCCAGCAAATCAAATTTCTTTACATTTATATCTCAAAAGCATGAGTCTGCAAGATAAATACCATTACTCCTTTTGCATTCTAATAGATCCTGAAAATTAAGATCAGTTTTAACTGCTTAATATGTGACAGAATTTAACTTATATGCTACCTAAATCTAGGCACAGGATATAAATATAAAAAATAAAAAGCCATATGTAGACAGCAGACTTTACATAGTTGCACTGTGATGGGAGTTTAAACAAACACACCTTGAGAAAAACATTAAGCTGTAATCTGATCATTCACCTTCCAGACATGGAATTTGACAGGAACGTGTGTTAACTTTACCACTTTTAGGAGGTATTTTCAAGTTTAGAGGATATTAACACTCATAAAGCTCTACTTTCTTCTTTTTTTTTTCCTATTTCTTTAAAAGACTTAAAATTGTCAGCTGGACTCCCGAGTTTTCCCCATCTAGTCTGGTGCCTTGGTGTCATTAATTTGTTATAAGAGAAGGAAGAGGAGAGACCTAATACCTGGTTTGCTACATGGTAATTGTGACAAGATGACCTGGTACACTACAGAAATGGCTTTAGCCACCTACTTTATGATATCCCTTGCTGCTGAACAGCTGACAGAGACACATGTACCATATTATGACAAGATGACCTTTAAAGGTCCCTTCCAACACCAACTATTCTGTGATTCTATGATATTACCTTAATACCACCTTTCAGGTAGATGTATGTTTCAATATGAACAGCTCAGAGAGGAGAGCAGGGAAAACCAACCAGAAACCTGGGGAATGGGTGGTGTATATTGTTATCTGAGAGACAGGTAGGGATGACAGCCTTTCCTCTTTTGGCCTCCATGCCCTGTTCTCCTTCTGCCCTGTGCCATTCTGATCTGAGGCACAATCCTTCAGCATTTGGATTACCCACACCTTGGTGTCAGCTGAAATCAGGAAGAATAATTTCCATAATACGGTGGGACATCAGGTCTAGTTTGGATGGAAAAGGTTTTGATTAGAAGGATTTATGTTAGCAAAGTCGCTGGAAGGTGTCTAAAGGTATTATTTCATAAATAAAAGGGCTGAGATGAGTGCTAAAGCTGCAAAGTCATAACAAGCCTTAGAAAGCACTATCCAAGCTGCTGTCAGGTCTAAACCTGGGACATTAATCCTGTGCACAAGCTGTCCATGATTCCATGTCCCCTGCCCCTCAGGACCCTGCCCAGATCAGGGTAGTTCAGCCAGTGGTGCAGACTGTGCAGCACTTACCCTTCCCTCCAGCATCCACGTGCAGCCCCTCTGCTCCACGCTTTGCTCAAAATCCAAATGCAGCAATAAATGAAACAATAAACTTGCTGAATTCCCCACTAAAGAATACTTTATTCACCATCCTACTTACACAGGCAAAGAGATGGGTGTCCTGAGGAAAATACAAGCACTGAGGAGCCCTGCCTCAGGGAGAGCAGCAAGCTCAGGAGACCCATGGAGAAGATGTCACTTTGTCTAAAATCTGCATGGGACAGACAAATGGGATAAATGGATGTTTTAAGACTTAGCTGTAATGAAAAACAGCACCATCAATCATTTTATTGCTGTTGCAGAAAGGTTTCTCTCTTTGCAATGCAGGGAAACCGATTTTTTGCTGAAATGCATTGCCCATGGAAATTCTGCACTGTCAGCAGCAGCATTCCACGGACCACAAGGATCCCACCAGCAAGGATCCCTCGTGCTGTCCCACCTGGTGGTCCACAAGACACCAATATTCATTTCACACTGGTCCACAGAACCATGTTAAGCCATTAAGGTTTGCATTCTGTTTATTATTATTAAAAGCTCAGCAATAAGGTGAACGTTGCAGAGAACCCTCTGTAATTTTTGGGCTGTTTTAACCAAAAGAATTGTACAACCATTGAAGAATTGCACCAAATCACAGCCATTTTTAGCCATGGATTTAAACATATGAAACCATTAATCAGAGAGTTCTTGGAGAATTTGGATACTTCTCAATTAAAAAGTCCAATTTTCTGTGATATACATAAACTATTGTTTATTTTTTAGCCTCCCTGTGGAGTGATATCTATCATTTTCAGCAGGAAGCCAGGGCTATTTGTTTTTCAAAGATAGCTCTTTGGAATTAATTACTCTGGTATTAGACTAAGTGACAAAACAGGTAGTGCAGAACCGAGAGAAACAAGAAATTTTGTCTTGCAGCCTTTTGGAGTAAAATTATTCTCCTAACCTGACTGACAGCATACCATTAATCACTATTTAACAATTATTACAGCCAAGACATATTAAAAAACAACCCTAGATTTCTCACTGCTAGTTATGCTTATTTCATTTTCTAATTGCTGGCTTAATTTTTTAAATGTCAACAAAAGACAATTAAATCCTTGTTGCAACTGCTCAAGCCAAACACATATAATGAAAACTTAATGGATGCATCCTATTTAAGATTCTGTTGGAGTTTCTCCCCTCCAGTGCCTGATGTCCAGCCCACCTGAGGTACCTCTGCTGCATCCAGTGTGTTTGGGTGTTGTTTTGGTGCTCCTCAGAACTGGCAGACAGTTAACATCTCCACTGAAACGTTAATTATTGAGCCGTTTGCCAAGATGTCAGAGCCAGGGTGGCAACTGCAAAATGGCTGTCAACATTTGGACTAAATAACACTGGTTTAGCTTTATTAACCACCCTCTCAGAAAACAGCACCAGGCAATGTGCAGCGGTGCACCAGCAGACTCAGGGACACTGCCTGGTGAATCCTCTTTTCCAAAGAAAAGAACAAAACTGAGCAGCACCTGCTGACTTGCACGAGTGTTGTGGCTCATGGTACAGGGATAAATCAGGTTAAATGAGAAAGCTGGTTTAGTATGTTCCCATCCTCCAGCAAACTCTTCCTAGCTTCTGCCACGGTTTGTTGTCATCTTAGTTCTGCAGAGAAAACTCTTTATTGGGTCATAATATAGACGGGATCTCTAAAAGCTTTGCTGGGAGGATGGGAGCAGCACACAACCACAAGGTGAGCAGGTACAGAAGGTAAAACTCAGAAATAGTGTCAGTCACAAAATCATTAAGGTGGAAAAGACCTCCAAGATCACCTGAGTCCAACTGTTAACCCAGCACTGCCATGTTCACCTCCAAACCATATCCCCAAGTGCCAAATTCATACACCTTCTGAACCAGTCAGCCTGGTTGTGTTAAAAAACAGGAAAAAGTACATCAGTCGTTGATGATCATCACATGAGCAGTGATTTTAAAATCAGACAAAACCTGCAAAAAGTTTCAAAGAAACCTTAGAAATGATAAAAAAGCTCTCACAGTGGTGTAACCCTGCTGAAGCCAATTAGACAATGTGTTCTGTGCACTTTTTTATGAGGGATTTCAGGTGAAAAACAGATAACATGTCTGTATAAATATATATATACATCAGTTTAAGAAAGCCATGGTTGAAAACCTGCCAGCAAGACTGTCAGTCAGGAGGGTGACAAAAATTATGTCACCAGGGCAGGTAAATTTCCATATTTATGAGGTCAGCACAAAGGAGAGAGATCCCATTTTACCCTATTAGCTTTTAAAATCTGTCACAGCATAAGGAGCTGAACACAAATAAACAACATCCAGCATACAACAATAACTCCACATTTGGAAATGAATCAAGGAAAAGAAACCTTTCTAAAGGATGTGTTGTTTCAGAAGAGAATGACCTCCAAAAGTAGAAAACTAGAAAGAGATACTCCCCTGCTCTTGGAGTTTTATTAGAGAACACAGTTTCCATACAAAAATGAAAACAGAAAATAAGTTTAAAGTAAATGGATGCTTTTTCCTGACTATTGCATTGCTGACAACAGATGTGTTTTCTAGTCTCTGACAAAACCTGAGAGAATTTCCTGTTTTAGGAGTAGAACTGCACATGGAGGCACCATCAGTGACCCAGCTGAGTCCAGTAAGAAAAGGAATACTCAGCCACAGAATATTTTGCTCCCTCTGCTTTATAGCAAGAGGCTACAAACCAATAGGTCCTGACCTTCAGCTGAGCCCTCTGACAAGAATACAACTGTGGGACTGGAGCAGGGGTACAACTGACTGCCAGACTGAAAGCAGACTGTGGCTGGAAAATAGAAGGAAGAAGAAAGTTGGTGTTAAGAAACTGCCAGGGTGGATGTGGGATGATTGATCAAGTCAGCGTCAAAATGTCTCAGAGGCTCAGGAAGGGGACGGGGAAAGGCAAGGTAGTGAATTTATTTTTAATTGCTCTAAGTTTTTTTTTCTTTTTTTACCCCTAGGACAGAGAAAAGGTGGGAATGTGCATGGAAGAAAAGGCTTTTTGGGCGAAACTCCATATGTTTCTGGTTGTGTTTGACTCTTTTTCTGTTTCTCTTTTTAGGGTGAAAAAATTTAAAACATACATCTTAATAAGTCCTTCTTTAAAAATAGGTGAAGATACAAGACTTACTTGAAGCAGTTGCCATGGAGAAGCTGTTCAAGTGAAGAATAATTACTAGGGCAAAATCACATACAATATGGGGACTGATCCTTCAGATTTTACCCATGTAGAACTCCCACAGAAGTCAACTTGTTATCACATATTTTTAGCAAGCCAGGAAAAGAAAAAGAACTCATACTTCACTCCTTCTAAATGAAAAAAAAAAAAAAATCATTTGTTTGCATAACACAGCAGAGAGAATAGGCTTTTTCAGCAAAAGTCTTTTTTCCTAAAGACTCTGCAAGCCACCTTGTAGCACAGGTGGGCTGTTTTCACTTTTAGGATCAAAGAAGTTAATTACTGAGCCGTAATTTGTAAGTGCATGGTGTGCTCTTTCCCACAGTATCAGAAATATTGCAGAATGTGTACTTAAAACAAAATGAGGTCTCTTTTTCTTATTTAATCAAAAATAATTGCAAACCTAAAGAGAAACATTTTTATACAAGTTCCAGTTGGCTATTGATGCTGACTTGCAGAAAGAGCCAACATTTCTTTGTCCTGAACACACATAACTCCAAAATTAGAGTTTTGTCTCTTCAAACAGCAGTGGTTACACAAGGACTCCTAATGCTTCAAACTGCACCTTGCACTGAAGTTCCAGCAAATTAATTCCCCCCCTCACCTGCACTGCCTCCTCTGCTGTCCTCTCAGGCTCAAAGCAAAGCTGTGGGGCTGGGAGTGTTCCCCTGCCAGCCCTGCAGGCACTGCTCACCGGGGATGTGCCTCTTGCATCCCTCAAAGAGTCCCATGCCACCCTTTCCAGGTGGTTCAAAGCCACCCTGCAATATCCTCATCCTGCTGAAAGCACATGGTGCTCTTTTCAGAATCTGTGCTACCAAAAAAAGACCTGTCCCTGCTAGACAGCTCCTTTGTGTCACCCTGCAGAGCAGAGGGGTACAGCAACCACAGAGCTGCCTGAAATACAGCCTGTGCACAAAACAGCCCCGCTGGGCCATGCAGCACAGCCCTCATCGTTTCACCACAGAAATCTGGTGGCTGTGGGGACAGCAGAGGATGGGAAACCCCTGGCACAGCCTGAGCTCCACCACTCTGGCAGGAGAGATCAGCCCTGCCAAAGTTCACTGCCCTTTCCCCAAAACACGTCACCATGGAAGCACAATAAACAAAAAGAAAGGAACCCCCATTCTGGGAATCATGAGGTATTTATGCTGCTACAATTAGAGGTGTGTAATTGCACAGGTGAAATTGCACCAGTCAACCTGCCCACAAAAAAAAGCCCTGAAGCCCCTTGGCTCCAGTCACTGCCAAATATCCACAAACTCTCAATGGCTCATTCCCAAAACAGCAGTTACAATTCATGAAATGGCTCTGGAAAATGGGGACAATACTTGGAGATGTGATGATCTTCAAATGGATCTTTCTGATGTATTTTCGTCTGCTAAGCAAACTACAAAGTTTGGGTATAGGTACACACCCTGTGATAATAACACACCTGATTTTCTTTTGTCCAACATTCACTTCTGAGGAAAAACAAAGCAATTATAAATTGGGATCGGGCTAAGAAGACCTGTGGTCTTCATGCTGCAATTTAATCCAGAAAGGATTGTGAATATATGGGTTCCCAGCAGTGGGCTGAAGTCCAGCATTAGCAGCTGCAGGGCTATAGGAAGTCAGGCCTGCTCCACATCACCCAGGACTCTCAGCATCTTCCCTGTGCTGTATTTGGCAGAAACTTGCCCACAGTCTGAAGAAATATAGTGTTTCAAGTATTATTTTGAAGGAAATCTTAAAAAACAAACTCCACAACCGAGTAATAAGAACAAGAAGATTATTTTTTTTCTTGAATTATCTAAACTAAGTCACCAGTTATCACCTCCTACAGCAGTAAAAAAGAGAACACAATTAGAAAATTTAATTAATTGAGCTGAAAGCAATGATACCTATTTTAAACCCCTCAATGCAGTAAGATCAGCAGACCAAATCAGTGAAAGCTGTGAGGGTTTAGGGCAGAAGGACACATCCTGTTCATGAGATTCTGCAGGCAGGGGCCTGGCTGGGCTCATTCATCCCTCTCCAAACCAGCACCTGTCCCAGAGGTGTCTTCTATATTCTACTCACAACCAGAATTAAAGGCAAAACAATGGTTGTCCTCTATGTCAGACGGAGGGATGTAAGAAAGAACCATCATCTTCTCAAGCTACAAAAAACCAAAGCTGAGCTGGGGGTACAAATGCATGTTTTATCATCATAAATAAAGACATTGTGTCTCATTGATAGTCATAAAAATCAGCAAAATCAGACTGATAAAAAGGGTAAGGACCTGGTTCTTGACAGAATCAAGCCCTCAGCAGTTTCCAGAAACTTGGGAATACTCTGTTAGAGCAGTAGGAAATAAACAGTAGATGGTATCTAAGCTGAAAACTAAATGATAAGAGCTAAAAAAAAATGAAATAACTACAGCCTTAATGAGCTATGCTTAAAATACAGGCAATGAAACCTCAGTGAGGAGGAACTAACAGAATTATCCACTGCTATTTTCATAAAATGTTGTAATGTTTGCACAGATAGTGAGGAAGCCAGCCCAGCTCAGGCACACAAATTGAGGTGGAAAAGATGGGTCAGGAGAGGTGCTGAGAAGGGTGACCCAATTAACATCCATGAGGGGACTGCTCTGCTGATTCCACTCTTCCTAAAAGAGGGAAATTGTGAGAAAACCAAGCTGAAAATCCATCATTTACAAATTCTGTCCACTCAGAGGGAGGAGGTCCAAAGGGTGCAAACTCCGTTTAGAGACAGAAGAGAAAAAAGGTGGTGAGAGCAGAGCAGATGGTTGGGGTGGAAGGGAAGTGCCTCTTTCACCTGAAAACAACCTGGGAGCTGAAGCAGTGGATAATGGAGAGGCTGTGGGCTGAAACACAGCCCTCAGACCCTGTCCACAAATTCCCACATCTCCTAATTCTAAAACCAGCAGGGATCAGCCAGCAAAACACCTTGGGTAGCTTCTTCAACATGGTAAAAAAAAAAAAAAAGTTCTTTTCTGTGCTGCTTCACCACGGCAGAGTGTAACAGCAGTTTTGATGTAAACTGAAATAAGCTGCTAAGAACAAAAATAACTGCACATTCATTTTGTCTGATTTGGTAAATTGGTGTGAACCTGTTTGCCAGCCACTGCTCTGGAAAGAAACTGGAGATGAGGAGAGTGGTTATCCCTGGGACAGCAACCACTGGCACAGAGGGAGAGCTAGGGTGGGTGAAACACAAAGATTTGCCTTCAAGAGGGCAGGAAGAGATGTGAAAAAGGGAGAAACAACGGCAAGGTGTGGGAAATGAAATGTTTTTAAAGAGTAAGATAAATAAATGAGGCAAAGGAGGGATGAGAAAAACAGCAAAGAGGGAAAAACAAAGGTTGGATCAGCCTTTGGCTGATCACACTCTGAGGTGATTTTAGGGGTATCACCAGAAGAGAGGAGGCCAAGAGTGACTGAGAGTGCCAGAGACATGACATTACAATTCCAGCAAGACTGCATTTAGAAAAGCACTTTTCTATTGATAACATAGCTTTTCAATAAATGAACATAATGAAAATAAAGCACATGCATGCATTTAGTGTTGTGGAAACATGATTGCAAGATATCCATGGAAATGAACTGATGATTTACACACAATCAGAGATTTTCTGATTTTCCCTCTCCCATGATTTTTTGCTGATAAGTCTATAAAAGCAATAGACAAAAAAACTTGAAATACTGCTGACAAATTCCCAGAAGCTCAAAGAGCACATTTTTTAGAGCTGGTATCTAACTAATAGAGAGAGAGAGAAAAGCAATTAAATAACANNNAAAAGCAATTAAATAACAAAAAAAAAAAAAAAAAAAGAAAAAGCAAGCAACTCATTCCTGAAATGACTCATTTCTCACTTTAAAGGAGTCTCTTTCCTCTGCCTCCACTGCCCTTTAATTTGGCTCCTTCATGCCAACACCACTTCAGGTCACAAAAGGATAACAAGCCCTAGCTCTTTTCAGGATCATTTCCTGCCTGTTATCCCATGCAGGGAGCTTGGTGTCACCTTTTGCTGCACAAATCTGATTCCTCATCCAACCTGAGCTTTTGATCGCCTCCCCTCCCCAGGGACTGTTTCTGACATCTTTTATCCAGGATTTTTTCTATCAAAGGGAACTTGTTGACACTCTTGCCTAGCAGCTCTTCCATCAGATCCCAGAGCCATCTCGGGTTAATTTGCAGATGACCACTTGTTTTTTTGGGAAAGCCAAGGTTCCCAAGGCTCTGCAGTGGGATCACTTCCCAATTTGGCATTTTCTGTGCCAAAAACATGATTGCTGTTCTTGCTATCCCTAATGCACACGGCAGCATTTGGTTTTGTGCTTATGCCTCCCCAAGGAGCTGTAATGCTTCAGAGATAATTAACCTACGGACCTTTTGACATTATTTGCAGCAGAAATGGGTTTTAGATGTCCACACGGGCTCTGTGGGCATTACAGGTGAGAGATGGCCCATTTTTGTAGCTGATGGGCATAGGAAAATCAGTTTCAATGTCTGCTTCCATCCAAGAGCCCCTTTCACTCGCCATGAAGAGCTGAGGCTCCCACAACAGTGCTTAAGGTCTTTGTTTCTGATCCTATTTGGAAACATTTCCAAGTCCCACTGTTACTGGACAAAGGAACATTCCATTGCCCCTGAGCACAGTGGTCTTTTTCCTTGGATATCTAGAAATAGAGACAGCTGGGTACCAAGAATCAATTATGGATGCCTGCTCCTGGAAGGGTAAAAAAAATTCAGGGGAATAGAAACTTCAGTTCTCCCATTCAGATGAGGCATCTCCATCATTGGTAGAAGTGTCTTACGTGCTGATTATAGAGCAGAGAGAGTAAAATATTGTAAAATGCTGATTTTACTGTTCTTCCAGATAACACAATAGGAAGAATAACTCAGATGTCAACCTGTACTCTCCCTCTTTTCATTCCAGGGAAATGTGTTACTAAGAACTGGCACAAGCAAGCAATTTAGTGCTTAATAAGTACCTAAGAGAATTAGAGTCCTAATGACTACAACTGAACTACTCAAGAGCTCCTAAAATCCAATGAAAGCACGGCAATAAACTGAAAGAGAAGTTGGATTACGTGCTTCAAAACTCTCCCCCTTTATTTTAAATTGGGTTTAAAAACCTGCTTTGTTAATTACTTATATACCCACACCCCATGTTTTTGAAAAACAAATTGAACTGTGCCCCTGGCTTTCTGCCAAGCGTGGAATTTTGGTTAGGTGGTTTTAATAGCCAATGTAACAAATTGTGTAAGAGATTTGGGGAGTTTATTGTTGTTATTATTGTTGTTATTACTTTTTTGGGCTGTGTTTTCTTGGCCTTTTCAGCACTGAATAGCTGCCCTTCACTTATCTTCTTGTTTTGGTGTCAGAATAGTGTAAGAGGGGCTACTTGTAGGAGGCTGCAGTGCTGGGGGCCACAGCCAAGGGCAGTCCTGCCCATCCCTGTATTCTCCAGAGCCCTCCAGGATCTGCCAGTTACAGCAAACAGCAATTTGTTGTCCCAAAGGGTTTCTCAAAGAGTTAAACACTGATGTTGTCAATATATATTTCACCAAGACAATTAAAATTACCTAGTTTTCTGAAACTCCCCTCCCAGCCTCCGTAGTATTTGAATAATTTATGCGAGGAGCCTTTAAGTTAAGAGACTTAATCCTGAATATTCCTTCATAACAAAGTGTTGTAGCCCACAGCACTGAGAATAAAATTAGGCATGTACATACATATATATACTCAATTTAATAAATATTCTTCGTGTCAATATAGTGCTGCAAAACTGCAAAAATGTGATTATTTTGAGTAATAGAAGAGGCTTTTTTTATATTTTTTTGCTTGAAAAAGAATATCATGGAACTCACATGAATTTATTTCAGTAATATTTTGTCCTCAATTTATCAAGATCTTACTGTATCCTGTTGCATTGGTTATTAAGGAGAATTCTTGAGTTTTCATTAAATACAGTCAGGTTCAGCTTCAGCTACGGGATCCATAAAAAAAACTGCCCAAGGCCTCTTGGATCTCCAGGCTGCACATGCAAACCCATCCTGTTAATGTGACATGATTGAACTAATGGAAGACAAAAAACCATATGGCATTCTTCTAGTTCAGAAAAAATAAACCCAGATTAATTACTTAATAAATAAGTAATGATGACATGAAATGCAAATGAAAGTAAGGAAAGGCTTCCAAGAGCCCTGTTACTCTGCAGGTCTGATTCCTGTCCTGGGGAATCTTGAGGAGCACAGAGTGACAATCATCTGCTGGACCCCAGATCCCTGAGGAGACAAGGTCTGAGGTGCCAGGTACAGAAATGCAGCCCTGTGCACCTTGGGAAGGGTTTTAAAGGCTCTGAAAACAATTGTGTGAGAAAACCCACAGCAGATATGATCAGAGGACTGTGAGAGAGTTGTCCCTGAGGGGGATTCTGGCCATCACCTCACATAGTTGTGGTTTTGAAGTAGTTTGGGACTTATTCAAAAGGAGAGGAGGATGGCAAGAAGGTTCCATATGTTCCCAATAGACCAGACAGGCTTCAAAGACAGGAATTTCCAGCATTTGCTTCTCTGTATTTAATGCCAAAAGGCAAGTGGCTCCCTGGCTTTTGTATCCCCACACATAGTCCTCAAAATCAAGAAAGAGCTGAAATTATCTTACTGAGAAAATTCTTATTGCATTTTCAAGTGAAAAAGAAAAAAAATAAAGAAATAAATTTATTGAGATTCAAAGGCCATTACAGAGTAACAAAGTATCAGGAAAGCTGAAGTCAGATATTCCACAGACCCAAGCAGTAAGTGCTGATCTAATTAAATACACAACCAGACTCTCACAGCTATCAAAAGCTGCTTATTAAATTAAATAAACAAAAAGCTGATTAATAAGACACTTGGTGTTAAATGGTTAGCCTCCTGCTTGCTCTGCAATGTTCATTCTATAACAATAAATGAAAAATCATCATGCCTAAGCATGTCTAAATCTGAGCTATAAGGATTCTTAATAAATTCCTGCAGTGAGGCAGACCAAACAAAGAATAACTGGCATGAAAGAATGATATAGCATATAGTAAAGGAAAATTTGAAGCACTGTCACAATTAATATTCAGCCTGACTCTCAGTAAGGAAATAATGAAACTGGTTGGATCAATTTCCTTTGTGACCAAAATGCAATAGGATTCAGGGGACCTGCTGTCTGGGAAAGAGTTCCATGGTATTACAGACTCAAGGAAGCCAAGGCTAAGAGTGTCTGCACACACAAAGGTTGCTCCCTGTCCCCCTCAGTGGTGCAGATGATGACTTCAGTTCAAACCTTGCCAGGTCTGCACGTGGTGAAAAGGTTCTGGGCAGCAAGACCTGTTCAGAGAAAACCCAGCATGGACAGAAAGCTGCAATAAACCCTTCAGCATCCACTGTGAGTGAATCAGGTTAATCTTCTAACGCCAATATTCCCAAAAGATTCAAACTCCTCCTTGAATCCCAACTGACCATCCACCTCAGGGTGTGAAGCTGTAGCACCCAGTGCCCACCAGCCTAACGAGACCAGAGGCAAATACCTTTATCAGTAAGGTCCTATGACTGTTGTCTCCAAATAAGCAGAATAAACAGAAGAATGGTTCCCTGGCACAGCTGAGGTACCTTGGAGAGCCCAGCAGGCAGTCAAAAGATTCAAACTCTCTCTCCTGACACGTCCCAGCTCCACCATTCCTGCAACCCACATGAGGCCAAGGAGTCTGCAGACCTCTGTGTTTGAGGATTTCATTGTTTGGGAAAAAAAAATAAATCCTAAAGAATATTAGGCCCACATAGGAGGATGCTGAGCTTCTTCAGTTTGACACAGGAATTACAGACCTTTCAACATCTCCTTTTCAAAACCGTTCACTTGAGTGGAACAAACTCAGGGAAATGTTCCTGTTGCATGAGCAAACAAAAAAAAAACACCTGGGAACACTGCAGCTCACACTTCCCTTTCCAAGGAGGAGCAGGTGAGAAGAAAAACACACATCAGATATTAACTGTGTAATATACACTGAAAGGTGTTCAGGTACAGCTGTGAATTTGTGGCTACAAAAACTTGTAGAGAACAGGGAGAACAAGTTGGATGCAGTCAACCCTGAGACCAGGTCTTTGCTTGTTGGATAATCAAATGAAGTTTCCAAGACCTTCAGTTGAAAAATAATTGTTTTAGAGCTTTTTGCTCGCAGGAAAATTACTGAGAAGCAAATTATTAATGTAGCCTTGCTTAGCTACTTTATAACAACTCTGTGAGAACATCCAGGGCACAGAAAGCATGGAGTAGAATATTAAACTTGCTAAATCATAAAAACAAAGGCAGAAAATCAACTGGTGTGAGGGTTTTCAGAGAGAACAAGGGGTAAAAAGAGCAGTGAGATTTTGCACAGCAAAACACTCCCATCAATGTTAAATAATGAGGCTGTGGTAGTGACTTAGTTATTGGAATGAAAGATTATTTACATAGCAAGGTAGCTTGTTTATCATTTTGGAAAAAAAAAGTAGAAAGTACAAGACAAAGGCCAAGTTGTGGGGTTTTTTTCTTCTTTCCAAGCAGGGCTTTACTTTAATTCAAATTGCTTCTTGTTATGCCCAGCGAAGAGATGTTCTGAATGTTAGTTTTTATAAGCCATTATTTGGGTGGTTAATGAGAGGGAAGAAAAAGAAAAAACCAAAAAAACCCTCAACAAAATCTGCTTTCTAAGAAAGAGTAACAATTACCCAAGAGATATTTGACAAACTTTCTGTGCCAATTACAGCTGGTGGTGGTCAGTGCTTTGCCTGCCCAGTAACAGCGCAGGATGCAAGGAGGCGTCTCCTAAAAGCTTCTGCCTTGGCACTGAAACAAAACTAACCCAAACCATGGCATAGTTAAAAGCACTAAATAGATCAGCTGCACAGGAGTGAGTCCCAAATGCATGACCCCATTCCCCAGTGGGCTGGTGCCAAGACCTCCACACTGCACTAATGAGGGAGGTTAACGAGCTCACGCAGAGGTGAAATGGGCAGCGCAGCCAGCACGGGAAAAAATTGGGCCTGATGAAAGGGGAATTGAGGGCCAGGCAGCTGTTCATTCTTCACGTGCTCTGAACAGAGGAATCACCTGGTGGATCTGGTCCTTCCTGTCCTGAGGAGGAAGTTTTCTGTAAAAAATACCAACAGCAGCACCACGGGAGTGATGTGCTGAGCCCTGTGTGAGATGCCACATGCAGCCTGCATCCTCCACGTGCCACGGTTCAGCTGTGGATCCTGCAGCCAGGAAACATCTCTGCTGCACTGTGGCTGCATGCCCTGGGCTGTCACTGCTCATATAAAACTACTTTTTCATTTTTTCACATAAAGACAACACCAAAAGAGGTGTCCTTCCTTCATTAAAAGTAGTTCACATCCAATTAATAATTGGTCCTCCAAGGGAGTTTCAAATCAGGGCTTGGATTTGATTTGATATCCCAGGCACTGTATCAAGGAGCTGAGGAACAACTTGTTCTCATTCTGTGTGAGTCACATCCTCTCGGCATCCATGCACTCAGGCATTCCTCTACAGAGGAAAAAACCCTATGCTAATTTCCAGGCATATGATCCTCCTCTGGGGTTTTTTTTGCTCTGTTTAAGATTAAGCTTTTAGAGTTATAATGGATATTGCATCATCAGGCTAGCTTTAATATGTAAAAGAAAGGCTAATTATATGCTGTTTGGTGGTGGTAGCAAAAAAAAAAAAAAATCAAAGCAGTTTTCTTTATCTTGTTTTTCCTTTGAATCCTCATGGCTCAGGGAAAGGAAGGAGCTGACAGCCTTGGGCTATGAAGAAAGGCAGGGTGAAATTGGCCCCTGTGCAGACCACAGGCAACAGGATTGTGCACAACTTTCTCAGGATTGATACACTCCTGCAAGTTTAACTTTCATCCTTTAAAAGCAGACAGGGGCTGCAGAGACAACAAAATGCAGATTTCCCTTCCAGGGAGAGCAGTTCAGCCCATCCCTCACTGCTTTCCTTGGATGTGCCTGTACAATGCTGAGCAGAAGCTAACATTGGAAATGTTTGAAAATTCCACTTGCCCTGGGGAAGTGGCTGTGTCCTGACCACTGCTCCCCAGTTTTTGGGAAGAAAACATGGACAACACAAAGCCTGGGATCTGCTCAGCATGAGAAGACATCTGACACCTCTTCAAAGCCTGGTTGTGGTAGAGCCACCATGAAGGTATGGACTGGAAAAGCTCTTGCAACCCAGGAGGCTTTGTCGTAGTTTGGAAAGCAAAAGGACTTGATTTTTAAGGGTTTGCTCCAATGGATTAAAAGCTAGTGCCCATTATTTTTCATGTTTTTCTGAGTTCCAAAGAAATTTCAAGACTCTGCCAGCGTCCTGGGGGTTTTATTTAGAGTGCTAAGGAATCAAACTGGGCAGGCAGTGGGAGCTCAGCACTGTGAGGGAAACTCCTCTCATCTCCATGCCAATGTTTTCTAAACCAGAGCCAAAGGCAGAGCACTCAGCTGTGCATCCACCAAATACCACTCAATCACAATATTTATCCTCTAATCACTAACATAATAGATTTGGATGTTCTTAATTCTAATTAAATGATTGAGTAGGTAAATCATCCTGGCTGGATGGGGACTGCACTGTGTCCATTCATACAGAATTCCTTTCTTCAAAACGTTCTCTGTACTTTCAAAATATGCCTATAAATGCACCATACGTACAGTTTATGTTCTACAAAAACTGGGATCTACATTTGAGGTACAGCTGGATGAAGAAAGTAACACAGCTCCATCACATTTATGCATGAGCTCACACCTCAATAGCTTCAGCATCCTTTCCTACGTTTGATATGATGGATAAAAGAAATAGTTGTAGGGAAAATAAAAGTGAACAATGCAAAAAATAAATCTTTCTTAGATAAGGAACACAAACACATTGTTTTGGCAGCGGTCTCTCTAAATGTAGTTTGTGTTTGTTTTGTATATTGATTTTGTAATTCCCTTACAATTCTCTATCCGAAAGTAGACAGCAAAAGTTACTTTGTAAGAACGATTTAAATGAATGAATGGAGTTGCTGGGGAAACAGAGGTATCACGCAGTTCACCAGCAAGTGCTTGCAAGCAACGACAGGCTGCGAGGGATCAGCAGCTTTTGCTGTGCCATAAAATAAAGGTAGAGACAAACCTCCTCAGAGCTGAACTAAACTACCCCCACAAAAAATGATTCCAGCCTCCCAGGGGAGCAAGACATAACCGCAGCAAAAGTCCTAAGTGCCTATCCGTGTGAAAGGATGACAGAGCAGGGCTGTGTAAATCCTGCTCACCTGCCTGCTCCTCATTTAGCGGGTGATTTACTGGAGCGAACTGCGCCGGGACTGCCGGAGCTCTCGGCGAGGATGGGTGTTTAATGTCCCCGTGCCAGCCTGGGGTCAGCTTTGTCATTCACGTCGGGCACCTGGGCTAATTCAGGTGCATCCCACATCCTCCCTGAGGCACTCATTTGCCTCCCTTCACCATGTGAATGCTTTATGCACCGCAGATTAATTATTCTGCTGCCTATCTGCCTCTCCCAGCCCTCTAAATCGCCCAGGATTGGAAAGAGGGAACAAACCTCCTCATTTCAAAGCACTGAAAAAAAATCAAAGCTACTCTTGTTTTGAACTCCCATCAAGTTAGTGTGAGAAACCTCTCAAATTCAAACCCCAGAATCTCAAATTCTGGGTTGAAATACACCCCAAGTGTTTGGCTTCTCTCAGAGCATCAGTATTAAACTGATTGCCCTTCCTAATACCCCTGTAATCCTGTCTGCTCCAGGCACGCTTGTTTGGAGTGATTAGACTGTGAGGAGCATTTCTGCCTCCTTCCTGATAGGTGTACAGGAAAGGACAGGTCTGGCTTTGAGCTGCATAAACTCATTTTGTGACCAACTTCAGCAAATGCAACCCAGAATTTATCCCAACAGTAGAAATGCTGTCACTCCTCCACTGCAATTTTTTCCCAAAAGCTACTCTTTTTTTTTAATTAAAAAAAACCCCAAAAACTTACAGAAGCTTTTAACATCAGATCCTCATTGTTTTTTAAACTACATATTCAGAAACTGTACAAGCAACAGATTTTATTGTTCCTTAGAGATCAGATTATTTAGGAAACTGTACTGCTAATGTACACACACCTAGACAGGACATATTTTTGTGGTATTGGCTTTGTGAATGAAGAAAAGGTAGAGGTTGACTTAAACTGCCAGATACAAGGAAAAAAAATGTAGTTTATCTCATCATTTGACTGACTGGAAGCAAATTAGCAGGAGGTTGAGATGGCAGCTTTGATATTGTCTTCTAGCAAGAAAAGAACCAGGAAAAGGCAGGTTTCCCAAGCAAAGACTTCAAACATTGATGTCAGCAGCTGACACATTTCTAAACAGAAGTCAGGAGGAGGTTTTCTAATGTGAGTGCACATAATCTGTATTATTCTGAGAGAACCAAGTGATGAAGTGAACAGGAGAGTGAAATTCACTGAGCTTTAGCAAGGCTGGCTCCTGCAGAGAGCCCAGCTCTCCTGAGGTGCCTCTCCACACCCCGGGCACAGCACCAGCAGCACAGCCACAGCTCAGCGGCAAAAATGCACAACCAGAGGGGGCAGAATGGGAATTTCTGCTCTGCCTTCCCCACATCAGCTGGACTAAAGCCTCCAAATACACAGCAACCAGGATTGCAACTTTCCAAAACCACAAACACAGCCCAAAGACACCTGACAACCCCCTCCCAAGAATACCCAGTCCTTTACTCAACAGAGGAAAATTTCACTCACAGCTCACTGTATTTACTCCATTGCCTCCAGGTACTTCTCTCCATCCTCTCTCACCCAAAAATAAACCCAAAACAAAAAAACAAACAAAAAAAACAAAAAACAAACCATTTCTGCATTCTGAAGGGAGAGATGGTCTCACCCTTAAGTTACAACAGGGGAAATATTTGAAGGTGTTCATGCCACAGCTTTTCTTTTCAGGACAATGTGTTTCTGTTTCTCCTTTTCCATACCAACACTGGTCTTCCTTGAAGCCTCATTTCTATTTTTTTGCCTAGTCAGTACGGGTATTCCAGGTGTAATACTTTATAGCAATTTAATTTCAGTTCTTATGTCCCTGTCTCTAGGGTGCTAGGTCTTCTTTTCTCTATGTGTTAGTTTGATTTACTTTGTTTTTCTTCCCACTATGATTCTTTTATATTCTTTTAGGCTTTTCTTAGCCACATCCTATTCCTGTACCACTCTTTCCATACCCCATGCCCATTTAAATGTGCACTTGACTGGGCAGTGCAGATGGACCTGAGCTCTCCCACTGTGGATGGGTTCTAACCTGGTCCATAGAACCAAGTACTAACAGCTGATTAAGTACATGAATTATTAAACCAGCAATAACACAAGACAAAATCTTGAAACTTCTCGGGGCTCAGCCAAATACATGCAAATTGATTCTATTCAACCTGAACAAAGTTTACACAGTAGCACAATGAGTGCACACTTACTTACATATTTTAATTACTGCCTCCAGTCATGTTCATTCCTCACTTTTCTTGCCACCAAACATTTACAGTGTGCAGAATACATTCATTTCAAGATACTGGGTTAAAGTGAAACAAATCCTACCAGAATAATGCATTTTATATTCAACACACTAATGCCAATTACAGTGAGTTCATCTGACATTTGTTTGAAAATTTCCGAATGTTTAGTTTTGACAAGAGACATTTCAAAGAGAAGCTGTGTTTTATTAAGCTGTACCCTTTAAGCACAAGAATAACTGCAACTTAAAAGAAAGATTTTCACTACAGAAAGAAATAATTTTCACTACAAGCACATTACGAATCCAAAGTGAGAAGAAACTATGAAAGGACACATCACTTAATAGCTTTAAAGTCACTTTTTACACCTTGCATTATTTTTGTTTGAACATGACTGGTGAGACACTGGTGGCTGCCTAAATTCACATCCTACACTGACACAATCAGTGAATGAATGTCCTCAGTCCTCCTCCAACTGTTAGTTGTTTGAAATACCATTTGTTCTGCTCACCATTTTTTTGTGCTTATGTCTGAATTAGCAAATAACTGTGGAGAGAATGAAGCACCTGCAGACAAATTCTGAGATGTTAATGGTGAGCACTGTATCTGTGCAATGGTTTGAGGTGGTGTAAATATTTAATTGGCACTCATTGGGCACATCTCCAGCGCAGACAGGAAACTCCCAAAGAACTTGTGAATGTCATCCAAATGTCTGCAGCCTCCTTGGAGTGCTTAATCCACACTAACACTTCAACGTAAAAAAAAAATTCAGTTTGTTTAAAGTTAACTGTGGTAATTTTCTCTTCTGCTTCAACTAAATATCTGCTCCAACTTACTACCAGGTGTACATTGGTGCTCCCTTGAAAAATACCATAAAATGATTTTGCACTAAACTTCCCATACACCAGAGGTTCATCTTTAGGGTAGGTGTCATGGACTCTTTGGGGCTTAGTGGAATGAATTCTCATTCTGGAAAAGAGGGAATCTGTTTCCATCTGCCAATCCAGCAGAGCCAATGGATGCTGCACCTCAGCCCTCCAAGAGTGGATGCAGAAGCATCTGACCCTGCACCTCTGCTCAGACTGGTCCCAGCCACTGCTCTGCACTGACAGAGGCACTGAGAACCTTTCCTGGGTACCTGGATCTAAATATGCCAGCTCAGGTAAGAGAGGCTGAGACCACCCAGCGTTATGGCACAAGTAACTCTGTGCACAGACTGAGAGGGGCCAAAAACCTGCACTGTGACACCCTGCGTTAATTGGTGTGGGAAATGGTCTCTGTCTCTGCTATATTGCAGAAATTCCCACAATGTACAGTCTTTTACCTCAGCGAGAGACGGGCGAAAGAAGCAGAAACTCCTCAGGTCTCGTGTTCAAGGTTGTTTATTTTTCCTTATCTAAAACATTCTTTCTGTGCCCTGCCGAGCTCCTTCCAGCAAGACAGTCGAAGGCCTTCTCCCACCCTCAGAGGTGGTGCTTATCTTTTATACTATAAGCTACGTACACATTATTTACTAATTATTTCCAATACCTATTTTCCACATCAGACAGACACATTTTACCCTAAACCAATCATTCATGTCCCCGTCACCAAGAAGATGGAGATGGAAGAAGAAGGAAGAAACCTAAAAACCACGAGGTTTCTCCATCTTAGAATTCTCTCACCCCCCTGTACCAAACTCAAAAACTACTTTTACACCCTGTGACAAACTCACTAATGCTCTATTCAAACTCCTGTGACTTGGAATTCTTCTTTTAAGGTTGGCAATCGTTCCCACGGGCTAAAATCAAAACCACAGGTGTTTTGGTCTGTGTTCCAGGGTCTCTGAGACCCCTGCCCAGGTCTCCGAACCTCCAGGATAGCCAGAGGCAAATCCTGTGTTCCCACAAATTGGCATTGCAAATTCTGCAGAAATACATTTTTATACGCAACTGATACCCACGGAAATATTTCTGCATCAGATTAAAGAGGTAGATCTACCTATCAAATTTAAAGATACACACATTTTGGTTTATATCCATACCCAGATATCACATTATCAACACGTTGCTATAATTGAAACAACGATTAGAATCACCGAATAATATAAATGAAAATTAATCTTCAAGCAAGTGCTAGAGGAGCTCTATCCACCTCTGTGGTTTCATTCCCACATCAGCCAATTGTGAGTTCAGCAGGCATGAAGGAGATGGCTGTTAGATTTCCAGCACGTAAAAGTACAAAGGCACTCAGCGACCACAATTTGAGAGCATGTAAAAGCTTTCATGAGATTTTTAATTCCAGATAGTAGACATGAAAAGCTGTTGTTATTAACCATTTTTCATTATTAAAGATCTCTTCATCCCTGAGTGAGCAAGTGGCACTGACAGTTGTGCATTAGTCTCAAATGACAACAAACCCATCAATCTTGCAGGGCTCCAAAGAAGAAAACACCTCTGGATTGGCAGGAAATAATACAAAGCATGAAAAATAAAATAACAATAAAATTATTAATAATAATATCTTCCAAGGAGAAAACACAACTGAGAAATTTAACTCAAAACACTACCAAAAACTAGATTATTTTAGATGGGGATTAGAAAGTCTCAGGGAAGAGCCAAAGTCCAAGAGCCAGGTTTGAAACAATAGAACATTTACCAGTAGAGTGACACATCCAGTGAGACTTTGGTTAGCATCTTTATATACCCACATATGTCTGTAGGTGTGATCCTACTTCCAATTTCCTCAGAAGATGCAGAAGTTGGGCAGGTGCTGAAGGAGAGTTGTGGGGCTGAGATTATCATCTCAGTGTCATGATTTTTAGCCTCTCTCCATGGGTTTTTACACCTAAAATGAACCTTAATATATACTTATACCACTTCTAGAGCCAGTCCCCTAGTGCACTGAACATAACATGTGACATGCTCAGCATTTTCAGCTCCCAGGAGAAAAAGGTAATTATCCCTTCATAAAAAACCCAAAATAATTCCTGCAGAGTGTGGTTCTTCATCAGTTAACTGATAACTATATCATGGGAGACTCAGCTCAAAAACCAGCAGGATGCTCTTTGTGACTTGCTCTTTCCTCTGGGGTAGATCTAAGAATATAGAATATGCCAAGCAAGATGTGGTTTTTATGTTCTCACAAAACACTGCCAAGCATTCATCTCTCTCCTGATACAGCAAATCCAAACAAAAGCACAGTCCCTCTGGAAATGGACAGAATTAGGAGTTTCCACCAGCCTGAAACTAAAGGAAGAGATTCTTTGAACAAATTTGGATTGTTTTGAGGAGTCTGTTTCACAGGTTGTGATTAAACCTTCATGTAATTCAAGAAGGTGCTCCTCATTCTGCAGGGTGCAGCTAAAATTCCTGACAACCCCACAAGTGGGATAATGTTCAATCACATTGAATTTTAACCTGAGTGCTCCCTCTCTGAGCACAAAGCTGGTGTTTTCATGCCATTTGAAATGAGAAGCTCTAAAAGGCAGCAGAGATATCTGCTCTACCAACAGGATTCTCTTCTTATTTTGGGGGTAACAGTGTTTGGTTTAACTACTCCTTCTTTTTGGAATTGACCTGAGAGATTAAACAGACATGGGAATATCAGTTACACACTTGTAGGCTGCAGTGAGCCTGAAGTAAAAGCTGCCACTGTCACCATCAGCTTTCTAAAGAGCAAGCTAACAGCATCACTTCAGTCATTCTTACAGCTCCAGAGGACAAAATAAAGGTCAGTGGTTCAAACAAACCTGATGGGGAAAGGTGGAAATCAGGCTGAAAGATTAATATAAATTGAGCTGAAAAGACTGGCTTGGATACAAAGCAAATGGTGGTAAATATCAGCCAGTATTTGCTTAGGAATAGGTTTAATACATTATGCATGCATTCATCATGGCAGTATTGCACCCTAAAATCTGCATTCCTTGCAGAAAGCTTGGACATAGGATACTGGGAGAAGCTGAAAACTGAGAAGATTAATCTTTTATATTAGATAATCTCAGATTAAGTGGCTTTGGAAGCAAGCTAAACCCGTTGCAAACCAACCTCAGAAGTATTTGTCCGTATCACTGAAATTTCATTCTTTTCTTCAGAACATCTGGTTCTGGTGACAACCAGAGCTGATCTGTGTGGTTGTTGGCATGGGAGTAAATGACCTACAAACCTACAGCCCTTCACTGGGGACAGTCAAGAACACAAATGCTATTTAAAATCAGCGTCCTGCTCGTAACTCCAGTTTTCCAGGATGGGATGAACAGCTCCACATTGGCTGTTTTTCCTCCACACTGTGCCTTGGCAAGGCAGGTCCATGTCCCCCTTCTCTCCAAACTGACAGGCCCCAGCTGCCCCATGTGGTTCTGTCTCTGGGGGAGCACTGCTTAGCAGAATAAATGTCATCTCTGACTGATTACTGTCAATCTCAAAAATATGCACAAAAATAATACATTTTAATCTATTTAGGTTGACATCTAGCACATGCTTCCTTAGGATATAAGGACTTGATTGTATCTTAAATTTCAGAGCCTCATTAAAGGCCATTAAGAAAGAACAGCTCCTCCTTTCCTCTCTCCCCCAATAGAGGTTGATTGAGAAAGAGCTGGAAAAAATTGAAAGTGTTTAGTATCAGTCTTATGGAATTTCTGATAAGAACATCATTGTCTTGAGGGGTCTTTTGCCCCCTTAGACCCATTGTCTGGTCTTAGATCCAATGGTATTTGCTAAAACAAATAAATTTCTACCAATTCAACTGATTCAATACAACCTTCAGTGAAGATATTGTGGAATAAAATGTATTCCAATTGGGCATTTATAAAAAATTAAATTAGAAGTTTATAAGTGTGGCATTAAAACAATGTGATGCATTTTACAATTTCCAGTGGTTCTCCTTGTTCTCACCTTTTCCAACACGATGACAGAAACATCCTGCACTCCTTTCCCATGGACATGTCCTAATGTGTGATTTTGGTACATGTGTCAAACCCTTCATTGCAGCTCAAAGCTGACACTGCTCTGATAAAGGCAACTGTGATCTGGTCAGTGCAAGGCAATCATCATTTTCAAAACACCATGGGAGAAGACACAACACAAAAGATGAGTTGATGAAATACTGAAAATTACTCATAAAAAATTACTACAAAGTTGAAAAATTGAATATAAAAAATAGATAAAATCCCTGAAACTTCACATTTTAACCAGCTCAAATTCTGATATAATTTTGTAAGAGTGTCTCACTTCCCAGGACACAGTCAAATTTTCAGTCTAAATCACCAGCTGGTGTAAGCTTGCATTCTTTTACCTTGCTCACAATAGTCAATGCAGCTACCCAAGATAAAACAAAAGGCAAACTAACAATGCACCACATTGCAAAAAAGGAATTGGCATTTCTGCAGAGAGTCATGCAGCAGCACAGGAAATTTTGCTGGTTCCCTCTTGTGCTATAATAGCACCACTCGCAGACATTGCCAAGAGGATTGCAGGGGTCATCAGAGTGGAACTTGTGACAAATATTGCAAATGGAACAACAGCAAACACGTTGTAACAGCAGAAAAAAAGTGAGCAGGACTGTTTCACTCGGAGATGAGGTAAAACGAGCCATTTATCTGGTGTCTGGAGTGTGACCTGTGCTTTGCTTGCAGGAGTGCAGGGGATGCTGAACTGGAAAATAAAACTGAATGCTCAGTTTGGTTCTTTCCCCTCCAGCTAGAAACTGTAGAAAATGGAGGAAAACTGTAGGGAAGGAGAATAAATTTTAAAAGACATTACCTGCTCTCTACTGAGCTATTGATAAAAGAGGTCACCCCAATTATGAAAAAAAACACAGGTGAAATTTTGCATGTTGAACATCTTTTGTCAAATGGAAGTGCCCAGTCTGACAACACTGAGGGAGTAAAGAGGCAGCCAGGATAAATGTTCTTCCTGCCTCTGCACGGCTGCTGAGGGCTGGGAGGCACAAGAACTCCATGTGCTCTGAGGAGATGGAGATGATGTGATGGGTGCTCCTTCTCTCCTAGCAAAAGGCAGGAAAACCAAGGTAAGGTCATCTTGCACTCCCTGGCAGAGCATTGAGCAATAAAATGCACCCAGGAAATAGCAGTGAGACACTTAGAGGGTTCAGGCTCTGCCTGGGACAGTTTATCTCCACATCTAGTCTAAGCAGAATTTGTGGCTTAAAACTGTTCAAATCTTTTTGCTGGCCTATAAATACCATATTGTTTAAAAAATATTAAAACATGACTGCTGCCAGAGAACCAATAATAGTGCCTCTCAAGATTTATACCAGACAAAAACCCAAATCCCATCTCTTACCGAAGAAACATACTCAGGAAGAAATTATTTCTTTCCTGCCAGAAACAGGACATGAACTGGACTACCCTGTTACAAAGATGACCTTCTGGTTAGAAGGTTACCTAATGCATTTAGTATATCCATTGTGATACTGAGGTGTGTTTAAAACTCCCATTTGCAGCCCTCAGCACTACAGAGTTGTTCTTCCTTCCACGTGGCCCTGAACTGCATTGTAAATTATGGTCATCCCTTCTCCCTGCTAGCAAAATTAATTATCTGATAAATAGAGTTAATACACATGGCTGCTCTGCAACAATCTCTCTGATGGATTTGTGTTTGGGGCACTGCAGACGGCCTTGCCAAGGCACAGGCACCATAAACATTTTGATTTTGTGACTGGGTGAGTCACTGCAAAGAAATCCCTTCGCAAGGGGCAGGAGCAGGAGGGCTCCCCACCATCCGTGCTGGGTCTGAGGATGGACAGCCTCACTCCTCCAAGCCATGAGGCAAACTGACAGTGCAGCTCTAAATGTAAATACCAGCTCCAGCAGCCAAAATATTGCCTTCCAACAGCACTAGAAGGTGTCAGAGGGAAATGTGTGTGTGCATCAGTGCACAGCCACTTTCCCTCTTCAATGGCCTGGCACACGGGCAGCTGCTTCCAGATGCTTTGGATGGCAGAGGACAGAAAGGAAATAAGGTGCATGTTTTCCTCACTAAATTAGCACGTGAGGAAAAAGCAACAGCAATCAATAAGAGAGCCAGTGGCCCAAAATAATGTGTCTGAAATACCACGAGTTTTCTCAGTATCTCAAATTATGCCCAGTAATTAATGCTGAAAACAGCCTCTGGTGGGCTCTTCTCATTTCAAAAAAGGAATGAGAAGCAAAAAGGTAAAACAACTGAGAGTTCAATGCTAGAGAGAGACCAAATTCAGATAGCAAGGCTTCTGTTCTCCACAAGAAAAGACTGTCCCATGATGCATTTACAGCTAACTTAACAACGAGAAAAGAGATTTTTTTTTTTCTCTCCCACCATGTAAATGTTGTGCTGGTCTGAGAAATGGAGATATTCAGCACAAAGCACAAGTTTGAGTGGAGAAAACAAAATGACATTGTGATTGCCAGTTCCTGCAGACCCCCAAATGATAAAACCACAGCTTGTTCCTTCACCACGGCCAGGGAACAGAGCTGTGCCCTGTCTCACAAAAAAATAACCAAAGTCTGGGCACATCCTGCCAGCCAGGGACACCTGACAGCAGCACAGATCCCTTATCTGCCAGCAGGAAATGAACACTGCCCCCAAGAACTCGAGCTGTCTCTTGCAGAAGATGACAGTGACAATTTAGCAGTTTGTTATGCCTAGTCTTGCAGCATTTAATTGTGTTTAGACAGACAAATTGGAGGAGCTTCCTCGCTGCACTGAGCAGCGTTTCTTACGGGACACAGTTAACAACTCCCTGTTTATTTGCAAATAGGTTTTGCTTCAAGCAGCTGGAAGAAAGTAAAACCTTTTCTGAGGCAGTCAAGGCTATGGGTTTATCTGCAGATCTAACGGAATTAGGATACAACAATGCAGAGAGACAAAACATTGCTGTTTATTGTGCAAAAGAAATAAACTCATTCAAGATATTTGACTCTCCAACCTTTGGAGAAAAAATAAAAAATTGAGTAACCAATACAGATCAGAGTCTGCCCGATCTGAAATATCCATATAATCAAAGAGTTAATTATTCACAATTTCTTTCAGTCAGTGGCCCAAGTTACAGTCACTCTTCAGGTGTCTGAAGAAACCAAAGGA
Source organism: Thryothorus ludovicianus (assembly GCA_013397245.1). NCBI lineage: Eukaryota > Metazoa > Chordata > Aves > Passeriformes > Certhiidae > Thryothorus > Thryothorus ludovicianus. The sequence goes on along the minus strand of VZTB01016398.1, from coordinate 1,535,639 downwards.
CACAAGAATGAGAGTGCTCTGCATTTGTAAGGATTTTGGACCACAAGAGATGTAAAATCGGTCTTGCTGCAAAATAGCTGGGAGCCTGACTGACATTTCTGCCATCCCCAGACCCATGGGTGATGTGCAATATCTTCTGCATCTCAGACTTCTGACCTTTTGTCATAGATCAAAGACATTCAACATATTTTCTTTTGAATTCAGGCCACTGGCAGTTAACCCAGCAGCTCCGTGTTCACCAACAAACCACACCCTCAAGTGCCACGTCCACACATTTTTTGGACACTTCCATGGACCGTGACACCACCATTTCCCTGGGCAGCTCATTCCAGTGCTTGACAACCTTTACAGTGAGAGAAGTTTTCCTGATATTCAATTTAAACCTCCCTGGCACACCCTGAGGCCATTTTCTCTGGTCCTGTCACTTGATACTTGGGAGAAGAGACCCAGCCCCAGCTGGCTACAACCTCCCTTTTCTCCAGGCTGAACACCCCCAACCACTCCTCATATGGTTTGTGCTTCAGTCCCTTCATCGATGTTGTTACTCTTAAATAGAAACAATATTTCATTGTTTCCTATGAAGTTCATGGAAAAAAAATATGCACATCTGGGTTTTGGGAGCACTGAAGTGTCACCTACAGTTGAAGTGACTGACATGAAATTTTGTGTTATTACTTTACTCCTCCAGCTGTACAGTAGAGGGCAAATGTTATGATGGCACCTGCATAATGCAGACACACATAATACGTCAGAGTGAATCAAAAGCCTTAAGGGAAATCTTTTTTCAGGGTCAAATGTGTTTGAGTATCTCTAATGTAGAACAGAAGAATGTAAACAGGCATGAACTGCTATAGTTCTGAAGGGTTTTTTCATTCAGTTCTCTTTGCATTGTGGGCATCAATCCCAGAACATAAAAAATAGCTAGAACAAAGGAAAAATAGCCAAACAAAAAAGGGAGCTTCAAAGGGATGATATGTTTCACACTCAGCTGTAAAATACATCACTGTTGGCAGAGCAACATTACCAATTTCCATTTGTACTCCCATCCTGGACAACGGGAACTCTTCTAATGGTTGCTCCTAACAGGAAAGCCAAAGATAGAACTCTCCAACATTCAGTTCATTGTAATATTAAAGCAAAAATGAGTGATACCCAGTGCTCACTATGGCCTGTCCTGAGAAGGCAATAGCAGGATGCCACACAAGCATTCCTGCACTCATTTGATAGCTGGGATGCAGTGGTACATAATGTCACCATTCAGATACAAACCTAGTCTTTCCCTTTTGTCCAAAGTCCCCCAAATTCTCGGCCTGTGTTTTTAACTTGCTGGGGAGAAAACAGACTCCCCAACCTGATCAACCACATCATGACCACAGTCTGTAGAAGTTTGGGCACATTGAACTGCTGAGATGGATATTTATAACGTCAGAACTGAAAATACAGACCCAAATACCTTTACTGTTGGTTGAATTAAAAAAGGTTGTGGGTAATTTATAATCATGTAGGTATTCAGGGTTTTATAAAACCATAGGCATAAAGCTCAAACCTTAAACACTGACCTCACCCTTTGGAGATGAGCTGGCTGGCAATCCATGAAGCAGAGATTTCAGCCTGGTGTCTCTGCACAGCACCTGAGCGTTGTGCCAAGCAGCTGTGTGCAACAGAACTGAGTCAGGAGCTCTTTCCAGGAAAAGCACACACAACTCGAGTACAAAAGCAAACCCAAAATGTCGGAGTTCAGCTGGTGCTCGAGAAACACCAGGCCTCTGTCCCTGAACACCGTGCCTGCTGTGTCCCCCTCCTCACTAGCTCATAAGGAAATACCAGATGTCAAGCAGGATTTATTACAGACTCTCTGTATGATTAAGTTCCTTCTCAGCTTCAGGCAAGGCAAAATTAATTTGACTTTAAAACAAAGCAAATGTTAGTCTAATATGTGCATGTTTTCTGCTCTTTCCTTAGAGAGCAGAGCCTGTATTTCACAAGCAGCTGAGATTCCTTCTGAAACCGATAGGCATTGATTGATTAATCACCAAGGATTTATTGCTCAGTGAACAAATGATGACATATTATCTAAAAGAAATGGAGCGAGTGGTGCCTGTAGAGATGTATCTGATGGCCAAACAACAAAGATGAGACATTCCTGCAGGAGGATACCTGTTATTTTAGTGATGCTATTTACACGGGGATTCAAGCAGAAGAAAATTTGTTTTCATTTGATTATTTTTAATTTTTGGAGTTTCACATTTCAGCCCAAAGAAACACAGGTGTATTCAAATTTTGGGTAAGCAGCGCCCAGAAACAGAAATGCTTGAAAAGACAGAGCAAAAATGGCCAGTTCTTAATCACTGTGAACCCAAGGAATTAGCTTATTGAATTTTGTGCTGCATTGATCATGTAATCCTAATTACAACCTTGATTTAGAACTTCAGTTTCTTGGTTATATGAGTTAGTGGCTAATTATTATTTAAGTGTTAATTATCCTAAGCCTATACACATTTACTAAAGTCATCAGATTCTCTTCCTGTAGATCTAAAGAAAGTATTTTGTCCTGAAATGTTAGCCCTCTGTTTTAGCTGTACTTTGCCATCCATTTGAGATGGGAAATTGGAGCTCAGGCCCTCATATCCTTTTTGAGGCAGCACATCTCCCTGGGAAAGCTGGGGGCAGAGAGCAGGGTCCCACTCAAAGGCTGAGCCCACTGCAGCAGGGACAAACACAAGGATGTTTTGCAACATGAAAAAGGGGAAAACATGGAATACAGAGTGGCTGAGGCACCAGCAGCTGGAGGGCCTAGGCTGGGGTCTGTGTGTGGCCCCTGGGGCTCACCTGAGCTGCTCCCAGCACTGCACAGAGCAGACACTGCCCTCTGGTACTGTCACTCTGCACATGAACACAGCACGTGGGTTCTGCACTTCTCTGCACCTGTTTGAAGCTCACTGTGGTCCACTGAGGATTGATAGAGCAATCCAAACTCCCCCCAGCCCTCATCAGCCCAGGTGATTGTGTCAGGACACATATTCATCTATTTGTAACACTGTCGCTTTGATTTTTCAAGCTTTCTGAGGCACTTTCTAACTCGATGTTTTCGTAGTTCTTAGTTCCCTCTCACACACACGGGTGTTGTTATCTGAAGTCTGTTTTTGATAAGATGAGGTTGTTTCCAAACTTTCTCTTGGTGTGGAAAGCAACTGATGGGCAGTTGTCTTGACCAACGGGATGGGAGAGGTGTCAGCCTTCTTCTCCAATCCCTGGTCTGTGTGGAAATATTATAAATATGGAGTCAGATGTTTTAATAAATAGTTTTTAGCCTTCTCAAGAGAGAGTGTCTGTGTGTGTCCTTGCGTGTCCCACAGCAACATAACACAGCTTGAGAAAAAACTGAAACACCTCTACTCATCCTTATAACAATAATTTTTCTAATAACAAATAATGTGAATGACAAACATATAATAGTCTCAACTGCAACAGAACACTTTTCAGCTATAAAATTATAAGGGAATAAAATGTTTTCTGCAGCATTAATGGGCTTTCTTGGACAACTTATGTTTCAATGAAATATTAATTCTTGATCATTTGTCATGTGTTAATTAGGAGAATAAGCTGTAGGAAGTCTAGATTACCATGCAAATGTTAATTAGGTCATAATTTATGTTAAGCTTTTCTAAGTATAGGAGAACCAGAATCACATATAGCAGCAGATGAACTTTAGGAAAAAAAATTGCATTTGCAAGAGTTATTTTTCTAGTTAAATATGAGAGTTACTATGCTTTAATAAACACCAAAGACCCTGTATTTATTCAATTGTCCAAAGTCTCCTCTCTCTTTTCTACCCAGAGTCACACCTGTCTCTGGCCAGGTATGATGAGAACCTGGGAGCAGATGGTGAGGTCACTTTGCAATGCAACAACTCAAGGGTCACGGAAGTCCTGGAAAAAACAGCAGGTTTAATTTATATTGGAGCCAAAACACACAGCCCTGCAAAAGCAGGAGTTCTGGTTCATCAGGGGGTGCTGGAGCTCTCCCCTCTACAGTCAACAACAGCAATGCTCCTGGAGTCACCTCTTGCTTTTACAAGTGACTCACTGTGGCACTTTCCCAGTGAGAGGCAGCTGAGAAATCCAGGGGAATCCTTCTCAGCATTTGTCCCACTGCTCCCTTCAGAAATGGGGACACAGGGGAAAAAAAAAATTACAGGATGTGGCTTTTCAAATCTGAGAGGAAAAAGCATCCTCCAAACTGTCCCTCCTCCTCAGAGGACTTTCACTTTTTTTTGCTGTGCACAGGCACAGCTCCTGGATCAGGATTTTGTTTCCTGGTGAAGAAGCAGGACCAGCCTCAGTCCAAGGCACATGGGCAGCACTCAGGCTCATTGCTCCTTGCTGGCCCATCACCTGAAAACACCCCAGGGCTGCAGCCAGTTTGAGGCAGCAGAGAAAACAGCTCTGCTCTGGCATTTTCTGTGGAACAACCACTGAAATAAACAGCTGCAATGACACACTGTAGTGGGATGAAGATAAATTTATTTTGCTGTTTCCACACTCCCACAATTTTTACACCTCCCCACACAAATCTGCCCAAGCTGCTTCCACTTTGTTGGTATTATCAAAGGAAGAAAAATAGCACTAGGCTCTGGAGGGAATACCAGCAGTAACTCCCCCTGCTTCACTTTGAAGGCCAACATTAACTGTTATTTTCATTTGTTGAACTGCATTTCAATTGATTTCTTGAGTTGTTTTTATGGTTTGATTTTTTTTCTTTTTAAAGGGGAAAAATCATTAAATGATACAAGAGTTAACAAAACAGATGCAATTCCACTTGGAGTCATATGTCAGCTCTACCTTCTCCAAGCTATTTCTAAAGTAAACAATGTCAGGTTGAAAAAAAAATATAGTTCAGCCATAACACCTGACACATTGGGAGCTAGAAACATAATAGTTTTGCAAAAAAAGAAAAATAGTACAGAAGGATTATATTTAAGCTTTACTCTTTTTTTAATATGATGTAAGACACACACCCTAAAAAAGACAAAGTGAGAAAAAGAGAGAGACCAGCAAAAGTAGCAAGGGGAATCAAGGGCACTTAACCAATTTAAAGACTAAATTTCCAGCAGTGACAAATAAAGGGGAGGGACACAGGAAAGCACAAACATTAGCAGATGACATGGAAAAACCAAGCACTTATTTACCATTTTTCATAAAGCAAAACTGGTGAGAAGCATTAAACACATCCCATGTCAAATTGATTTAGACGAGCAATTTTTGGGTGGTGTAATTGCTATATGGCACAATCACTGGCATTTTACACCAGTAAATATATGTACTTTAATGCACAGCAATTACTTGGTTCCAGGTCACTACACCAGCCTGAGCTATGTTAACAAGAGGTGTAAAAAACTAAAGGGGAAGCAGGACCCTGCATCCTAGCTCTGCAAAGGGAGTAACTCATGGTGTGGCTTTAGAATCCAACCCCAGGTCCCAGATCCATGGATCAGCAAGGTCTGAACCCCAGAAGCTGCTGGCCCTGCCCTGAGCCACCTGTGCTGGTGAGCAGTGATTAGGGATGTCCTGTGAACACTCTGTTTATAAACCAGCAGCTGAGCTGCTCAAGTGGAGACAGAAAACTCCTGGTCCTGCCCAGGACACCCCAGCAATCCCACCCTGAGCCTGAGAGTGTTGTCCAAACTCTCCTGGAGCTCTGGCAGCCTTGGGGCTGTGCCCATTCCCTGGGGAGCCTGGGCAGTGCCCAGCAGGCTCTGGGGGAAGAACCTTTCCTGATCTCCAACCCAAACCTGCCCTGGCACAGCTCCCTGGGTCTGTCACTGGTCACAGAGAGCAGAGTTCAGTGCCTGACCCTCCACTCTTTCCCTTGTGAGGAAGTTTTAGACACCTTTGAGGTCTCCCCTTAACGTCTTCTCCCCCAGGCTGAAAAAGCCCAGTGACCTCAGCTGCTGCTCTTAACTGATGGCATAATGTGTGCTATGCACTGGAGCAATACTAGCCCCTCAGCTCTGAGGAAAATCCCAATTTCACATTTATTTCCATTTATTTAAATCCCTATTTCACATTTATTTCCTATAGAGCACAGTTAATTATTATTTCAGTGGAGATGAGCACAGCATCTTGCCCTCTGTTTGGAATATCACATTTAAATCACCCTGTACACAGTGACAGTGTTGATCTCGCAGCCCCTCAGGCTAAAATAGCTTTATTCCACACTGCCTATACATTTTTCAGGGCAGAGATGCAATCAATACACACAAAGGAGTCCGAGGAACCCAAGAGGAACAGGAATAGTTTTTTGTGGAATTGATGTCGCCATGCATCCATTAGCCCCACTCAGTAATTAGGAAATTAAAAGTGTCTGATTGCTCCCCTCTACTGAAGGTCACCCTTGAGGCCCTAAAGTTGGGTTTAGATGCTAATTAAGAGTTTGCTGACTGCTGCCAGGGCATGGGCTACAAACACCAGCAGAAATCCTCTTCTAAGTCCCTGACTTATTATAAACAAATGCATGTCCTTCTCTACAGGGGATATTTTAGGAGTACCTAAGCCTCAGGTTTATCACCACACTTTGTTGGGCAATAGCCTGGCTGTACACATATATTTCACTTTAATAACACCTTCCTTCTTTCAGAGAGTAAAATTTGGTTCAGAGTAATAAACCAGGGTGCTCCATATTATGCATACCCACAGGCCTAAGTGAGTCAATATCAAATTTTAGCTACACCTTCTAAGAATTTTTGCTGATAATTTAGTTCATTAACACAATCTGAGAAACACAGCATGAACACAAATGCGTGCAATTAAGATAATGCTTAAAATACTGAATTTTGGTCTTATGACCCTCTAGGATGATATAATAGTTTAAAAATATGCTGTTGTGAACACCTGAGTGCCGAAAGCAGATTTTCAATCAACACGTGTGATACTGAAGCAACACAAAGTCAGCCAGCCTGGGAAGGAGGGTCCCAAATGAACAGGGTGAGCGTGTCCTGATGCATCTGTGCTGGCCCTGGAGCAGGCTCCTCTGTGCTCTTTTGCACTGTGTGGACATGCCTAGAATCATTTTATGAGAGGGGCACATTCAGGGAACTAAGATCCAGTGAAATTAAACCCTAATGTAATTTTTAAACAAAACGTCTGAAAACTCCTGGCTGAAATCCACAGAAAGCACAAACCTACATTTGGGTACCTCAACCACTCTGTCCCAGGAGATGTCTTTGGAGAGCAGATAAAGTCACCTGAGTTTAAGAATAATTTATCTGTTATCCTAAGTGCAGGCTTTTGAAAATAGAAAGATTATCTAAAGAAAGTCTTTCTGCAGTAATAGCTAAGTTATTACAGAATATCAGACCAATTGTTGCACCTAATCCCCTATCCCAACAGCAGCTGATGCCAAAGGGGCTTTGGTGCTTGGAAAGGGTACAGAGAGTGCTGTGGGAATGACAACAGAAAAAACCTGCCCAGTGCAAGGCACACAGGAAAGCAAGTGCAACACAACAAAGGGGAAATAAATCTGCTGGGAACAGGCAAAAAATACTACTAAAAAAACAAAACAAGTAGTTTACAACTGATGCAATGGAAAAGGGGATACCAGGACAAACAAGGTACAGGTTAAGGACAATCAGACATCAGCACAGTTTAACAAAACTTATGAAGAACACAAGGTGGAAATAATCAGAGCATGAAACAAGAACCTTCATAAGACTTCTGGCTGCACATATAAACTTCAACAGCTGCATCTTAGATGGCTCATGCAGAATGATTCAGACACAGCCAGGATGACAAGCTGAAGATGATACTCAAGCTACAGGCAGGGTGAAATTATTTAAGTGGACAACACTGGAAACTGATATTTGACACAATGATGAGTCCTGCTACAGCTGTGACAAGAGCTTTGTTCTAGCTGTATTGTGTCAGAGTAAAAAGCCAGATATCATGGACATCAAGGAGACAGGTACAGATTACAGTGCAGGCATAACTAGGATTTGCACTAGAGACATTAAGATTTAAATAGGCAGATTACACTGATAAATTAAGCTTATAACCTAAAAAAATCCAAATATATTTACAGTTTATTAGTTGTCTGAATCTCTAATTTGTATCCTCCTTCCTTTTTGACAACCCAAACACTTCTTTGCCACCTGCAGACCCAGTCAAACACCACAATCCCTCTGGAGGACCTAAACCAAAGCTGCCATGACAAATTTTCTACCTCAGTGGAAGAGACTCATTTTGCCCTGGTTAAGATGAAGTGTCCTGATTAAGCATTCATATCTTTCTCTGATGGGTCACTTGGCTCATCTGAAATCCCTCCCATGAGCCACCAGTGAATCTCATTTGGTGGAGGGTCTAAAGCTGCTTTTCCCTATAACCTTTTATCTACTGCCCTGAGTCTTTTGGGCAATGCAGGTAAAATGCCACTGAAGCAGCGTGGTCTTGCTTGGTGCCTACATTATCCTAAGGAAAAAGAAGGAGGATGAAAGCTCAACTGAGAGCCAGCTGCTTGTTTTGGAAAGATTTTCTCCTATACAAGACAATCAACTCCTTCCATCCCCTTTTTCTTGGCAGTTTTGGAGTCTGAGTTATAATATTTGCACCAGTTCATTGTTCCATGAGCTCCTGGAAACACTTTATGGTTTCCTTGGGTCTTATTTCCATACTGATTGTACAGGTTCTGAGACCCAAATAAACAGAAAAACCTACAAGAAGCACTAAAAATTCTATGATAAAGAAATTACAAAGAAAAATGCAGATGATGGTCAAAGCCCCTCAAAAAAATTAAGGGTCACAGTATTTCACTTGAAAAATGTCAGCTAAAATTAATTATCTGAATAACTATTTTTTATTTGCATTTTCTGTAAGTATTTTTAAGTACATTTTTTTCCTCAAATGGAAGTCTAACAAGGCAAGTCTGATCTGATTTAAGAAGATGTACTTTCATTAGCAGGTGATTTACTACAGCAGAATGTGTGTTAGATCCAGCAGCAAAGGCAAATTAATTGTACCAAAAATGCTTTAGGAAGAAGCAATCTGAGTTATCAGGTGTTAGCAATCAAAAAAGATTAATACAGGGATATTCATGACCTCTACTTGTAAATAAACATCAAGAAAACTTTTCTCCCTTCAGAAAATGAATTCAAGAGAGCCTCGGAAACTGTAATTAGAATTAATTTAGCTGATTGTACACTTAGATAAGACGTGCAGAAAATGGTTACAGACTTTAGGGGAAACAGACAGCTACATACACCAATTAACAGATTTTTAAAAGACCTGGAGATAAGTAATTAATTAAAGGAACGCAGGCAATAAAGGGATTCTAAAAAATGGGTGTCTGCAGACAGTAGCCAAGGAATCATTGGAAAGAGTCTGTGGAATGGCAGGAGAGGGGAGATCCTCCCTCTGCAGCCCTGTGCCAGCTCCAAGAGCAGCAGGGACCAGCTCACCCAACTGAATGGAGCACAGGCACTGAGATAACTGGGGCTTTTCTGAGGGAATTTGTAACCTGGTAGCACACATTCTGTACAGCTGACACCTCCTGAGGAGGAGCCACCCGGGATTTTGATGGGAAAGAGCTGCTGAGGAACCAGGCAGGTTTTGTCAAAGGCACGGAGGCAGCAGAGCCCCTTGTCAGGGCACTGCCCTGGCCCAAGGGTAGCAAAGAAAAACTCTTCCCCCCCTGAATTCAGGCCAGGACACAACTGTGAACTCCCCATGCCCAACTTCACTTCACCACCTCCTCTCCCTGACCTCGAGGCCCCTCAACAATAGGTGGATCTTTACTTTGTTCCATTCTCCAACAAAACTTCTGAAAGCTGCCTTTCATCTTGCTTTGAAGTAGATATTTTTAATGAACTGTTTACCAGCCAAGTCTAATTGTGCAGCATAACTAGTGCAACTTGAAAAAGCACTCAGAACTGCTCTAGAGATGGGAAATGACTACAAGCCAAAAGTTGCAAGGGGGAGCAAATGAAAAACTCCTTTTTAAAAAGGCTCCTGATGTCAGTGAATCTGTCATTCCTCCTACTTCACAAAGCATATCCTCGTTCATCATGAAATCTCTTTGCATGCACCAGCCCCAAACAGCTTTGCTTTCTATTCAAACAGCCAAAGACCTGTCTGGGCTGCAGTTACCAACGGGTGTCATAATCACACAGAAATGGAATGTAGCACTTGTAACAAAACCAAATCTAAGCAATGGCAGGGTTTTAATATTTCAGTAAGGTTAAAGCAGGAGTGTTAAATTATTTAGGTTCAGGAATAAGATATAAGCACTAGAGCAATATCACATCCATACTCATATCTCTTTACACGTGTAGAGGTGATATCTGTGTGATAAATTGCTGGAGTGTGAGGTAAATTAATTTACTATGCACTTTGATCACAATATCCTCTCCTGGCCTGCTAATCCATTTCCCAGCAGACTTGCTCTAACATCCCAAATCACAGAACCCTTTCATTGCTGCCATTAAGAACAATGTTTCATAGTCTACCTCTCTTTTCCTTCTCACAGGTAGAGAAGTTTCCCTCCCTGAAAACTTAAGAAATATAAATTAAGTTATAGGAAAGCATACAGATGGAATCTTTATACCCTCCACTCTTTCACACTGTGTAGCTATATTCAAATACTAATAGCTGGGCAAGATGCTGTGATGTTGGCATGATTCTGGTGGAAGGAGAAAAATTAATAAAATCCAGATATTTAACTCTTCAGCTAGAATGATTTAGTATTGCCAATGAAGAAATAATATGTATCTATATACAGACAAGCACTAAAAGTTAAACCTAATCTACAGATGTGCTCACAATTTGATACTTTCAGGGCTATAGACAATTAAATGATAAAAATGATAATTAATATACCTATCACTGCCAGAAGTGTGATGAAAGCAAAATGTTTGGCAAGTAAAGAAAGCCTGCTACTTCCTTAAGCCCCAGTCATAGCTACCAGGAGCAAGGAATCACTGGAGCATCCTCTCCTTGCCAGGCTCTGAGCATCACACACAGCTGAGGTGCTGCCAGGCTGGAATCTCCCAAGGGGAGCAGATTTACCCCTCTGCCCACCAGGCTGCCAAACAGCTCTAAATCCAAATTATGATCCATCTCAAAGCTGAACAAAGCATAAACTCAGGTGTTATTTACTGGATGATCACCAAGTAGATTGATTTCATGGATTTGCAGCTCCTGGATCTTGCCACACATACAGAAGTGTCTGTACGGGCACTTCCATGGGCACCCGCATGGAAGAAATCCATAAGAGTGGGGGGAATGCAAAGCAAGAAGTGAGTTGGATCACAGGAAAGTTATGGATGCAAAGCTGGACATACAAGCACTACCTTCCCCACTTTGCCATGGCTTTGTTTACAGCATGAGCTGCACTTACCCAAATGTAAAATATTGACAGAAAGAGTCATAGCGGACTTAATGATACTTTGAGCATTCTCTCCACTTGAGTCAATATGTATGCTTTAGAACTTGTTACAGGAATCATAATTCAAAAGGCAATAAGAAAAATATTTCCAGAGAAGAACAAAGGCAGGGTAATTGCTACTGGTTTCAGGTTTCATATATTTATCCTTTATGATTTTAAGTACTTCATTTAGAAAACCTATCCTTGAGAGCACTGAGGTCTGCCCAGCTGTGGCCACCAGAACACAGAATGTAAATTAAAAATATTAGAAGTATATTTTCTTATTGGGACAGGTGTAGACAGATAACAAAATAAATAAAAACAGAGTTTGAGTGAGTGGTTTTACCTAAAGAATGGCAAAAGCCCCGTGCCTGCAGTGGCACCTTTTCAGCCCCCAGGTCAGCTGGGGCTTTGCCTTTGCCTTGTGGAGACAGCAGACCTGGACAATGTGTGCCCCACTGGGGCCACAGCTCACAGCACCAGTGCCAGCCCATCAGAGCTGTGCCCTGAGGACAGACAAAGCCAGACTGCCCTGGGCACAGGGAGAGCAACACAGAAAATCAGTGTGTGCTGAGCTCTGCAGTGCCACCCGGCCAGGGCAGCTCTGACACACCCTGTCCCTGCAGCTGCAAGGAGAAACCTTCACTGCTGCTAGGGCAGCAGAAATTCCCTCGGGGGTGCAGAAGGAAATCTGAGGAAGGTAGCAGCATCCATTTCCCGTGGCCAGTGCAGCACAGGGATTTTCTGCTGTCCCTCACAGTGCCAGTCCTGCTGCTTTAGTCCGTGACAAGCCCCGGTCCCAGGGGAAACATCTCGTTCCAGGCTGGCTCTTGGACAATGAGGAAAGATGCTCTCAGCAACAGCAGGACTGAAAACACTTCAGTCTTCATCAGCACCAGCAGGAATGCAGCCAGACCCCAAACCCTTGCGAGTATTTGAATAACTGAGGGCAAGGCTTGGTCAGCCAAAGGAAAACTTTGAGCACTGAGTTACCCACGAGACAGTCTAGACCTTGCTGCTGTGAGCATCCCACTGTGGACTGTACCGAGAAAACAAGAAATTAGGGAAGAGCAAAGCACAATTCTGTGACAAATCCAGCTCTGCACACCAAAAACAGCTCTCTGCACTACAAGGTGAGGCAATGCACAGAAGCCAGCAGTGAATATTCCTGTGCCACAGAGAACTTAAACAGTCCTGGCCATGTGCACAGCCACACTTTCTCACTCTGGGAAATGATGCTTTGCCCTCTATCCTCCTCAAGAAGGAATGGAGGGAAATTCATAAAATAAAATAAATAAATAAGGAGCCTTTGCAGCAGAATAAAACTTTCTTCTCTTACAGCATCTTTCCCAAGCTTCCCATTTACAGAGGGAGGATTTACAGACAAATGAGAGTGTCTAAAACACTAAGAATTTTTGTAATTTTGATGTTTAAATAAATAAGAAAAGAGGTAGGCAGAGTGTTATATAATCCAGCATAAAACTTCTCAATTTTATGTTAAAGAAAGAAATTAGCACCCTTGCCTCAAGGTTTAGTGTCCTGAAAATGTTTAGCAGCTTTTTTTTTTATAGAACAGCATCATTATCTTGAGCAGCTATAATACACAGGATGCTTCTCAAAATTATATCACAAAGCACTTGTGCATTCACAGTACCCAGTAACTGCCTCCATAATTTATGGGCACTGTCCTATGCAAATCATTGTAAAGAAAATGACAGATCTCAGGGGCTGTTTGTTGTTGAATCTCACTTTGTCATGATTCAAAAAAGAACGATGTGAAAATACAAGGAAAGTCATCCATAATGGTAAAAAAAGATTCTTGGACGTTCTTCGTTGTTTTCTAAGAAACATAAATAATCAGCTCTTTGTCAGTTATGAAATGAATCTACATTTTCTATTCCACATGAAGGGCCATCAAAATCCTGAGTGTTTTTACACCCTATTCTATTTCTGCCAGCAGAAAGTTGGGGCTCTAAGATTTGACAGCAAGGCATCATCCACTGAGCTGGGAAACAGCATGAAAAGGTATCACAAAACTGGGCTGGGACTTCAACAGGCATCACAAGGCTTTGGAAAGAGGTTTGTGCTTTAATAAACTAAAAAATAAAACCCCCAAACCCTTGGTGTGGTGGGGTGACCCTGGCTGGATGCCAGCTGCCCACCAAAGCTCTTCCATCCCTGCTCTTCCCAGCTGGACAGGGGAGACAAGATGAAAGGCAGGGCAGGGAGAGCCCACACCCCAGTTACTGTCAGAGGCAAAAGAGACTTCCCTTGGGGAAATCACTTTAATCTATCAGCAAACCAGAGCAGAGTGATAAGGAATAAAAACAAGTTTCAAAAACACCTTCCCTCCCATGCCTCCTCTCTTACCAGGCTGAGTTTCAGTCCCAAATTCCCTCCCTCCTTCCCAAACCACCACATTATTGTTGCTGCCTCCTTCTCTGATGGGCTTGACCTTGGCCAGCAGAGCCATCCTGGAGCCTCTGGCATTGCCTCTGTCAGACAAGGGGGAAGCTTCTGGCAGCTTCTCACAGAAGCCACTCTTGCAGCTCCCCTCCTGCCTCCAAACCTGGCCAAACCCAATACAGCAAATCTCAGCCTCTCTTTCAAATTTACTCAAATTTGGATCCTGCTGAAAGTGCTATGTTCCTACCAGAAGCATGTGAGGTTTGGGGATTTTTTCCACAAGTCTGTATTTCACTAAATGACATAACCCCCAGCTCATTTACTGCCAGTCCTACTACTTTAAAACAAATAAACCCACACAGGAATACCAGCACAGTCCCCTCCACCCTCCCTGAAAAAAGAAAAAGCACAATGAGATACATCACTACTTTCACCACTGCTGGATTCAGTGAAGAGGAGAACAGTGGTGCCATGCAAGGCAGAGCTGAGTTTACATAAAAATAACAAAAGATGATGAGATAAAGAAACAAACAAACAACCAACCCAAACCAAAACCTTAAAAGCATCTCTCAAAGTGCTAATTCAGTCTGGGTTTCTTTAAGGACAGCAGAATAACTGCTGCAGATGTGTGTTAAAGGAGAAGTATTGGTGTCTGACATGGATAATTGTCACACTGACCAGTGAAATGTGCTCATTAAATTAGCAGAGGTCCTGAGATGACTGAAGTCAGCAAAACACAACAGCACTGCAAACAAACAGGGCTTTGTCAAAGCTTTGCCTTCCCTCCCTCTGGGCTCCTGCTTCTTCCTGAAGGGATGAGCAGAAGCCATGGGCAGGGCTGGTGCAGCCTTGGCCTCCCCCAAAACTCAGAGAGAAGCTACAGCCCAAGCCTTGAGTTCAAACACAGCAGAACAGCAGAAAGCCTTTTTACTGTCACACTGCTCTGAGCATTGGGGGGCAGGGATACAACTTTCTTCCAAAAGAAAGAAAAATCTGCCAAAGTGTTCCCTGTCCAGAGGGCAAACTTTGGAACAAGCTGCATTTGTGATGTGTGTCCTTTGTTAGCTAAAACCTCCTTTTCACATATATTAAATTCTGAATGACCAGCAACTGCCCCCACCAGCTCAGAGCAGAGCCGTGTACTCAGCTTCAGTGGCAGAGATTTTAGAACTGTCTTGTCCAGGCACTCCCTTTCTGACAGGGTTAAGGGTTGTCTCAAAGCTCATCCAGCTTTCCACAGAAAGTGTTCTGTGGAAAAGTGTTTGTGTACCTCACCCATGGAGACTGAGAGCAATGGACTGGGGTTTTTGCTGTCTCATAAAAAGTGAGACAGAAAAATCCTGATGTCTCATCTCTGCTCTCTTATTTATCTATTCAAGACACACTGAAGAGTTGTTGGAAGGCACTCTCCCTTCCAGCCATATCTTAACACTTTAGGGAGAAAGATGAACAGTCAGGCCCTAAAGCAGAACACAAGTTCTGATTAGAGATACTCTGAATTAAATCTATTTAAGGAAAGAAGCAGTACCATCTCTAGTCTTTTTTATTTATCTGGCTATTTCCTCACTCTTCTTTCAGTAGAAATTTGTCAATTTGTTTCAGGCTTTGTTTTCTTTATTTCTTATTTTTTTCTTTTCCACTTAGTCAGAAAAACAATCGAGTGGTTCTAAACTAATTTCAAAATGTAAATACTGCACCAAACCAACAGTTGATATCTTGCTTTGGCTGTCATATAAAAAAATTCAATTATTTACACTGCTTTAGTCACACAACAAAAGCATCACTGCTTTTGAAAACGTAGACTGTTACCCTGTACTTCCTTAAACTAAAAAATGAACAATTGTCACAACAGAAAATTTGCTACAATTACTCAAGCACGTGAAAGCTTATCACCACAAGAGATTCAATGAGCATTTTTTACATTAATTCATCAGTAGGGAGGGAATCAAGTCTTAGTTTGATACTCAAGGCTTAATGAGCACCTCCAGATGCTTTCTGCAAGCCAGGTTGAGGGCAGCAGCTGATGCTCAGTCACCTTTTCACTGCATGAGAGGAGAAGGATCCTCTGGAAAAGGATTCCTTGCCAGCACTCCCCAGTCCAAACAGGTGACTCCAATCTGAAGAGGGACACACAATTCATTCCATGACAGCAAAAAGAGCAAAAAGTCCTGACATGAAAAAAAATGCGGATAAATACCTACACAACCTTTGAGCTTTTGTGTTGCCAAAACAGAGAAAAATCATGGGGAAAACTTTTCTCCAGCTTGGGAGTTTTCTAGGTTCCAACAAATGAGAAGCAAAACTTCTACAGTCAACTCAAGAGGCACAGCCCAAAACTAGCCATCAGTGGGGAAGGACATGCAGGACCTGAACTGCATCCTGTCCCCACCAAGTGTGTGTGCCACACCTTTGGCTGGGCCAAACAAAACAACACTCACAGGTCATTTTCCACCCAGGGCACAGTCCTCTTTGGGACAGATCCTCTAGGGCTTTCCCCAGAGTAATCTGTTTTTAGAATCCATCAAGAGATTAAGGTTTTGGTTTTTTTTTTTTCCAATTCTAGCAAAAGAAATAGTCTGGTTTTTTTTCCCTTTATAAGATGACATTTATCTTGACACAAGTTTCCACGTTGCTGTAGCTGGCATGCAAGAATTGAATATTGAGAAACAGCAGGCAGTCAGATACATTTCAAAAAATACACCGAGTTGTACAGAATTCACTTTAGACTGTCTGGGAAAGGCTGGAAGCATGGCACTAAACTCAGGTGGGAAGTGTAGTTTCCAGTGAGAAACCTGTTGAAAGAGGAAGCCTTTTTGTCCTAAGACAAGCCCCATCCTCTCACCTCTTCAAGGAAGCAGTTACGCAGAAAGTGGGAAGCTCCACACCTGAAACAAAGCTGGCACTGCCTGTGACATTCCCTGGGCAGGGAAACATTCCCTGACAAGGCACAACCTGAGCACCAGCTCCACGAGGGCTCCTTACAGCTCTCAGCTGGGGCAGCCTGAGGGATTACAGCTGAACCACCGTGGAGGTTTAAGCCAGCGTGAAGTTGGCTTACAGCAAAGCACTTGATTCCATGAACAGAGGGAGCTGAGAGGCTCCCTGATCCTCACCCAGAGCAGCCATGCCAAGGCCAGAGCACCAGGGAGGGGATCCTGCTCTGGTACCAGCAGCAGGACAGAGTCTGGCAGCCACCAGAGGAGGCTGTGAGGAACAAAATCTCACTTGCTTCCACCCCAGCTCCCAGAAATGTGCCCTGGGGGAGAGCTGCTTCCTCTGATGGCCTGTTCCACTGCTGTCCCTGGGCTGGTCATAAAGAGAAAGAACCAGACAGCCAGTGGTTGCTGGAGTCCTTGTAAAACCAGGCTGCTTTATAGCAAATGAGGTTCTGAGACCCTTATGTGCTATCAAAATATGGAATAATCCCTCCTTACAAAGGCATATTTGAGTTTTGTTCATATCTTCGCCTCCTATGGGAAATCTGGACACTAAAGCACTTGGAAAGCAGACAAGACACAGTTCAGAGTAAGATAACTGAAACTTAAGATACTAATTTATATAATGCATTGTACAGAGAAAATTATTTTTACTATAGTTACATTCAAAAGCAGGTTTGCATTCTGAACTCTGCATGAATTTTCTCTCCAGATTTTGATTCCTAGATTCTGTCAGGACTAAGGGTTGATCTCTTCTCACCTCTTAAAGAGCACAGCCCCTCAGATCTAGGGAGCAGCATACTAAAGACACAATTCTCATCAGAAGGACCTCAGTATAAATCTGATACTACTTTGTAGCTTGCTGCCATCTCCAGACACTGCAGATTACACCTCTTCCTTTGATAGGCTAAAAAACAAGAAAGGAATGCAAAGAATAATTAATTTCACCTAAGAACAGGGTTTAGGGGGGACTTGAACCACAGAGGACTGACTGGTACAAAGAATTGCTCCATACCATGCTGCTTGTAGAAGGCACCAATCAAAACATGTGGGGTGTGCAAACACCAGAGACCACTACAAAATCTTTCCCACTAGAAGATTCTGATCAACTGAAATAGTTTTTCCTACAGGCAGAAAAGGTTATGATTTATTTTTTTCTGAGTTTTCCTTACAAAACGCTTAGTCTATCCTACCAATATCAGGAAGCAGGGAATTCTTTCTAGCATTTCAAGTTTTGTTGGGTTTTTTTTTAATCAAATAGCTGCATTTTGATGCTTTTTAAATAGAATTGTTTGAAAGTATTTCTTTTATTAAGATGGTGTTCAAATTGGGACAAATCAAATGGAATTTTGTTGCTCAAACATCACATCAAGGTGCATTAAATGAGCAGAGGAAGTTCAGAAAACCTCTTCCAAAAGTGAGAGCCAGAGGAGCTTACATAAAGGAAGATTCAGAGGAAAATAAAGATTGAAACAGTTTATAAACTTACAGAAAGTAGCAGGTAATTGCCTACATGGTGGATCTCACTCTAAATACACACACAGCCTCTGTGTGTGGTGATCTCCCAGGGGTGGATTTGGAGGGTTAGAAATACAATGTGCCCTGGATGCTCATGGCCCACAGCCTGCTCCCAGTCAGGGCATCTCAAAATTCTCATTCCTTCAAATGTGTTTCAGCTCTTCCTCCCTCCATCCTTTGAGTGGGGAGCTCCAGAGCTCACATTTACCTCTTAGGACTCAGAAGAGACCAACCAGGCTCATAATGAAACTGGAGTAACCATGACAAGCAGGAGATAAATATCTAATAACCACTCAACTCATTCAATTCAGTGTGTTATCAACAGTAGGAATCAGCATTAAACAATTACCCAACTCTGCCCTCAGGCAAAGAAGGAAATGCAAAATATTTCCAAGGAAGTCACTGAGGAGGATACATTCACCCTCAACAAAATTCACTGTGTCTTGCCTGGCAGCTCTCCTGACTCCCAGAGAGCTGTGGCAAATTGGCTGGAGGATCATTTATGGCTTTTTCTCTACTTCTGCCCACCTGTAAGCCCCATCCTCCACCTCTGCTGGGGATAAAGATGAGTTTTAATGGATAGAGGGAAGGTCCTGATGTGTCCATATTCTGGGAAAGCCAGGAGCTGCCACAGACACTTCCCCACTTCACAGGCTTCACTGTGAATTTCCCTGATGTATTAAGATTTCAGTAGAGGACAAATGTCAAGGGAGGGCACAGAAGTGTTGCCCTGCTCTTAGGCATTGAATAATCTCATTTAGGGACAGCTATCAGTGCTGCTTTGGCCTTGTTAATTTTCTGTTCCTAAGCCAGTGTTCAGACACTCACAGCCTTTGTCTACTGCTGTTATCGAGGCATTTGCATGCACTAATCCATGACAAATGGTTTCATTTGAGGCACATCTGATTTCCTTGCCTGCCAACTAGAAAGAGATAATAGAAATACCAAGAGAAACTAAATTAGAACTAAAGGAGTCATCTATTTGTTGTAGAAACTCAAAACAAGGTTAGCATAAACACCACCCAGGCAGCTGACTTGATGGAGAAAGCTCTGAGATTTCAGCTGAGGAAACAGTTTCTAATTACCTGAAGAGGAAAAAAAAACCTGCTGCATTTTAAAGCTTTACAGAAAGATATTGCTAAAGAAATAATTACAGTGCAGATGTGGGAGCTGGCTTAGACACACTCATTCTCTGTCAGATCCTGCCCCAGCACACCAAACACAATTAGGAACTCAAAACTCTCTGTGAGCATCAACTCATCCCTTGGGGTTCTTCTGTTTAGCACAGAAGTGACTTCTCTCTGGCTGACCACCCAAATTTGAAAGCACTCCATGCAAGGAACCAGAAAGAGGAATTTAATGTGTTAATGAAAGTCACAGTAAATTTTCTTAGCTTAGCCGTGAGAGCTGATGATTAAAGCAAGATTTTCCCCCAGATCTCTGCTGTTTAATGAAAAGTGTATCCTTGTATTAATAAGGGCAACTTCTGAAAATACCAGACCTACTTTAATTTCAGTGCTGCTCTAAACCAAAATAAGATCTGGCTTCAGCCAGAAGGACACACAGAACCCTCCTCATTTTCACCCCTGTATTGAATTTGAGCTCTCTGTGGTCTTGATTCCTCTTAGGAAAGAGGCAAATCTGAATTTATACTTCCAGAAAGGATTTATGCCATTATCAGGATGATGGCTTGGTTTGGGTAGCTGCTGATACCTACACAGATAATTTTTTTTCCCTAAAGAGGAATATCAAGGCAGAATAAAGGAGGCACAAAGATATTGAACTACTTTTTAAAGTTTCAGCTTCAGAAGCCGATTCTTAAAACCAAACAAAATCCCCAAATATTAAATCCTCAGAAATTCCTACTCAGTTCCAATTCTGTCTTTAAAACATGAAATAGGCTGTAAAATGTAAATATCTGAACTGTAAACTTAGCCCTTTTTTAAAACATATGGTTGAAAGCATAGGAATTACTGTATCACAGAAATAAAATAATGGTGGTTTTTATGAATATAATTACAGGAAGTACCTATCTGGTCATATTTCAGTGTATTTTACCATACTTTCCTTATCCTCAGCACCTTTAGCCAGTCCAAAAACAAAGCTAAAGTCTTCACTAAAATGTGTTTTTTTCAAAATGCTCTGAACATGACATTAATGATTATTTCAGTGGTATTTGATTTCATTTTTGTCTGGTTTTCAGTCTTATTTAAATTCAGAGTGATTCAGAATGTGAACACTTTTGAATATGCTTATATAGGCAAATATATGAACCACAGATACTTTCAAACTCTTGAACATGTTCAAAGTCACCACTGTTACTGTGATTCCCAGGCAGCACATAGGAAAGAGGTGCTAACCAATAGGTTCCCTTCATTTCTGCTTGATCTTTCAAGAAACAAACATGTAAATCAATGAAACCAATTTTCCAAATAAAATGTCCTTGCTTGCTCTCAACCACTTAATTAAACACCATTAACTCTAGTTTGTTTTGGCAACCAATTAATGTCATGATCAAATATAAATAGATTCTGCAAGAAAAGATTATAATTAATAAATCCCAAACAACACAGTACAATTGCACTGAAGCCTTGCTTGCCAGCAATATTTAGCAGCAGTTTTGGAGAGCGTGACTGAGGACAGTAAAAATAAAGTCTCATCAGGGTGTGCAGTTTAGATCCTGAGGCTCTTGCCTGCACCCAGGCTGATCTGTGGAGCCTTTGGTTGCTGTCATTATTTACAAACCAGAAAAATCACAGTCCCAGGCTCCTCACTTTCCAACAAACTGATAAGTACATTCACCAGAGTTTTTAATCAAGTTCTCCACAGACAGAACTTTCACTTGCACACAATTTAACTTACAGTGTGTTTTGCTCACTGTGTTTCAGTAGGTTCAAAATGAGGGTTCTTGATTCAGATTTGTCAGCTACAGAAAACTAAATTAATTCAGTTGGGTCTTTAGATCATGCATGAGGATGGATTAAAAATATTCTTTAATTTGAACCAATAGCTCTCCTGATAATCAAGAGACAAGGATCACTGTTTAAGCTGGTTTTTAGTTGCCTATTCACTTAGTAAGAGTTAAGGTACATGGTATACACATAAAACTTAACTGTTCATGGAGGAAATATTTGTGTCCAATTCCAAAAATCTCCCAGTACGTGTGGCTGAGTGGGAGCTGCTCATGGAGAGCAGGTTATCCCCTGGGGTACCTGGAGCTCAGAGACACTGCACCACAACAGGGGTACCCATTCCAGACAACAGATTGTTTATGTACTGTACTTCACTTGCTTTTTCCTCAAGGAATCACTTTCACATCATCCAAAATACAGTAAAATTTTCCATTCCTGCATCAGTTCAGTTCCCAAGCCAAGTTGTTTTCTCAAAATAAGGATTAAAATGGAATAGTAGCACAGAGTTATTGATTATCATGATAGCAACAGTGATCCTGCACCCTGCTGTCACTGAAGTGACCTTTCAAGAAGGGCAGGAATGTTTTCTTTACCTACTGTGAAGGAAAAGGGGAAAACTGCTATGCCAAAAGAAATACAGAAGGCAAGAGAGATGTCAAAAAACAATCTAAATAGAGCGTAGAAATGTGAGTCACAGAAACATTGGGCTCTGTAACTTCATTCAGCTTAATTTACACCCCCGATTCCCCATTGTGCAGCACTGCCTGAGTCTCATAAATTTAGACTCCAACTGTGCTGCAGTCCTCATGGTCCCTACCCAGGGCACAATGAACAGAAAGCTGCAGCATCACTCCCATGCAAAGGAATAACTTCAGCTGGAGAAAACTCTTCTGTACAGGGCATCTGAAAACAGCAAAAAACGCTGAGTTCTACCAGGAAAAAAAGAAAAAAAAAATCTTGCTCACAGCAAAGGTTGGTTTCAGAGAGTGGAAAGAAAAACATTCAAAAGGAAATACAAAGATTATAGACAGCACACAATAAAATAATATCAAACTTATAGGGGAAAATGCATCAATCTTATGAAGCAATGCACTTTAATATTACTTTTTAAAATATAAATGAGCCTTGCTCTAAAGCAGGCTAATCATTAAAGGCATGTTTCTGATGTTATCAGCAGAAATACTTCAGTGCAGAGCAATGTAGTTTGCCTTTGGGGTTTATATTTGTAGGTGCCAAATTTTCCTTGGGACTTCACCAGCACAGAATGAATTCTCACAGTCTTTAACGCCCTGACAGCGAGCTACAAATAGTGATGTGCACAGAAAGGGCTCTGCACGAGTCACCAGGGCCCCAAGGCTGCACTTGGAGAGGGACACTCAGCACAGGGGCAGCGGGAGATGCTGCGGATTTTTGGTCCCTGTTTGCCCAGGACAGCTCCTGCCTGACAGGAGGGATTTGTTTTGCACCTGCAGAGAGGCCTGAGGGAGAGCTGGGGTGACCTGGGATGGGGACAGGAAATGGACAGGAGGAAGGGCAGAGCAGGGGGACAGCCAGAGCACACAGAGTGTCAGCAAATCACCCACACAGGAGGAACCACCCCACTGTCCCCCCTGGGAGCACCTGGCCATTGCTGCTTGCACAAGGTGTGCACCCACAGGGATGGGGACCCCATGGGCAAGGGGCACCCCCACAGGAATGCAGCCACTCTTCCATCAGCTCCTGGGGAGCCTCCCTGGGCACCGAGAGCTGCTTGGGGCCCCACTGCACACCTTGGCCACGCTGCCCTTCACAGCCCATCGAGCTGCAAAGCCTGCTGCCCCTCAGGGTGCTCCATATCCCTGCATCAGCAGAACAAGGCATCACAGCCACAGTGGGACTGGTGACAGCTCTCCTGCACCAAGGTGTGAGGGTCCCAGCTGCCCTTCTCCTCCTGCCACTGGCCAGCCACTGAGGACTGCCTGGTCCCTGGCAATGCCAGCCTATCCCCTTCCCCTTTACTTCCCTGTGCCTCAGGCAACAGCTTACAGACCCCAAAATTCCCCATGGCTAACCCTATCAACAAACACACTCTGGAGCTATGCTGGTTTTGTTTCAGAGCTTTGATTTTTCAGAAGAAAAGAAAAAAATAATCAAAGAATCAAAATCACAGGGTGCAATAGTTCTGATGGAGTCTGGTGCTGTAAACAAGCCCATCACACAAGCACAGCAGGCAGTTCATTGCCACCATGCTGCTAGAAACCCTACCTCATGCTTAAGTGTTGATTTTGTCACATCAGTTCCCTTCCTAAACAAAATACGTGCCCACATACATCCAAATGTATTTTAGATGGGACCAGGAACACAGTA
Organism: Thryothorus ludovicianus; assembly: GCA_013397245.1. NCBI lineage: Eukaryota > Metazoa > Chordata > Aves > Passeriformes > Certhiidae > Thryothorus > Thryothorus ludovicianus. The sequence goes on along the minus strand of VZTB01016398.1, from coordinate 1,512,109 downwards.
GGTACTTACAACCTGGATTTCTTCACTTAGCAGTTGGTAATTTCACTTTTTCAAAAGCAGCCTGTGAAGGCCAGGTGAGTTTAACAAAGATATCACAAGGGAGATCTTTCCAGTGAGTGACTGGAACAGCTCATTCTGAGTAGGATTTCCTGACTGTGAACAAACCAGGGCGCTGTGCTGCTTCCTGTGCACTTGCTGTTGTCAATGAAAACTGAATCAGACCTTAGAACTTAAAAATTTTGTTCATTTTAATTAACACAGCAAGAAACAATAGCTGTCACCTTTCATGGCCATGGCTGGCTGTGTTCCTGCCAGGCAATTTGAACATTGTATAGTGAAGGCAACAGTTTGCATTCACACCATGTGATTAATGAAACACAACTCTTGCTAATCACAGAAACTTTTATATATTAACTACCTAGTGCCACACTTGCTTCTGTCAACACCAAGAGCAAAAATCCAGATGAACTCACCTTCCAAATCTCAACTGTTCCACAAAGTGGAGACACATTTTATTTACACTTTCCTGAGGAATCAGATTCAAAACCCTGTCTGTTTTGAACTGAATAGCCACATATATGGGGCATATGAAAATAGCAGACCTTTTGAAATGTGAAAATATACAGCTTACCCCAAGGCTATAAAAAAAATCAGTGGGAAGGCCAAGATCAGAACTAAGACATTTTTTGCTCACAGCCACAGACTACAGCTTCTGCAAAATGCTGTCTACTGAGAAATATGCTCAGAGCATCCTTAGGTTGATGTTCCTTGTTCGTTGGTGCAGAATTGCTTTGAGACTGAATTTTCCATCTTGTAGTACAGAGAATCACTTGTTGAGAAGGCTTTTAATAGGCACATCATTAACTACTGTCACAATAAAAGGTATTTCATGTTCAGCATCATAAAATTCCAGCCTTGATTCAGTCCATGATTTCTTCCTCTGAACAGGCCTATTTTTAATTAGCATATTTGCAAATGTCAGCAGTGCTAGAGTGGGAACTTTTTTCTGCCTTAGATCTTTACACTGCACACAAGACTAACTTGATGTGTACCTAAATTCATTTGCACAAACTTACAGGGGAATCCTGTGTCCTTCCAAGTAACACATGGCCAGTGTTGTCACCTATGATTAGCTGACAGATCCAATACCTTGTTATGGAACAAAGTCAAAATTTTGCAAAGAACTGTATGACTGAAAGGGTGATGGATGCATCTTTTATTGGTTGTTTTAACTTGAATCCTGTACTTTGCTAATATCTTGTTGTGTCACTAAATCCCAGCATCTACTTCCTACTGCTGGGAGGGTCAATCCTGTCAATCAGGTGATCAATGAACTATCACAGGCACTCAGATAACTCTGAAAATCACATGTCCACTGTAACCCCTCAGGGCAATTCCACAGCCCTACAACTGTGTGTATCTTAGAGACTAAAACAACCGGCGTGGAATTCTTTTCATTACCACTATTTCTTCTTAAATCACACAGAAGTGACAAGCTTGCAAAGAAGATGGAGATTTGTTTCCACATAAAGTTATTTCCTGCGAATGCTTTCACACGTCCTTTGCCTAACATGATTTTCGTGAAAATGAAATATAGTCACAAAAAACCCTACAGAAAACCATGAGTATTGCCCAAGGGGAATTACACTGCAATGGGGTTCTGCAGGTTTACTCCCAGGTCTTCTCCTCCTCACCTATCCCAAGCCAAAAGGAACAGGCACCAATTCCTAAGGGCACTAAAGAACAGAACCCAAACTTCTCACTGTGTTAATCAGACAAGAAAGAATTAATGAACAGGCACAAATAATACAGCATCATTCATCTTTTAAGCAAGCAGTATTTACTATGGCCTTACTACCTGAACCTACCTGCTAACACTTCACAGAAAATAAAGCTACAGTCAATCACAAATGCTGTCATGTAGAGCAGTTTGTCACATTTGTTTCCAGGTTCATACCTTCTGCTAAGTCATCTAACTGAATAAAGAAGTACTGAATTAGAAAAATGAAAAATTATACTGCCCTGCAAAGAGGCTTTAAGCTTCTGTGATTGCACAGTGTGTAAAAATCCATTTCAGCCCATTCAGATACTTGCTTGAGAAAGTTTCAGAGAGGAAAAAAAAAAAAGATCAAGCTCAGAAATCTCTGATGATAAACTAACATTTTAATATATTGCCCTTGATTTCCAGGGTTTCAAAACTGGATTAACTGCTGTGGTCCAGATGGATATATTGGATATATTCACTGTGCTAATCCACTGTGTTCAGTTCAAGTTTATTATGCTAAATACACTCCAAGAGGATTTTATCTTTTACCTGCACCTTCCTGTGCTCAGTGAGACTCTTCTATTCATCAAGCATGAGAAGCACAAGGTGGGGTGGAACCTGCCTTTTTAATTATCTTGTACCAAAGAGGCCCCACGATGGAGATGAACTGCTCAAATTCTCTTATTTTAGAGCAGCTCCTTATCTATGGAAGATCACAAACTGAAAGAAAAGGTATGCTGAGCATGCTATTGATTACACCTCTATTTGTCATGATTCAATAAGCTGAACTTTCATATACCAAATATTAAATTACTGAAATTATGCTTGGGCTCATCTGCATCCATTTTTTATTCACTTTTATTTGGCTGAACATTTTAATCTTACTTACACAGTTTCTATCTAAAAGTAAACTATGCATTCCTAATAATATAAATATGAAAAATAGGGTGTGCTCAGGGACTGCAGTTGAATACATTAAAATCACTCAGTTTGTTAGTTAACATATCTCCATCCCTTTTATGTACAACCTTTCACATTCAGTTGGCAGACTGCAAATCCATGGCCCTATAAAAAAATCCACTGTCTTGATTTTCTGTTTTGACAGCAGAAATTGTCCAAAATATCTAAGTTTCCCTAAAGGACACTCACTGGCTGGTACTTCCCAGGTGCAGCACAATCTGAATTTGAGGTGAGCATCATGTCAAATTCCACTCATCTGTCAATGTAGTGGATTATTTCTTGAGAGACTGAAATTGGCTGCCTGGGATCAGAACACCATCAATCTTGCTCATGTAGGGTGCAGAGAAGCTGCCTGAGCCAGGCTTGCAGGAGGGAAAGCTTGGCTGCTTCTAAGTAGGTGATGAGGCAGCTGTAAAACCTTCACTCTATCTGTAGCACATCCCTGAGTGAAAGATTTTGTCATTTTTCACATTTCCCCAACATTTGGTATGCATTCAGTGTCTTGCTGTTCTTGCTTCATAAAAAAGGTGATTTTTCAAGCTTAGGCAAATGTTGCAGAGCTCTGGATCTGCCCAGCTCTCATTTTTTCTCATAATGTCACTTGTTTCAACTGATTCCATAAAATGATATTACATTTTCCTTTTACATATCTGCTTAGCTGGGCTGTTTTTTCCACTTTCCTTCACTAGGGACACACTCAAATAACCAGCAGCATTACTGATTATTTCATTATACTAAATCTCTGCGAGTCCCAAATAAGTCTCTCACCCCTCCAACTTCAAGCACTCCTGAATTTCCAGTACCAGGGGGTAAAGGTAACACCCTTGGTTAATCTGATGCTCTAACATGGGCAGTGGGACCTGGCCTAGCAAAGGTTTTGGTGTATTCCTCTACAACATTTATGTTTAGTTACAACAAACCAAGACAATGCCAATACTTGTGACTCCTAGGCAAGGAATGTACTTGGGAAAACTTTGAGTTCTAAAGTTGCTAAACACCTGTGTTCAAGACCATCTGTCTTTGAAGGGATGTCATTTGATCAAAAAAGCATTAAAATATTAATTGTCACACTGTAAAAGGGCTCATCACCGTGAGTTAACACTTTCCATCTTTCATGTCTCCAACTCTTAAAGCCTTTCCCACCTTTTCTTTGGATTCAAATTTGGTTGAGTGACATTCTTGGCCCACCTAATTTTAACCAGATGAAAATACTGTGCTAGAAAACGCCACCACCTCAATTTTTAGCATAGCACATTCTTCAAAGTGCAATTAGCAGTTGAAGGAGCTATGTGATCCATTTCTATTAATAAAAACAATAAAACCACTGCTGTGCCTGCAGATGCAGAAGTGCAAGTGAGCTGTGTTCTCCACTGCTCACCTGTGGGATTGATTCTGCATTTACAGGCACTGCACTCTGTCCACAGTCCCCAAATTCTCCTCCAGGCCACACTTCTGCAGCCCCATCAGTTTCAGAGGTAGACTTGAGAAGCTCAGAGTAAGTGTGCCTCCTTCAATCCAAGGCAAACACCTGACCCCAGCACACACGGGTGACTGAGGGACATTTGGTTTAAGGAACAAACCCAAACCCAATTTGGGTCAGGTAAGTACAAAGTTCCACAAAGCTGTGCTGTCACAGTGTCCAAGTTCTACAGAAATTCCAGAACTTCACCAAATGGGGAGAAGGGGAAAGAGAAACAAGGACACACAAACTGAACCATTACCAACAAGGGCATTCTTATGTTGGGAAATTGTTAGAAAATGACATTAAAGGATGACTATTCCCACACTGGATTGGCAAAGCACAACACACATTAGACTCACCAAAAAACAGATGCTGTGCAATACAAAGGCAAACAACTCATAAAACTTAAATGATAAAAAGAATTTTGATTAGTCAATCATTTATCAAGACAGACACGAGCACGGGCAGAGAGCCTGCGAGCCCAGAGCTGAGCTCAGTCCTACCTGGTCTGTGCAGGTGATGCTGCTGGAAAGTGTGATGGAGGGACCCCTGACAGAGCAGCATTGCACAGGCACTTATCCACAAATACAGGACCCAGGACATTGCAGAGACCACTGCCATTCTCTAAACAAAATATTAGACACACGTTATTACCCAATGCCACCATAGTCAGCTTCCATTACAACAGTGGTTTTAATATCTTTCCCTTTCACTCCTTTTGCTAAATGTCTTTTGATTATTATTCCCCCCTGCAGGATGCAATTGCTGTACAACAAAGGTCATGCCCAAAAAGGACAGCTGAGGTAAAGAGACAGCAACATAGGAGCCTGGACAACTTTAATAATTCAGTGGTAAAAATCAAACTGTAATAATCTGAGGACTAAAAAAACCACAGCATAAATAGAAGCTGGAAAATATTCGCACACTGATCCATAGCTCAGTTTACAGGGGAGTTGAAAACATAAACCAAATTTTAAAAAATCACAACACCTGCTGGAAAAAAACAACATGATGTCCAGACAGTATTAAAGCTGCTTTAAACATATTGCAGAAAGGCACAAAACATCCTCAGATATCCAAGACACGTTGCCAAAATACTCCATCCCCAAAACTAAAAAGGCTATTACTGACCCAGAAGATAACAGTACATTGTTTGGTTTTTTCCTTTTGCAAGCATTAATTATTAATCATGCTTCTGTCTACCAAACAAAGTAATTATTTCTCAGAATTATGTTCTAATCCCCAGATGAAATCAGCTTCCTTTTGTTCGACCTGTGCGTGTACAAGGACTGGAGTACAGCCAGACTGAATTTCAGATGTCTTCTATAGAAGATTTGATGATTTCACAAAGAAAAATGTGTGAAAATTTTAAAAATATTCCCTTGGCAAAGGGAAAAGACAATTTCTTTGTCTGCTGGTGCACCTGGCCATCCAGTGCAGACCACTGTGTTTTTTCATACTCGTGCTCACGGCTGTACTAACTGGCTGAATCTCCCTCTGACTTGTTAACTTCAGCAGCTCTTTCTCAGTGCCTGCGAGGAGCAGGAGGTTTGCAAGGCTCAGCTACGCTACACATCGTCCAGTTCCCTTAACAGCACCTTCTGCTGCATTTCAGATGGCCAAATTAATCAAACTTCAGGCACTCTCCTCACTCAGCCAATGACGGGATGCTGCTCTCTATCTAATAATCCAATCAGCTGAACATCATTTTCACAGAGCAAGAAAGACTTGGAAAGATTAAATCTTTCACATGGAAAAAAAAGCATGTCTTTAAAAAAAAAAAACCTGCATGCAACATCAGGGGATTTCTACAGTAGGAAAATGAACAATATTAAAATATGAAATGTTATGGTGATGAAATATATGCATGTAAATCCTTTTTTCGCCCTGATTTTAAAGCAGCAGTGTCTTTGGGAAGCTTTTAAAGTCTAATTAGTTGAAATGAACCACATAAACTGACAAGTATAATTAATAGAGAATACCAAAACATTATTTTGATCAGCATGAGGCTCTTCCTTTCTCTGTACTGAGTGCTTGATGCACAGCTTAGTGTGTAATTAATTTCATTTCCAACTGTTTGCTTTGCAGTATACAATGCACTTTTTCTCCTCTCTTTTTAGACCCATTTATCTTGCAAAATAGATTCAATCCCTTCAGATCAGGGAGCTCCCGGGAGGCTTCCCGTGTCTTTTGGAATTAACACCTTCTTGTCATAATTGGTGCTCCGGTGCTTTTCATACCACAAGGCAAAGGGAAAGGTGAGTCTCACACAGAGGAATTTCAGGTATTCAGGTTATTTAAACTGAGCTTCAAAAATCCCAGTCAAAGAGAGAAACTTCCACAACCTGCTAAATGCCCCTGCACCTTTCCCCCGGCATCATGTTCTCAGCACATGGACAGCAGACTTACTTTACCCACTCAGGCTTTATTATTAGTTTTTGTGGGTTTTTTATAAGAGAAAAACCTCTCTCACACCACGCTATTTCGAAGAACCTTCACTCACATCCAGTATTTCTTACAAACATTTCTTCGTGCACTCGTTCGTCAGCAAACTGTCACGCACACACAATTCTACCCAGAGATCATTTTATCATTAATACCGAGACACAGCAGCGAGTATTTTCCACTTATTATCTGATGAGTTGCAGACCTGCTTTCTGAATCTGAAATCCTGAGGAAGCTCCTTACCTGAGTAATCCAACCAAGAGCAGAGCACTCTAGGAGTGTTCATCGGAAAGATCTAATACTTTCTTAAATCCATCTGCACCACAATAAGGGATTTCTTTTATAGCTTCCCAATAATCTTCTTCATCAGGATTAAAAGTAGGAAAAAAAAAATTTAAAAAAAATCTCTTTTTCGTTACAAATCCTGTTTCCAGAGTAAAGAAGACATCTGAGCTCTCAGACTGCCGTCAGAAAAGTGGCCAAGGTTTGAGGGGTGGAAACCTCATTTTCACCTTTAAATCACTGCCTAGCATCGCCCGTGAAGCGCTGCCGGGGCGAGGCGCGGCTCGCACGGCCCCGGGGGCGAGCAGCGAGCCCCGGCTCCGGCGGCGGGCGAGGCGCGGTCCGAGCCGATCTCAGCACAGCCCCGCTCGGCGGGGGATCACATGTGCCTTAAAGCGACACAGCCCTGCGCTCGGCAGCCCCAGCCCCGCGCTCGGCAGCCGCTGGAGCTGCATTTAAATACGGGCAGCAGAGCCCGCACGGCGCGGGGAGGCAGGCAGGGATGGGCAGGAGGCGAGGGGCTGGGCGGCCGCGGAGAGAGCCGAGATTCCCCGGCGGTGTTCTGGCTCAAGAGGGGAGAGGGAGACTCGGGGGAGTCTCTGTCCCTGCACGGGGAGCGGCACACGCCTGGGAGCGGGGAAGGGCGGTGCAGGGAACGCGGAACGAGACACACGGGAGAGCCGGAGACTCCCACCCGCTCCCAGGGGTTGCCAACACCTGGCCACAACTCCGGAATCTTTCCTTCCAACTCCATTTCCGAGGCATCTCTGCAGACAATGGGGAAAGAGCTCTGATTTACTCCCAAATGCTAAAGCTCACCTATGCCAGATTATTTATTGCAGTTATTTATTCTCCACGTTCTTAAGTGGCCATTTACAGGAATGGAGTGGTTTCCTCTCCCTCTTGTACCATATGTAATTATTTTTTTTAAAGAGCCATTGTATAGACTTAGTACATACCATTGACTTGGTATTACAGCTCTTATGTCTGCCTCTAAAAGAAAAAGGGCTTGGAGACAACACAGAAACTTCCATTTTGAGAGCTCAGGAAGTGTGCTATAACACAATGTGGGATTATTTTTCTTCCCCCTGCATAACCTGTGGTAGAAGAGCGTGCCACCTTCACTACTCACCGGCACAAGACACCAAACAATCATAAATAATAACAGCACTGAGTACCCTTACACTCGAGCACTCCCATCTCAGCACCTGAGGATGCCTCAGTGGAGATTCTCACTGAGAGGTGCAATGAGTTTACCTGACAGATCACACACTCCTTTGGAGCTGCTGTATTTTATTGGGCAATACAGACCAAGTCCTTGGCCCTGCAGACCAACAGAAATGTTATACTGCCACAATGCTCAGAACAGATCCTACAGCCTTAACACACCAAAGCAATTGGCAGCAGGCGGGTGTGACACAGGGCCATGGACCCTCCCCACAGGTCACCATGGCAGGGGGCTCCCATCAGGTCCCTGAGCAGAGCTGGGGACAAGAGAGTGGTTCAGGCCAAGCCTCATGTGACCAGAGATGCTTTCAAGGGGCCAGCATTTCCTTTCCAGGTGCTTTGTTTGAAAACTCATGGAACAATTATGGTTGAGGATATAATGACATGTTTAATAAGGGTTTTCTTGTTTTCCTGAAAAATTTCCTTAGACACTGAAAGACAGCAAAGAACTGAGCTAGTTATTACTTTCTGGCCTCAGAAGGGTCTAGAAGGCTCAAAAAAAGCAGATGAGAAGCAACAAAATACCTTGAAAGCACCAACGAACAAGGTAGGTACCTTGTAGCTGAGTGGGATCAGGCACAGCCCAGAGCAGGAGGAGGCTGCTGGGATTTGCTGCCAAAGCCACAGGGAGGCTCAAGGAATTCAATTCCACAGGAATACAGGGAGATTTCTGCAGCTCCTGTGAGGGGCAGGTGATGGGAATTCAATTGAAAATAAACATCTGTTTAAGTGGGAAAGATACAAGTGAAAGGGTATGGAGTGAGGACGTGTGAAGATGAAGTGTCTCAAGCAAATATAATCTTCTAAGAAACTCTAAAGTGTTGTGGACAGAAGGAAGAACCAGGTGAATTTTGACCACACACCTTGGCAGAGTAGGCAGAGACAGATTTATGCAAGATACAGATTTATGTAAGGTACAGCAGAACTGTCACTCTGCCAAGCACTGCTAACTCCCAGCTCCATGAGGCTAATGCCACCATAACCCCTGACAGATGCTGCTATTGCTCAGGACAAGCTCTGCAGAAACAGGGGACATGTTGCTTCTGCAGGGTGGGGGGGAGATCAGAGGGACAGAGAATATTAAACAGACTGTGCTTGCAGCCTCTCCCCTGCCCTGGCTCCAGCATCAGACAGGAATGCAGGAGTCCTTGGCAAACCTTGCAGAAGCATCCTCACACCTGCTTTGATGTCTTTGCTGCCAATTTTAACTTTCAGTGGACCAACAAGACATCAAACATTTTCCTCTTGCCCTCCTTGCTAAACACAGTGTCGTATTCACCTGATGCTTTGGGGCTTTACTTCAGACCCCTCACTTGTCTCTGACAGGGAGGGAATGATGCTTTACAAGCGCCCCTGGGCCATGCTGAATGTGGGGCTACTGACACTGACACTCTGGAAAGAGAAAATAGGAAGGAGAAAAAGACATGAGTGAGCAGCCTGCACACTTCAAAGTGCTTTCTCATGAAAAGGGAAGGCTGAAAGTAATTTGTCTCTAGACAAAAGGGAGATGGGACAAAGGGTGGTGTCCTGTGGAATGGCAGCTCCTGGCAGTGCTGGGGCATGATGGACCCAAGCCCTGCAGAGGGGCAGAACACCCTTTGGGTTATGGGGTCTGACTGCTGGGAGGTGAAGTGTCAGGAGCTGTCCTTCCACCCCCACTCTGATACCTGATGGGACATAGAGGAAAGGACAGAGACCAGCACCTGAGCTGTCCCAGGGAAAGCCTATCCAGGAAAATGCCTATCCAGAGCTCTGAAAGGCTCCACGGGGCTGCTGGCACTGGATTATATTTCCAAGGTGAAGGCGGGTTGCAAGGGGTCAGCAGGAATCCAGCTGTGTGTGAGAATCTGCCCCACACCCAGGGCTGCGTGCACAAGGAGAACAGCCCTTCCCTCCTGCTTCCACCATTCATCTAGAGACGCCAAGTGAATGACAAAAATAGGCAAATAAAAATAAATGCTCTTCCCTGCCTGGACCTCTATTTATCACAATTTTCTGGGCACACAGAAAAGGACAGCATATGCAACTCAGGCAGGCTCACGCAGATGGCAGATTGGTGCTTGCACCCAAACAGGAGCCTCTGGCCTCTGCTTTCTGCCTCCTCTGCCTCTCTCCTCGTCCCCCACAGTTGCCTTTTCCCCATGAAGAGCTTTAAAATGACACATCTCAAGCTCATATTTCACGGGGTCTGCAGAAGGCTCACCACCTTGGAAATGCAAAGCTCCTCAGTTCTAGTGTTCCTGGGACAATGAAGCTTTGCTTTTCACAGATTGTGTTCTCCACCCCTCCCAGCTGCTTCCACCCACCCTACAAAGCTCCTTCCCATACCCCAGACTCTGCCTTGGCTGCTGCCTGGGCAACAGGCACTGCACACTGCAGCTCCTCCCTACCTAAATGTTCCTACCCAGGTGAGCCAAGGGTAGTCTCACAGCAAGTTTTACCTCAATTCCCCCAAAAGCCAGATTTCTGACACTTATTTTAGGTGCACAACATTTGTGGAAGCTTTTTCTAAAATCTGGCAGAGCAGTTTTGCTTGGCCCTCTCATCTCCCCAGAGTTTTTCCTCCATTGGGAACCATCCCACATGGAGAACCAGAAGCTGAGCATGTGAAGATTGAGCTGCCTACATGTGATTGCCTGAACAGCAATGTTATGAATTCCAGAGCAAAACCAGCCAAGAAATCCTCATCCAGGGCCCTGAGCCTCCCTGTGTTTCTTGCTCTTGGTTGTTTTCCTTTCCCCTAGTAGAACAGGAAACAAAAGAGGATTCCTTTGGTTCAGGAGAGCACAAGTTTACCAGCTCCTTGGACACAGCTCGGCCCAGACAAACACTCACAACCCACCCTCAATGCATGAGTGCAGCAATGTTTGATGCATATCCTGTCTGCTCAGCACGTGCTCCACTTCATGCCTAGGACTTTTGATATATTCCCAGGAGAACCTTCCTTGTCCTGAGACTTCTTTCTCTCGGTCCTCACCACTTTTCTCCCTCTCTTCAGGACATCTGATCCAATCTCAATGACCAAACTCAATCTATTTCCTTTCCTGCCCTTCCTATATCTCCAAAGACAGCATGAAATCCTTCTGTCTTTATTGTCAGGTTCTCTTCTCCTACAGCTTTTTCCAGTGACAAGAGAAGAGGCAGTGTTTTTCCTGGAGGCAAACAAGAAAAGCTTAGCCAGAAAGATACATTTTTCATGAAGGGAATAAACACCAAGGATTTCTCTGGCTCTGACCACAGCCTCCACTGGCCAACACAAAGACCACACACACCAAGAGCCTGAAAGAGCAGAGCTGAACAACATGTGCAGGGAAGCCACTTCCCACGGGAGCCCATGGCTGGTGGGACAGTTATTGTCCCACTTCAAGTGCAGGATGTTGGGAGATTTGCTGTTTCCTGCACAGGTGCAGACACATGGATATGGAGGATCAGCCAAGGCAGCAGCACAGCACGCTCAGAGGAGATGCTCCACCTGCTGCTCTTGGCACCCAGAGCTGGTGGCTCCTTTCCACCCTCCTATCTCATGGCACATTACTGCTCTGCCTCTCTCCCTGCTGCCTCAGCCACACCAAACTTCCCTGGCAGAAGCAGCAGTTTTGTCAAGCATCCCCAAGTACACAGGGAAGATCCAACCAGGAAGATGACATAACCACAGGGAAAAAGAAACCAACAAAAAAACCCCCAGCCAAACAAAACCCCACAACAACCACAGGAGTTTGTACTGGAAAACAACAAAGAATTAAATAACCATTCTGAATGTTGACAAAAGTGAGAACAGAACTCCCAGCCTACCTTAAACCTGCGGCTACTCCTTGACAAAGGGATGTCTGGTCATCACAACTGCTGTGTTTAGGAGGCAGTGATTCTGCTTTTTGCAGTTTTCCAAATCCTGAGAGGGGAGAGAAAGGGAAAAAAAGAACAAATCTGTATTTGTCAGGGAAGTTTATATCACAAAAGTTTGTGTCCTAGTTATTTAAAGTATGTAGGACATTGCACACAAAAAAATCTCAACCCTTATCTAGAACTCGCCATTAGCTGACAAGATCAGCACTTGCTAAGGATTAAAAAGATGAATTGTCTGTGCAGTACATTATTATCATGCAAAAAAAAAGATTTCACTGGCACTCAATACATTTAAAATGTAACCAGCAAAACATGACTGTGCTCAGGGTATCATGGCAGGTAAACATAACCATCATGTAATGGAGATGAGTTGTCCATTTAGTTTCAGTTCAGAGATACCAAAAAGCAAAGAAATCTAAGTTAACACAGCCCACAAACTGAGAGCAGCTCATGGCTTCTTGTGATACTATTATCCTTTATCTGTATATTAGCTGGAGAGATCATCCTGGTCTGAAAATCCAGAATCTTTCCATGGATTCCCAAATTCATCCCAGCAAGAACTCAGCACCTCCAGCTGATTCTTAAAAGAGCCAGGTTGAACCCATTACATAAAATGCTATTGGAATATCCCCAGGTTGAAAACAAACTATTATTTATGGCAGGCTGCAGCTGCTTTTCCAGACCAGCTAAAACCACATTAAAGGCAAGACTCACCTACTGTGGACAAATCATGGGTCAGAGGCTGCATGAACTGAAAATTAGTGTATCCATAGCCAGAGGGGACATTTGGCATTTGATACATTACTTTCATTATGTCAAATATCAGTCCTCAAACACAGGTTTAGCATCTACTTTTGCTGCTGAAAAGTCAACTTTTACATGAAGGTGCCGGTGTTTTTAATACTTGCAACATAAATCAAATAAATCAAGAAAAGCAAAGGCATTCAGAAACTCTGGGAAGCAAATTCCCTATGGTGAGCTCAGATATGGTCACTGAGTTATATTCACTCCCTATGTTCCTAAATTTCGGTTCAATTTGACAAAAAAAAAAAATAAAATAGCTGTCCATTATTATTTCAGCAGCTTTAGATGCAGAGTTGGACTAGATGGTCTTCAGAGGCCCCTTCCAACCCCAGCCATTCTGTGATTCTGTCATTATCATGAAGTAATAATAATAAAATGAAAAAAAGGCTTCATTAGCAGTCAAAAAAAGCCTCCTCTGTCAAATTTGATGTACTTCAGACATCGGTATAGAAACAAGACCATCTAAGAAACAAATTTCCCCCTAAAACATTGCAGCAAGTCAGCCCCAGCTTCATATTCCCTTTCCTCCATGGCAGACTCCTCCAGCCCAGCCAGCCTTCCACCTTCTCCTGGCACAGGAACAATTGTAGGAAAAGCAGCCAAATCCATACAAGAAGTTGCTACACAGAAAAAAAGCTCAAAAATACATCAACCTTTTTCTAGTCCCCACCACCTTCAGAAACAAAACTCTCCCCAACAAACCATGAAAGCTCAAAGCCCAAACCATGAACACAACCAGGAGAGCACTCCACAACCTGCAAAACTCTACTTCCCAAAGACTCACCTTAAAAAAACCAACAAAAAACTCCACAAAAATCAGGTCTGAAGACAAAGGTAGGTTTAGTTTTTGTTTCTGTTTTCCTCTACCTTAGACAGCTTTTTTTTTCTCCTGTAAGACCCTTTGGCTGCTTCCCCAGCTTCAAAGACATCAAAATCCACCACCCTCCTCTTCCCCTCAGTGTTCCTTCCCCCCCTCCTGGGAGCTTTTATAAACTCAAAGCACCTGCACACAGGGAGGAGCTGGTTTGAGGGCTCAGGACACCATCAGGTGCAGAGTGTTATTTTACTTAGGGTCAATCCCAAAGCTCAGGCACACCCAGGCTGACGTGGGGAAGGTGCCAGGGTGGTTCTGTGCCAGGGGCTCTGCTGGGAGCTCAGGGCCTCCCCTGGCTGTGAAAGGTTTCCACACACCCAGGTCTGCCCGGGTGCTCCAGTGCACATCAAATGCACATCCTGGCACAGCCCAGCACCTCTTTTGGAAAGGAAGCTTAGGCTGGTGCCAAAGGAAAATGAGGCAAGATCAGCTCTGCAGTGTTACACTTCTCGTCTTTTTAAGGTCCAGGTGCTACCCTGAAAATAACACTTTAAAGTCTTCTAACTCTGCCTAGGCCTCAGCTGCAGAGCAAATCTCAGCTCTTACATTACACCAGGAGACTGACCAAACAGCTGATTTGCAAACCCATGTGTTTGCTTCCACTTTATTATAAATACAGACAGTGGTGGGAATAAAAGAACATTAACAAATTGAGAAGTTTCTGTGTTACTGGCCCCCTGCAGTGCAGACTCTTATAATGGAATCACTCTATGATATTAAATTATATTTCAGTTTATTACTTCTGAAATGCCCTGGATTGTGCAGGAGAACAGTGTGGCTTCCACACACCTATTTTAGCATGCTTGGACATCCTCAGACCAGAGGTGCTACATCAGGAAATGTAGTTCTGGATGAAATACACTGCTGTGCAATACTATAGCCTAGGGTTTGTAGGAAATCCTTGAAAAGATAAAGCAGGCAGACAGCAACAATTTTTGCCTTCAGTTATGTTCATGAAAAAACCCACCCCCAACCAACTAAAATAAAAATCATAAAACAACACAGAAGACACTCTTAAAGAGAATGGAAATGAGAGTTTGGGTGAAAGATCTCCCACTGGAACAAAACCAGTGAGAATTATAATGAATATGTGGCATACAGCAGCCAATATTCCCTGATGCCGTTGCTTAAACAATTGAGATTTAATTCCTTGTCACACCTATGGGCTTTGTCATTATTTAATAAAACCATAATGACATTCTTAAAACATGTGCACTTCAACCCCACATCTCCCTGTTTGCTGGGCCAGGCAGGGAGCTGCAGCCAGAGCCCAGAGTGCTGTACTGGTGCTGGATATGGTGATTTTCTGAGTGGGGAATTAGTGCATGAAATGAGCAGGATAAAAAAAATCATATACTGTTCTGCCTTTGCTTCAAAACAGGTTGGTTGATTGACAGCAAACCCTATATAATAATTCCTTCCAGGCAGATGGCGAGATCATGATTTGCTCTTCAGTCACAATTTTCTGCTGCCTCTCACAACCCAACCCATCTCCACGATCTACCAATAAAGAGGGGCCTGGGCTGCTTTATGTGTGTTTTACAAGGCTCACATCAAAGCTTAGGGATTAATATTGTGACTAGTTACTGTGTTCCATTTTGTAAAAATTTGCCTCGAATTTGCCTCCAACATCTCCTGGCTGATCGTCTGCAGATAATAGCTGCAGAAATCCACACAAAAGCAACTCGTAAATTCCTGAGCCACCCCTGACAGACAATACTCCTCAGAACGCTTGCGTAGGTGTTGAAAATCTTGCCATACATCTCGAGCTCTCTCAGCACATATTGTTTTTAGGATGCCATCTGCTAATGCACAGTCCCACCCTAAGAGAGATGCAGGAATGAATGCTCCAATCTCCAGGCTGTTCTGATTTCAGACTTTTATTTCTTCCAATTCCCAATGCTCAGACCCTGTCATTGTTAACCCTGAGTGTAGCTGCAAAGTTCAACAGACCTGCTCACACCACTCCTAATTTTCAGTGATAAAGAGCATTTATTGAGCACTGCTTTAATGAACCAAAGCAGTGCTTCAGACAATGTGTCCCTGCAAGCAGATTCATTTGTCTTGGTGTCAGCTGCACGTAGAGAGGTGCTGGGACAATCAGGAACTCTGGGAACACTCGTTTCCCTTGCATGTGTATTAAAAGGATGGGTATTAAGTTGGTGGCAAGGGAAGAAGATGGCTCTTAAAGGCACAAAATGGGTGACATGTTGAACAAAGCAAGCCATGCCCATCACAGTGCAGAATGTCAGGATCAAATTATCCCAGTAAATAAGGAATGATGAACATTACACTTGATTGATTTTCTTCTTGACTGAAATAGTCAGCAGTGTTTGTCTTACTGCTGATTCTGCTTCACTACCAAGCACATTAGCAAAATTTATAAGATTATATTTAATTTTTTTTTCTTGTTAGAAAACAAATTTATAATAGCTAATTTACATAAAGTTTCCTATGCAGAATCCATCACTAAAATACATTGGAAGCTACAAATTTAATGCTAGGAAACTGAAGAGTATATTATCACTTGCCAACTGAAATTTATCTGTTTTGATCCTTTTTTTATATTCCTCTTCTCCCACACATCCCTTTTACTACCCCACCTTCTTCTCAGGTTTTCAAAGATTTTGTTGTCATTTAGTCCTGAATAAAAGCCAAGAATCCACTGCAGGCTCTGTACATCAAATTGTGGTTCCTGTCACACCCTGACTTCTGTGCACCAAGAAGGGAAGTCAGGATAAAGGATCACACACAATGCATTAGAATTCCTTCTTGTGTTTCTTGAAAAGAAAAAGGTGAATAAAAGAGGACCAAGAAAACAAAATAGGGATGGGAAAATGAAACTATGAAGGGCTGTGTGTTTAAAGGAGGTACAACTGGTAGTTTTGCTTTCTTTCCCAGCTTGTACAGCAATCCTCTCTTTCATTCCCTAAATGGTACAAAAATGGTTTGATAGACTGAAGTTATGTTTTCCTTGATTTCAGTAATCAAGGCAAGTCAGGACAATCTTTTCCATTGAAAATAGAATTCTTTTTACATCTAAGCAACAGCAGCAGTTTTTTGTTTCATCTACCTCTGCTCCAGCAGAAGATTGCAACTGCTTTGTTGCAAGCTTTTGGTTGATAGAGATATAAACACCCTCTCCAGAGCATGGCAGATGAATTCTCCCTCAGTGAAATAGAATACCTTTCAGAGAGCTTGAAAGCAACTAATAGATTTTCAGGAAAATGGTGAAAATTGGCTTAATGTTGCATTAATAAAGATATTTATGCATCCTGGAATGCAACTGTACCACAAGCAGGAGGCTAAGCCCTACTTATGATACCAAATTCTTCTTTTGCCCGTTTGCACAGATCTTTAATGGATATGGGGTCATTTGCTGCCCTTCTGAACCTCCCCTGATACAGCAATCATTGTTAAATTTTAAATATGAATCATTTTCCAGGCAATATCCAGTTGGCTCCTCCTTCCATTTTCCCACAGGGGGCTGAAAGATGTTAAACTGTTCTCTTCACAATTAAATTCATGAAACACTTAAATTCTATGGCAGTCAGACACCAAGGAACAGGAAAATCATTTCATCTCATAATGTTTTAGAGCCCCTAGGCAAATGTAAACACTGTATGTGATAGAGGAAGGATTTATTGCTACTGCTGAGCAGAGAATCTGCAGATTTATTTGTACATCCAGTAGATTTTCAAGGATAATTTATTTATTACAGAATTTTGGTTAAATGATTATTTAGGAAGTTTGAACACACCAGACTCGTTTGTGTGGAGATGCATTTTAAACAAAAAGATGCAGAACCAAATCAATCTATATTGAACACTGGCCTGTAGTAGTGAATCATTGCTGCACTCACTCTCCTGCCAGAGCATAAAAAGGTTTGAGGTCTCACATATCCCAAGTTCTGGAGGCCAAGAGACATTTGATAAGTGACCACTGCAAGTGGTGCTGGAGACACATTAAACTTAGGCAGGGAAGTATCTAAGTCGCTCTTATAGTCTTGTAAATATTTTACCCGAGAATAGTTTCATTAATTTTGCTGAAAAAAAAAATCAATAAAATCTGCTTCCAAATGTTGTTTTAACCATTCATTTTTATACAGCCCAGAATGCCAAAGAACATCAGTCTCAGTCAGTACATCTCTATTAGGATATCAAATTCATAGAAACATTGGTAAAAATAGGCTTTTATGTCATGCCACTTACTTTTACAGTAAGCACTTGGCTCTAGGGAGCCTCCTCTGCTCAGCAGTACGAGGCAGCCTTGGGAGCTGCTTGGGAAACTAAAGGAGGATAATTCCAGTGTCATGGCAGAGACTGAGACATGAGCTTGCAACAGCAGTCAGCAGTGGATTGTGCTTGTAGGAACAGCCAGCACACACTCCTGTCTGACCCTGTGGATATCCCAGCTCCAGCCATGGTTGGGCATCCTGGCCCTGCCCAACTCGCTGACTCCCACTGAAATATTTGGGAAGAAGGCACCTCCTCCTTCACAGCTCCATCCCTGAGATCCAGCAGAGCTGTCTGAGCTCTGAGTACAGCCTGTGGCCATGCCCCAGCACAGCCAGAGGAGATCACAGAGAGCCTGAACCTGAGCATCACCTGCCTGACACCTCATCACACGTATCAGCTGAAGGGTGCCTGAGTGATACCCAGGAATTAAAAATCCTTTTTGTTCTCTTCTTACCCTCCGTGCTTATTTAGTAGAACCAGGAGGAGACAGGAGACTTCCTTAAACAAAAGCATAATTTCTGGATTTCTCTTCAAAGATGCCACAGAAATCACTCTGGAATATCTGTCAAGCTGGCGATCCCCAGAGAGTGCTTCAGCTCTTTGCTCTGGCTAACTTGAAGAGAGAACTTGAACCATATCTCAGATAACTGCTGTGGAGAATCAATTTTCAATTTCCTGCTGAACTTCAGATATATATTTAAATACTCAGTACTTCTGGCATCTGGAAAGAAACCAACAATAAAATCAAATGGTCAAGCTACTCATCTGATAAGGGGAAAATCTGCAATGAATCAAATCAACAGGAGACTCAGACAGGGACCTGAAGGAGAAATTTTCTCAGGATCAGTGTAAAATCAGTGCCATGATCTTAAAGACTTTTTTAACAAAAATACCCAGTTACTCAATGGCAAATTTGTCTAAACTAGAATATTTCTGTAGAATTCACAGTTCATTTTAAAGCAGTCTAATTTTTAGTGGAGAGGAAAAAATAGATGAAGTTCACTGTGAGGTTGAAATCAGTGACTTAATTAGAAGCAAGGTTTAGCCAAAGAAGGAGAACCTCTGCTCTCAACAGAGAGACACTGGAGGAATGCTGATCTTCCTGAAGGCAATGAGTGTTTTTTATCACCTTCCATGACCAGATTTTATCCTAATCACAGACCCTACACTTCACTGTACTCTGTGATTAGGGTATGGGTCTCTCAGCTCAGCAGTCTGCAGCTTTGCCTTTATTTTTCTCAATCTTCAGTGTCCTTAATAATAAGTAAATAAGTTAATACAACAATCCCTGCAGAAAATTCATGCTTTAAACAAGGCCATTGGAAAGATTAATATAAAAAGCCCTGCAGCACTTTTGGCTGAGGTTTTATTTGAACAAAATTTTAACAAATAGACCAATGTTTCCCAAGAACATGAAAGTGTTATCAAGTGGGAAACAATGTTCCCTGGCTCAGCTTCCAGACAGGCCAGCAAATGCATCTTTCTGCATTCAGAAGACAAAATGTTAACTATGATCATGGAAAATCACAGTTGTGAGGATATATTAAAATGGAATACACAAGCTAGGAAGGGAGATAGCAACAAAACCTCCCAGCACTTCTGCTGAAAAAAAAAATCAATAAAATATTGCTAATTTTGCAGTTTTGCAGGGTATTGCTGCTTTAAGGGAATGGGAACAGCAAAATGCCTCCCTCCCCTTTACCAGTGTAAGGCAGTTTCTGAGAGTACCTGGTGGGAACATGGAACAAATACTTTTCTCTACAAAACTCTGAAGGTAAGAACTTGTAAAATGCTTCTAAGTCAGAGTGATTGCAAGCTGAAGAGGGAAAGCCATGCAAGCAGTATTAAATTGCATCTCCAGGAGGTTTTATTTCCAGCTACGCTGCTCCCTCAGTTTGTCCAGACAGCTGATGTGCTGGGAGCCTTCTCCAGTCTGCAACCAACCATCAGCACCTTGCAAACTGGAAACAAAGGGAAACGACAGCAAGGTCTTGAGAATAAGCTTGTCTTGATGTCTCTCTTTGGGAGGGAATCAGGAAACAAAATGACAGGAAGAATAGGGAGGCTGGTGACAACTGCAGACTTTCTTGGGTTTCAGAGGTGTGAGAGCAGAATAAAGAAAAATTAATTGGGTTCCAATTCTATCCTCACTCTGTGAAAATGCATGAGCAACTATAGGCAAAAATGCCAATAGTAGTAATAGTAATTCTAGTCATAAATATGACAGGAATTGCCTGAAAAATATTAATTTGCGAGTTAAGGCTTTTCAAAACTCCTATTCTGAGAGGCATTTGGAGGCTGTTTCTTGCAGAATGACAGAACATCCATTTTAGAAGGATTTAGATCCTCCTGGGTGGTACCCCTGCATGGCAGCATAGCAAGGCTCCATCCTGCTGTGGATCTGAGAGAATGATGAGCTGTGTCCAAGGAAAAGCACTGTCTGTGCTGTCCCTTCCCTCCAGCTGTGCACCTGCCCATCCCTTCCCCTGACACTTCAGATGGTGTCAGTGTAAATACAAGGAAAGGAGTGAGATTAAAAGGAGGATGCCCACAGGTCAGCTCAGCTCACAGCATCGTGGCCAGGTTGAACTGGGCTTTGAGCAACCTGGGAAGGTGTCCCTGCCCATGGCAGGAGGGTTGGAACAAGATGATGTTTAAAGCTCCTTCCTATCTAAACTATTCTGTGATTTAATGATCCCCAAATCTTGAAATACAGTCTGCATGTTTTACACTGAAGGGTCTTGGAAAGCTGTACTCTAATTCTACCCTCATGGAAATCAATAGTAAATTTTTCATTGTTTCAAAGGCCTGGATCTATAGCAGTGGTTTTCAAAATGCCCTCCTGCTCTTGCAGTGCCCTCACCTACCTTGAAAGGTGCAAGTCATACACCTCAGCCAAAAATGTCCCTGTTCAGTGAGGAGTGACAGCATTGACAAAGCAGAAATCTCTTTGATGGCCACCAGCTGACCGTGGGAGTGGGTGGGCACAGCTGCCTCTTCATGTAGAGAAATGCAGAGTGTGTGTCTCACAGCATGAAATTCTGAGGGGGTTATGCTTTCCGTCCACCTTAGGCTGTAAGTGGGTGGCAAAATTTCTCCCCAGCAAAGATCTTTCTTCTGGTGCATTAGTTCCACTGGTACCAGTGACACATCACAATTTGATGTAGTTAAGAGAAGAAATTTAAATCAAAGTCATTTGGCTCTAAGGGCAATTGAACCATCCTGGTATTGCTGAGTGATTATGTGTAGTTGAAAGAGAGAAAAGCAAATACCCAAAGGCTTCTTATTTACGGTGTTGCAGTTTCAAGCAATGTCTCTGTGGCAGAATGGGGTGCTGATAACTCAGGAGATAAGGCAGGTGCTACGCTATCAGCACCTGAGGAGCAATATTCATATTTACCAAACCTACCCAGCACTCAGCTTCTGTTTGCCTAATGATTAAATGGAATGACTTTCTTTTAATCAGGATGTCATCTTGAGCAGAATAATGGAATTAGTCAGGGATGAGCACAGGGTTCTGAGCCAAAAGGGGCATTTCATCACAACTTGTGAAATCTGTAACTTTGCTGTTTTCTTGGTGGGCCACTGCGGGATGCTGGGTTCCTTGCTCAAACACAATATATCCAAAATCAGAGCAAATGTCCAGTTCCTTTAATTTATTGTATCTACTCTCTTAGCCTACAAATTTGCCCAAGTGTCAGCCAAGGATTTTTTTTTCCTTAAGATACATGTATTAATAATTTGTTCATGTCACATGGACGATGTCTAACAGTTTATCCCAGTTATCATTAATAACTATTAATGACTGCTATTACAATGAAGCTGCATCAGCTTCACTTGCATTCATCTCATTTTTCATTTAATTAAGAAATTCAGAATGCTTCTCTTACAGGCAAGCTCTCTTACTTAAAAGGGCAGGGATCTGTGCATTTGATTGCTTTATGAAATGTGGTAGATTACATATTTAGCTACTGTTATTAAGGTGTGTAATATATTTTGTGTTTCCTTAATCCTCAAATACAAGTTATTGTCACTCCCAGGGAAACTGCAGCATATGGAAGTTTTAGATGCAAACAAATCCAAATTGAATGAAGTCATGTTTTTTCAATGCTGAAGAGGTTTAACAAATTCATGTAGACACTAATGAGTATTACTGGGCTTTTAGAAGGTCATGGAAAATTAGACTGGCTTTTTAAGCCATTATTACAGATTTTCTCATTGTTACATGCTAAGCTCTCTACTATTAATACAGCTTGCTCTTGCTTTTGGCCATTGGACAAGGTTTGAGCTTCAATGGCATGGCTATCTCTTCAAATTCTGTTTCTTTGGTAACCACTTATTTCCCCCAACTTTAAGGATTTGGCAGAATTTAATTTCTAACTTTAACTTACTTGTTTCCTCCAGAAATTTCCCTTGTATCTATTCTGCAAACAAAATTGTCATGCAACTTAGAGTGTTTATTTACCTCATTTCTCATCAGTACTTGGTAGAATGTTGTAAAAACATCTGTAATGAGAAAAAACACCAGTTTCTTGAAGATAAAATGCTGGATTTGGGCCCGATGAAGTACCAGTGGAGTCAGCTCTGCGTGTAGAGTCAGCACACATACCACATGTCTCATTCCTTCATCAAGGATATCATCCTGTGTTTCAGCACAGTGCAATGGGACTGCCAGCACCCACAGCTTGCTCAGGGGTGAGGAGCTGAGCTGTGGAGGACACGTTTCACCCACTGCAGCTTCTTGACATTAGAGGGCTCCATATTCCACAGAGTATGGCAAAAGCAGATCTCATTTTGAGGTCAATAGAGATGACATTGGAAAGAGAATTATCAGCTCCTCTTGGAGCTGAGGTTTGATGGTACTTCTGAACTTCTTACGCCAAAAGCACCAGCTGAAAATTTCTGGGTTACATTTTGGAAAAACTGATGAACTAGAACATCTTTTCTGTCTCCTTTTGCTCCCAGCAACGAGAAGAAAAGTGGAGCTGCCATGGCCCACACCCAGTGGCTGTGATGTCTCTAGACAGAGGCTGCACAGGTACAGCTGCAGGTAGGTGCCACTCCCATGACACACAGCATGGAGGGCACAACAGGCAGCAGGTCCTGCTCACTGTCTTGTAGCAATCATCAGTTTCCTTCTCTTGTCTTCCTGAGGAAGAAAGTGCCATGACTATCACAGAATGTCCCAGAGCAGAGTTTGGAGGCCCCTCAGGAAGCTGCTATCTTTGTGTAGAGCTGGGCTAAAGAAGCACTGGCAGAAAATCTGCATTGTGGATGTAAGAGCTCTTCCTTGACATAGATAAGGTAAAAAGGTGATCATTGTGGAACAGCAACAAATATTTGACTGCTGTTATCTCATCTTTATGGCTCAACCTATTAAAGTACTTTTAAAATATTTTAGATGTCCAGACTCCAGAAGGAGCTTTTACATATAACAGCTTAGCCTTGAGAAAGTGCAACTTATCTTTGTTGCACTTCAAATAGTCTAATCCTAAAGATATCTTCCTAAGGAATAAATATGCTCATGAGCTGAACTAACTCCTTTCTAAGGAAGATAAAAGAGGTAGTACAATTCCAGGCCTGCAAAAGTGAACTGGCTTTTATTGAGGCAACCATGTAGAGAGGGGCTTGATCCAGGCCATGTGCCCATACTCACACTCAACCCCACCAGCCCTTCCTTCCTGACCACCAGTGTCCTGAACAAGTGGCCACTGCAGGGCCAAACAGGTTGTTTGACTTCTCATAGATTGCAAAAGAAATCAAAATTTTGGAGAGAATTAGAACTCCCTTTTTCCTGTGCTCATACATGGTTTTCAACCTCTAATGACTGATCTATTGGTGTAGCTTCCCTGGTAAATATTGAAAGAGAGTTGGGTTATTTTGGTAGGGAGGGCCAGATTGTAATGTTACAAACACTTTGATTTCCTAAATGAAGCAGAGCTGGCCAAAGAAAATATTCTGTGATGTTTTGGCTTTGTCCTGACACATGGGCCATGTTTTACTCAAATGCTTCAGGCATAACTTGATCACATATTTCTGAAAACTATTTGTACAAATAATCATTTTAACTAGCCAAACACGCAGACAGTAGAAACAGGGAGAAAAGTACTGTACAGCCACCAGCAAAGCATTGAAAATCTGAGTGTCTTTTCCAAAGTTACAGAGCTGGACACTCCACAACTTCAGCACTTGCAAATTGTGTATACCCAAGATAGCAGGAAAATTCCCACTGTGAAAGGCAGCGTCTGCTTTTGAAGCAAATGTGTGAAATTTACACCAGCTGAAGATCCGGTTCTTGTTGTTGGATTTATTGTGCTCCAACCAAATCCCACTGTAACCAATGAGGAAAAAAAAAAGAAAGGAATAAGAAAAAAGAACCTCCTTCCCTTCAGCACCTCCCAGGCCAGCCTGGCTGTGTGAGGAACCCTCTGGGCCCTGTGCACGGGTATCAGCAGCTCTCAAAGCATGACCAGCTGATTATTCAAGGATACTGACTCACTCTTGGTTTACTGAAAAATCCCAGAAGTAATATCAGTGGCATAGATTTGGTCACAAAACTGCTGTGAAAAGCTTACAGATTTATATATCTGAAACTAAGTACCCTCTGAAAAATTTGGGGGCAAGAGGGTATAAATTGTCTCTTTCATATCTGTGTCTACAGGGTATTGAGCCTGGTACCCAAATCACAGATCAATAACATTCTGGCAAGATGATTTCTCATTGTGCTTCATTTTGAGATAAATTCATGTAACATGGAGAGGCAGCTGCAGGAGGAGAACAAATAAAACCTCAGTATTTCCTTATGGCTGTTGAATTTTTTTCTGAATTTCTAATTTTGTGTCTGCAGTTGATAGGTCACTGATTTAAATAAATTAAAGACATAAATCACATAAAAACTGTAAGTGAGGGACTACTTTTTCACTTTATGTTTATAAAGTATATTTATTTCACAGTGGTTTACGGCCTCAGCTGTTGTTATACTAAAATAGTTTCTTCCTTGGGATTTCTCACTGCCTGGTTCCCAGATTCAAAGGCTTCCCATTTCCATAGCTTAGGGGATCCTTGGTAGCTGGAATCTGGGTAACTCTCCTTCCCAAATCCCACCAAATGCCCTGAAACACCTGCACCTGACAAGAAATACCCTTCCTCTGAAATTCCAGACACCCCAGAGGCTGCAGACTCCCATCCATCTGATTTTGGCAGCCAGTCTTATCCCTGGCTTTATGAGAGCACAGCTGGGACTGAAACCAAAATGGTTCAGCAGTTAGAGGTGCTTGGTACCGTGGCAAACATCAGGGAAAATCTGGGATAAACACAGTCAGAGCTTGCAGGGGCCATCTGTGGCTGGAAAATGAGTTGGCCCAATGCTCTCCAAGAAGTCAGTGAGGTACCTGAGGTGGTGGTGGGAGCTGACTGCACAGCTCTGAGCTGCACGAGTGCTCCAGATCTCCTGCACAGCCCCAGCCCATCCACAGCGCCCCAGCAGCCAACTGAGGAGTGTCAGACTGGGGGGAAAAGGCTCAGATTTCAATATTCTAAAAATGCAGATGTGACTCGAGCTTGCCACTCAGCCCAGTGGAGAAAGCAAACTGTCGCTGCCACATCTGCTCACATTTCTCCATTTATTACATTTGCAACAAAATTTTGACAACGATAAAACAGAAGGAGCTGTTGTGTGTTTGTATTAAAACATCATTTGGATAAGCAATCCCAGTGACTGGTGTAAAGGAACATCTGTGATATCATCCTGTTATTTTTGTCTGAGTCCTGTCACACTGGGAAAGGCAAAAAATCAAAAAAGAAAAAAAAAAGAAATGCTCACTTGTGATGTTTCAAATTTAGCTTTTGATTTCCAGTGCAATTCCCATAGAGTTAAGATAAAGAGAACTGCCTTTTCTAAGGAATCAAATAAACATTCTAATATTCTGGTTTGACTATGAATCATGCTTCAAAAACATTTTTGGTGTTTAATTTTTAATCCCAAATTGATAAATTCCAGCTCACACAATAATGTTAACTTTAAGATCCAAGCCTCCCTGAGCCCTTAATCTGGATCTCCCCTGTTACTACTAATGGAGTTTATTTTGTCTATGAGAAAAGTAATTAACTATAGCAGAAAACAAGGCTGAGATGAAACAGACAAAAGAAAAGATACAATTTTTATAGATAAAACATGTTAGCCTTTTGTTAGGTAATAACAAAGCCACTCTACTTATTAGTCTTCACTATAGAAACACTGAGGAAATTCATTCTAGCCACAGAAAAAGCACTTCCACTGCTTTATAAAACCAAATGTTTTCTTCATGTGTGTTGGGAGGGTGGAGGGGGAACCACTTAAAAGCATTTGTAGGACTTTCAGCTCATTGTAGTTTACGCTAGGCAAGAAGGTGATAAAAGATGTTGATTTTATTAATAATTTATATCAATGAGTATTTATAGCCTGCTTGGTGTGTGGCAAATGGACAATCCACAGTAATAAACAACTCATTAAAACACCCAGCATTAGGATTGTTTAAATGTACAGAAGCTCACAACTACGAGCCCATCATTTGAAGGAATGGATGTGTATTTTATAGGTATCTCTTCCTCCTGGAAAGAACATCCATTTTATCACTTCCCTCACATCTCTTGGGGCACACTGACTGCTCTGCTATTCCTGCTCCCAAAGGGAATTTGCCTCTGGAAGTGATGATCCCCGAGGAGCAGTAGAGCTGAGTAGAGTGTGATGCAAAATGTCTTCACACTTGACCCCCCAAATCACTGTCTGCACGTTACCTCAGATTTCTTTTCAAACAAACAATTTGTCATAATTTTAAAATAACCTAATTGATGTTAATAAGGAGGGTTTACACTTTTGATCTTAGTCCAATATTCCAATTCTTATTCCAGTAATATTCCTTAGTAGGAATTTGATAAAAGTTCTGCCACATAGACTCAGTCTTGCTCTCCAGCAGAACTCATCTCTGCCATGTCCCAGTGGCAGTCTGTCTGTAACATTACAAACATTTCTGTCAAATGCTTTGGGTGGAGCTTTCCCAGTGCTTTCCTTGGTATTTTTACAATATTAAATCATTGTCATGGGGCTGGAAACTAGGGCCAGTATCTAGTTCAGTCCCCAATTTCCCCTAGAAAATCGTTCAGGCCACTTACTTTGTTTTATGTTTTCTTAGCTGACAGTGATTTATGAAGATAATGTTTCCTACATGGCAAAATTCTGAAAAGATCAGATATTGAGGTGATGTCAAAGTTACCTAAAGTGTAAGCTGAAACAATTAATTTAAGACCTAATGCTGTAATGCTCACATTGATCAAATTTTTGCTACTGCCTGTATTAAAAAGCTCCTTGATTTTGTGTATAGATGATTATTATTAAAAGACTGACTTTAAAAAAACTCCCCTGCACACATTAGATCAATAACCTGTCCAAGAAGCAAGAAGCTGTGGAAATGAGTTATAGAGAGAACTGTGAAGATAAATTATATGGAATAATTAAATAAAAACCCACTGTGTGTGATTGACAGGAAGAAGACATTTTTGTGAGTGTCTAGTCAACATTTTACTGCATTTTTTAATTCTTAAAAGATAGGCAAAAATTCAAATTAGGCCTTTACATTACTTTGGGTTTGGTACCTTTCTTAATTAAATGTAATCTCAAGGGAAGGACTTGTTTATGATTCTGTACTTTATGCAGGACTGCTTAGAGAAGAGCAGAAAAAAAACTCAGCAAAGATGTGAGGAAGACACTGGAACATTGCCCTGTGCTGGTGCAAAGGAAGCAGGAAAGAAGTGTCAGGAGTCTAAGGAAATTGTAGCAGATGGCACGGGCTAGAAAAGAAGATGAATGGGTCAAAGGCTGGAGCCAAATTCTCTGCACAGCCACAGGTCTGGTTCCCTCACCCAGGGTGGGCAGCCAGACCTAAAGCTGCTGCCTGGCTGTGGCCTCCTCAATAACCCAACACAACAACTCCTCCAGTCACGGGTTTGATGGAAAATGCAACAAATGCACATTTTCAAATGTCACATTTATCCTGTCCGTTACAAAGTCCAACTTTCTATTATCTGTGCCTTTTAGAAGACACTTCAGAATGTTAAAGAAATACTTTTACAATGTAGGTTGGCATGGCTGTAATTGTGTTGTTTTGCTACTTAATGGACTAGAGCTGAGGACACACTGCATATCTCCAGTTTACTTTTCTGACACAGCAATTGATAATGTAAGTTAACATGGTATATGCTTTTTATTCATTTATGGGAAGCCAAAAGTCATGAAATCACACAGTCTGGGTTTCATAGGCACAACAGTCATATTTATTTAGTGTGCTCTATTTACAGTGGATTTTTAAAAGCTGCAATCCACATGAGTGCCATCATATTAGGATACAAGAAATTGTTCAGATTGTTTCCTATTTCAAGCTTCTGTACTGGGAATAAACTGCTGTGTTAAAGATGTGTAGTGTGAATAATATGTGTGGTCATTCATATCTCCAATTATTTTTATCGTATAAATGAATTTATTACAGAGCAGTGGAAAATGCCACAATTTGACATATTCTGTATTTAAATATGCATGCTTTGTATCTAGCATAGATTTATAGACAATATGTTTGTACAAGTGTATCTAATAGGTTGGAGGGGTTTATTAATCTTGGAATTACTGTGATAGTAAGAGCATTATTTCTTTAGCCCTTCTATTGTTTAATAGAAATGACAAGTAGTTCAGACACTTGGAGATGAATGAAGCACCACCAAGAGCAGTTCCCTTGGAAAAAAACTCAATAAACATCTACAGTTGTAAATCTAACCACTTTTCTTGGCAAAACAGCATTGAAGAACTGTTACAGAATTATAAAATGTTGTAAATTGGCCTTTTTAGGATTGAACAAGAATTTTGCACTGTTCTTTTAGAGAATGATGGCTGATCACAAACCAGTTTCCCCTTCACACTTTCCAGCTGAATTACTTGAAACACTGGCTGCTTCTACCACTAACCATTAATTTTATGCTAAGTCACATAACATTTTACCTGGAGCCTGCTGAATCCAGTGTAGTGGGTTGGCCAGGGCTGGATGCTTTCTCCCCTCCTTCTCCCCTTTCTTCACTGACCTTGTGTTTGCAGTGCTGTTTCTCTGACATATTCTCCCTCCTGCTGCAGTTTCCATTGCACAGATATATTTCTCCTTTTCTTAAATACATTATCCCAGAGGCTCTATCACTGTTAGGCTCAGCCTTGGCCGGTGTTGGCTCCATCAGGGATGGGAGAAGCTTCTGTCAGCCCCCCACTCCCAAAAGCTGGCCACACAAACCCAACACACCCACAGGAACTGGCTGCCCCAGCGCAAACTCCTGCCTTCAACAAGGCAGAGAGTTGGGATTACTCCCAGGAGATGAAGCCAGGTAGGGAGGTACTGTAGGCTTGTGTTAGGGGGTGTATTATTTCCAGAAGATCAGGTGCACTACACTTGCTCCTAATACACTCTTCCATCAATGCCCAGTCTGCTAAAACCGTGAATGGAAGTGACTGATCTACAATTTGCATTCTCTTTTCAGTCCATCAGCAGAACATTAAAACCATCGAGGCAAAAGCCATTAGAACAGCACTCACGTATGAAACAATGCACAGGTCTGCTTGTTCCCATTTTTATGCACTGCTATAGGACTATAAATATTCATCGTAATGTAACTGAAAATTATTGAAGTGAGAAAAAAGAGAAGCAGGGAAGCCATTTGCTTCAATTCATAAACAGCATCTGTTGGGAAGTTATTCATAGATTGCTTCAGGGCCTGCTGAGCAGCAAGCCCATGGAAAAGGATGCCATTGCAAGCAAATTGGCCAAAACTGCAATGGAGATGCTATTAAACATGATTCACTGACAGCCAGGGAGCATGATCAGGCACTGGGTTGTTTTATGTCTTCTTTTATCACTGGGACACAGAAGTAGCCTCCAGCCAAAGTCTCACACAGTTCAAATTAGAAGAAGAGCAACCTTCTAAGTATATTAAGGCCTAACTAGTGACAAGAGAAAGTTGCATGGAGTGATGTTATAGTGAATTCAGTTGTTTATTTGTCCCTACTCAAGGCACATGTAAAATCCCCCTGTGAATCAGGGTGACCACAACCTTTCCTACTGGGTATTTTTGGTCAAAAGGTGTTTGAGTGTCTTCTTGTAAAAAGATGAAATTGCGGCCTAATGGATAAGTGAAAAGCAATTAATAACTCAATAAACATCCTCTAGCCTCTTGTTAAATTTCAAAATACAGTTTGGCAGAAAAGTGGCATAATGCCATAGAAAAGTATATTTGTGGAAATCCACAGAAGAGAGCAAATGTATTCTCAAGTATAGTTTATTACTGAGAATAAAATATTCAGCTGCCAAGTTTCGTTTGCTGATTTACAGAGCAGAGTTACAGAAAGGCAAAACTGTCCAGCAGTTCTGAATTCTGTTCAAATGGTGCTGAGTTTCCAGTTAGTGATCTGGCCCAAATTTTTTTCCCCACCCATGGGAAAAAAATCAGGTCATGGGGAACATGAAAAATGCACTTGCAATCAATATATGGACAAATAATTATCCCAACCCCATTCATCCTCTTATTGCAAATTATTTATACTTTTAATTAACTCCAACAATTCACTGACTGTAAATAACTGGAGGTGAATCCCTTTCATAACGGGGAGGATGCACAGGCCCACAGCTCATAAGGGGAAGGGTTTTCTTATAAATCCTCCCCATTTTCCTCAGTTGTAACTCAGACATACAGCAAGAGATAAGGAGCCCTTTGAATGAACATTTTTGGCTACTTTAAAATACCCCCATGAGTTGTTTTCTCTTTTCACAAAAACCTGGAAAGATGAGTTCTTCATCTGCCTGACCTACACAAGGTGCACGACCTTTGTGTGACTGATAAGCTTTAAATCAAGCACATGAAAATGCCCGATTCTGCAAGCAAACTAGGATATTTTCTCCTAAGAAAAACATTAATCATTTGTCATTAGGTTTTTACATTTTGTTGTGGAAATAGAAGCCTGTGACTCAACTGAGTGAAGGCTCTTCACACATAAAAATATATTTGACTTTTTTTGGGTATTTTGAGCAAATGTATTTCCAAAAATTAGGACTGTTTCATGCTAGGGGAAAAAAAGATAATTTATTCATCAAGTACTCTGGAATGTGATAACTAGCGGGCACCAGTTACATCTATTCAGTAAACTCCTTCTCAGGAAAGTTAACTTAACTTTAAATTATTCATTTAGAGGTTGATACACTCTCCAGGAACAGTAGGAGATGTGGTGGGTGTGTTACATTTAAGGGGTAACAAATGCTTAAGCACAGAGAAACCTCCATTCAACCTTTAAATGCAATAAAAAAAACATTTTAAGAAGCTTCATCCAAATTTTCTTTATATTTTCTTATGCCATGATATGCCCTTTTACTTTTCATTTGCATGGAAATGTTTGCTAGAATAATTGAGATTTTATCAATAAGAGGAAATATAAATATCTGTTGCCAATAAATTACACATCTGAACACCTACAAGATGTGATGTGCAGCCTCAGCACCATCCTGGTTCAAAATGAAGAACCACAACACATGACTGATGAAACATAATTAAATACCATACCTTGAAAGCTCAGATCAGGCAAAAAACTCTTTCAATCATCACATCCTGGTAAGGCTAAATAAGAAAACCAGTGTTTGCCAAGTAAAACCAGATCATAATTTCATAGATTAATAATCTGTTGTGTAGAACTTTCTTGCCCTTTCATCTCTCCACATCCAAATTGTGTAATTCAATTAATTCACGGCCACCCTGATTTCACAGGTGAGGATATGTGTGGTCTGGCATCTCCATCTGGAATGTAAATGTGAGTTTTCCAGCTCAGGGACATTTGGTAAATTCTGTTCCTATCCCTTCTTTGTTAAGTCAAGCCATCAAATTAAGGGCTCAGGTTCTTTCAGGCTTAGGTGCCACATTCTCCAAGGAGCTGCATTTTGGGGTGTATTTTGCCTGTCCTTTGAGCAAGAGACTTTTTCAGCTCTCTGCTCATAACTTCCCTACTCCCCAACTGAGGCTTCAGGGACAGTTCAACTGGAATTGGAATAAATTTAGCCAGGTTAAAATCATTTTAAACATGATCAAAAAACCCCATTCTTGTTTATGGAGGAAGATAATTTTCAAAAATTTCTACTGCATATATTAGAGCCGCCATTAGAGCAGCTCTAATTTCTGCTGAGACCATTTATGGAGATTTCCATTCCTTTATTTATTCCTTTATTAAATAAGGGAGATGCCATAGCAACCCCTGCCACACGCTTCCATTCATGTATTGATTCAGCATTATTCAATCTGTATGTAGTTTCATTATTCATTATTCAATTCAATGTAGGTTTTAATGTGCCCATTGTCTCACATTATGCTGTAGACTCTCAAAATCAAACTTATTCACTGAAATCCTCTTGCAGTTTTGGTTTCTGAATAACTTAGGACAGAAGAACAATCATCCTTGGGAGCTGGCTTGGGTCTAAGTCTTTATAAATTAAGACTTTTCCCAAATCTTTTCCACTCAACTCCCATTTTGCATCATTTCTACTTAAAATACCAACCAGCCCAAAGCTCAGTTATTCATCTGAATTAAGCAAATTAATAGCAAAGTCAAATCAATCATTTTGGGACAGTGTTGCTCTGGTACATTTCCAGCAAAATCCTGTACTTTTCATAGCAGACTCATCTTCTCAGCACAAATTGTTTTATAAAAGCAATATTTCTCAGTATAATTTCATCTTTTTCCCATAGTAAACATTTTGAGATGTTCACCAAAAAGGGATTAGTCCCTTTGGTTGTACAGGTCACACCCTAAAATGATAAAACATGGTTCATCACAGCTTTCCTGTAAAGGCCATAAGTGGCTCATGAGATGGCAATAATTTTGCTCCTGAATATCAGAAGGAACCTCTACAACATTCCCTCACAATTCCATAGCATCACCCATGGCACCAGAACCAAGGGTGAGCCTAAAACACAGGAGCAGTTCAGTACCTGAAGCACAGGCTGGAAGAATCCCACCTGAGCATGATGTCCAACAATCATGTGTACAGCTGCTCCTAGGCTGTGCAGCTTTCTGCTCCTTCCTGAGCTCTCCTGGAACTGCTCCTGGAATTCAGTCATACCAAAGGCTGATTCCTGTAAGCCCTGCCTTTGCTCTGTGGAGATGGGAGCTTGCTCTTCACACATGCCAAGCCTTCCCAGATGCTGCATGACCACATGAGCCAGGCTCCAAACCTGCCTGAGGAAAAGCAAATTGAATTAGTTCAGACTTGGATTTGCATTAGAGTAATCCCAGAGTTAGAGCAGCCAAGACTACGGGCACAGCAACCTCTCACAAAAACAGACCCTTGAAAGGGTCACAATCACCCAGTGCTCAGACACTCTGGGCAGCCTCCCTTTGAGTCCCTCACCTCCCCTAGGAGCTCACTTTTTTTGCCTGTTAAGGCTTTGATGAAAAAAGAAGAGCTGTTCACCCACAGTGTGAAAGTTGGATTGCCACTTTTAATGGAACATGGCATGTCCATCTACTGAGGATTGGGCACGTCCCACATCTGTTTTCTGGGAGCAGAGCTGCCCTGAGCTGCTACCAACACTCCCAGATCCCTGCCTACACAAGTGATGGCTTTCCCAGGAAGGGAGCAGTGAGAGACCAGCAAGCTCAAATCAGGGTCCTGAGCCACAGCAGCAGAATCCTTACCAGCACACAGGTTTGATGGGGTGTCAGCAGGACACTGGAATTTGCCCACACTCATGACACATGTAGGAAATAGAGGACGAGAGAATCAAAGGAAAAGAGAGAAATTCTCTTGTAAAAGCTTTGTTCACGTCAAACATTGTTGACAAGCCTGACCCAAACTCTCCTCCCCAAACAAGCTGTGAGTAACAGCAGTGGTGACATTGACCATATTGGTGTTCTGGTCATGCTCTGAATCTTAACAGATCTTAAAATCCCAAATCTGGGTCTGCATCGTCAGGTGCCTCAGCAGGCAGCTGTATCCTTAGTTTTAATGAAGACTCAAAAAATCTAAAGGTTACTTTCCTTAATATTCATTATCCTTCCAGGATGGCAACTTGAAAAGCAAAGGACTAGGCAGTGATTAATTATTAGGAAGACCCTACTGGGACAACACCCAAATTTAACTAATCTCATTAGTTTCCCCTTTTGGGGGTAAATCTTTCTTATGTGTTATGTCAGCTCAGGAAAACTTATGAAACCAGAAGTTTCCCTACCAAAAATAATTTACCAGGTTTGAAGGATCTTTAGGATAGTAATTTTACTCATCTAATTGTATTTCTAGTCCAAAAAATTACATAAATAGGAACGAAAATGAGAGTTTCATATAGACTGAAATACTGTTCAGTCTCCAAAAAATGCAATCAATATCTCCGGGGTAGTTCAGAGAGTGAACATATAATCATGAAATACAGGAACAGAATGTGTTAGCAGGGACTGAAAAAAACCAGAACAAATGACATGGCTTCAGCATGTAACCCAGGAAACAAAAATACCTCATTCAGCTGGCATTTTTCAAAGTGATATATGTCAATACTGTTGTTCCCTTGTAGGTTAACTAAATCTATCAAAAATGGATACAGTCTAAGACTTGGTAGAACAGTCTCTCTTTACAGCTTGCTTTCTTGACAAAGTTCCATTTCTATTACAGGAGGCCAGCAGTTAAAGAGAGTCACATATCTCTAGCTTGCTATTGTCTGCCTGCCTTTGATTTTTATAAATTTTTACCATAGTATAATCAGAGCTTTCAACACTGAAAACATGCATTCCTTTTTGTTAACACTTTAAAATTTGAAAACACAGCAGCAGGAGGTTAAATCAAAAATCGCTTGCCCTTATTCTCTCATTCAATGGTGGAAAAAAGTAACAATAAAAAGCCTTTTGTTAGAGAAAGCAAGAGTTTTAGGCACCACAAACAGCACCAGCACAAGGGATTTTTAAACAACAGTCTGACAATTGCTGATCCTGAAAGGGAAAAATGGCAAAGATCTGAAGAAAAGGGATGCAACTGCCTCTTCTTTTCTGCTTGCAAAGAGAATATGGAGCATCAGAAAGCTTTGTAGCACTATTCTTATAAATAAACATGAAACAAACATCATATGGCTTTCTATTATTATGGATATGAATAAAGTTGGACATATGGCACGAGGTAGTGACTGCACCCAGGACAGGCATGGAGGGTTTGCCAAGGCACATGGATTTGTGTTTCCAGCCCTGCAGGTGGAAATCTCTGTGATTGCAGGAAGGCTGTTCTTGCACTCTAACACCCTTGATACAGCCTGTCTGTGTGACAGGTGAGGGTGAGCACGTTGTACATTAATTGTACTTCCATCCTGCAGCTCCAGGAGTCCTCATGATCTAAGTGAGACAAGGAGATTTTCCATGTTAAAGAACAGTCACAATACAACGCACTCAATGGGCCTATCTTAAAAAATTTCCTCTTTCCCTTTGTACGACTCAAGGATACTCAGCTTTCTCATGGAGGGATAAACTACCTCGAGAATTCCTGGACTCTTTCCCTTTTTGGTATTGTACCAATTCACAGTCATCCCTTTTCTCTCCAAGAACATTAAGTGTAATCCATGGGTCCAGCTTCTGAAGTAACTGAAAAAAAACACCCAAAAAGCAGTAGAGGAAGGAGGTTGTGAAGGACCAGCAGCATCAGCCCTTCCTGCTGGCAGCAGCTGCAGCTGCCCAGCTCTGTGGCACCCCAAGCCCTCAGCAAGTGGCTGGGTAAGACTCCAGGCAAAAAGCCACCACTCAGCTTTGTGCTGTCATGTAACAAATCCAAGGCTTGTTAGTTTAATGCTGCCTTTGGTGTCTCCACTCCATAACATTCACAGCAGCAGCTGCAGCACAAACTTACCCAGGGAGAGGCCAACAGATGTGGGGAGCTGTGCTCACAGCTAGAAGTGCAAAGTGTTTGATCAGCTGCATGCAGATAATTAGTTCTATAATTTAAAAAGTTTCTGTTATTCCTTAACATCCACGCTAAGCTGCAGCTACAGAAATGCTTCTCTAAATACTAACTGACAGAAGAAATTTCCTTTCACCAGAACTTTATTTTTAACTCAAATAAGGACTGAAAGCAAAAGAAATTTATAAGAATGCTCAGGTGACTCACAGGCCAACCTTATATTATTTCTGCAAGTTTTAATTTTTTAAAAAAGAAGGTTGATTCCCAAATATTCAAATAATTTGTTAAGAAGTAAAGTACCAAATATGAAATGAGGTGATCTTCCAAAACAAATATCTACATCTTTCTGTTGGAAAATTTATACGACAATGGCTCTGAACTTTGATAGCAGCAGGCATGTAAATGCCACATTGCTTAATCACACTTGCCTTATTTTTCCTAGCACAATGAATTTTAAAGATTAATTCTAGCCAGTTCTGTTCACTGATCAGCTATGGGTGGATTACTGCTACATTCTGCTTTTCTAGCTGAAATCAATGAATATCCAGAGGATAACTTGCTCACAGCTCCCTCACACCATCTCAGAGAGAATTTTTTGTATGAGAACAAAAGGATATCTATTACAACTCAAAATGTGCTGTAAGAACAGCACCTTTTCCTGTGCCCTGTCCTTCTCAGACAACACTCACCTTATCCTACTGACTCTTGGGATATAAATTTTGATTCTTCTCAGCCCCTGAGATCCGAGTCAGAGGTAAGAGGGGAATGTAAGTTGCCTCCTTTTCATCAGCATTCTAAAAGCTGTTAAATAAATTTTAGTCTTGGGCAAGTGAATTAAAGTCTGAAGGTATCAAGGTATTGATTAGGCCCTAATTTGACATGGAATATTCATCTTTATTGTCAATACCTGTGACAGAAAATATGCATTTTGACTTCCAGAGTACAGGCTGGAATTTGGAAAAGGAACAGAACATATTTCTAATCATGAACTTCATAGGTTTTCCACTGGGTCCTTGGGTGACGAACACCAAACTTTAAAAATATCATATTTATGGCCATTCACTGGAGCAGAACAGCAATGTTAAAAACTTACATTTGTGATATTGTACATTTCTGAGCCATTCATAGCTTTGCTGTACAAAAGCCTGAAAATGTTTGAATGAGGCCTCTGATATTTCTCTACATCCTATTCGTGATGGCACTACTGTCTTCTTTTTTATTTCTCCAGAGCTTTTAAATTAAAATGTGCATCTCTTTGGGGAACATATGAAAAAAAATTATTAAAGCACTGCCCAGTGCAGTGTATCTGAAATTTAATCAACATTTTCCCATTGCACTAGTTCTCAATACCCACAGCCAGATAAGGACTTTTGTTATTTTTAATGCATGAAAATGCGCCTGTGCCTGGCTTTTAAAATGAGGTAGTATTGAATTTCTTCTGAATTGCACCACTTAGTGTCCAGCAGAAAGCCTGGTGATATGAACCCACTACTTCTGTGCATTTATGTGGAACAGAACTTTAAAAGATGTCATATTATCAACCCATTTGTGCAAATGAGAATGGTGTTTTCCAAGACAACAGCAACCAGGGGTTATAGAGCAGAGTTCATGCTGCAGGTGAGCAAAGGCCACTGAAGGCTCCAGGGTTATCTGTTCTCCCTCTCCATGGTTTAATGGGTGTACCTGGTCATTTGTAAAACCATGACTGACCTCAGTCGTGTAAAATGATGATCAGGAGGTTTGCTCAAATATAAAGGGGTTAGACCTGATCAATGATCATCACTGCTGTTCTGTCCTTCATTATTCTTACTTTAGATAAAAGGCCAAAGGGACTGCAGGCTTTGCTATAACCTGTTATTCACCTCTTTGATGTGAATGGAACTCTGTGCTAAGGGAAATCAGTAGGCTTGGGGCTGATTTAAGGTGTGAACACCAGACACCAAGGTAAAAGTGCTCCCCTTCAGTTTTGGAGAGAGGGATGGCTGCAGATATGGAAAGACCTGGAGTCTCGTGTAAAAATTAACTTGGAATTTAAAGAGGAAGAAAAAATTATGGGCTGATTTTCTCTCAATGAGGGAAAGGATGCTCTGTGGAGCATGTGATTGCTTTGTGCTGCCAAGTAACCTGCAGATGCAGGGGATTAACCGTGCTGTTTGTTTTGTGTTTCTTGAGAGATTACCTATGATAAGGACCTTGAGATTCAGATTTGGAAAGCTTACTTTAAAAGTTTCCTTTGTATATACAGTGTCCTATGTGTATAGAGCAAAAAAATACATTCAGCCTTGATACCCTTGTTTAATAATGTAGAATGTTCGCTCAGATCAGGCAATGGTTTCTTATAATTAAGACATCAGGTGTGTTTGTTACAGAAATACAATAAATGAACTTCTGCCTTCAAACTACCCTCATATGGAGCAGTTTTTGCTGTAAGGGAGATGCATTGGAGTGGCTGCTGTGTCAGCAGTGCTCCTTCATCACTCTGCAGAGAAGTATGACCACAGAGGGTTCCTTCCCATCCTTCCACAAAATACTATTAGTCTGTGGTGGAAAGGATATTCCAAAATAACATAAGGAAAATTATTTTCAGAGCAAATCCACATATTTTTTTTTTTTTTGGGAATATGTAGGCAGAAATATTAGCAATAGCAAGTCCTTTCCTTACCACCATTCTTGAACTGTACTCTGGCAACTTTTGATTTACAACACTTGGCAGCAGGTACCAGTCTTCAGCAGCTGGCATGCAGTTAAATGCTCTTCTTTGCATCTGCAAAATGCATATGAAAGTTTAATAAACATATCAGATGACAGAGTTTTTAAGGCTTTAACCTTGTTGCCAACTAATAGTTGTTCTCTTACCTAATGTTCATGAGTGCTTAGAAAGACTATTGTTTTTAAATCATTAATGACACTCCAGGGCTACTGTAGCAGCCACCCTATATATTAATATAAATGTTTTAAGGAATCTAAGCACAGTCAAGCTCTCTTAAAACCAAAAGATTGACTTCATTTGAACTTAAACATATGCTTAGAGCTATGCATACATTTAAGTGTTCTGCTGAGTGGCATTTTTCTTCAAAGAACAGCCCTGTTAACTTCAATAAGACAATTTATATGATCATGTTCTTCTAGTCCTAAAGTATAAATTTACAATCCATTAATCGCAAGCCCAAACCTATGAAATACAATTATGATGAATGTATTGAATAAAGTTCACCTTTACTCACTTCTAAATCTGACAATATATCTGGAAGAAATCTCAAGAACATGGGATTGCAATACTAAAGGGCACTGAGTATGGAAATTTAGAAGCCAGATTCAAATCGGTTTTTTTCCATTTTTTGTTGGCCAGGGCATTTAAAGGATGTCTTGATGCCACTTCAAATAAAATTTTACATCCAAGCAAAGGCACTTGTGAGTAGCACATCACTGTTTGATGCAATTCAGACAATGGAAAGGAACAATCTAGAAACACTGAAGCACTTTTCAGCCCTTTTATAAAACATAGAAAGCAAGTTGTGCATCAAAGCTTTCTCTGAATTATGCTTAAAAGACAATTTTATTAATATTAAATAGGTCATACGACATCTTTTGATTAAGCAAAGACTTTCAGTTTCCCCATGAGTGAGAGCATCTGTTTATTCTCAATCTCTGCTGCAAAATCCTTTGAAAGGCCATTACCTTTGCCAGATTTCCATTCTAGGATCAGGATCGTTGTTCCTGATCAAGAGAGCAACTAAAGCTGACCAGAGAGAGGTTTCAGGGAATCCATCATGTGGTGAGCAGGAGGCTGCTGTGCACAGCAGGGAGCCTGAAGCACACACAGAGACCAAAATCAGTGAAGCAGCCAGCCCAGGCTCCCAGGGACACATGGGGGACCAGAAAGGACAGGCAGCACCTGCTGCAGCTCAGAAAATCACTTACCTGGTTTGTATGGATGCAAAGAATCACCAAAGCTATGCTAGAAATGGAAAGGAAGAGGTTTTATTAATATTTTATCTGTTGCAGTCACCTTCAGATTTATTTATGTACCAAGTGAACCTGTCTCTGGAACATTGTACATTGATTAAGCTCAGAGCTTACACATCATATATTGTACCAAAACCTGAGGGGTACATACTGGAGTAGGGGAGAGGGAAAGGTGCTGAGAGCCTCTCATGGCTGAGGATTGTGTGCATCCCCTCGAGAAGGGGTGGTTCCTCTGCAGCACAGCTCAGAGCAGGTCTGAAAAACAGTGTACATTCACCAGGGTGGATTTCTGTTGTATAAAAAATGAAGGAAACAACAAAGTGAGAAATCCACCTTTTGTCCTGGACTTTGGGCTGAAAAAATATATCTCATCTTTTGCATTTATTTTTCTTAATTAGAAAAGGGAAAATAATGTTTGTCCCTTTTGGTGAAAAAATTCCTCCTTTCCTACTTTGTGGCCCAGCCTTCTGTGGTTCTTGGTAACATCAGTGAGATGTGGAAAGACATCTGGATGGTTTGGAGGGAATCAGGACTTCAGAAAACTAGAGATAGAGTAAGGCAGAGGAGACAGATGGGTGTGGGCAGTGGGCAGAAGCTCTTTAAGCAGCACAGATGCTCCAGAAGAGAATATGTGTCTGCAGCCACACAGCCCAGCTGTGGACACTCAGATGAGGCATGAATGGGAAATATTTGTAGTGGGAGTGGAAGGAGAAATCATGGATATGGGCATCTGAATCTCTTAAATTCTTTCAGCAGTCCTTTGCTCAATTCTGCTCTCACTCACTGCCATGGGGTGACATCTGTAAACTGAT
This sequence comes from Thryothorus ludovicianus, assembly GCA_013397245.1. Lineage (NCBI taxonomy): Eukaryota > Metazoa > Chordata > Aves > Passeriformes > Certhiidae > Thryothorus > Thryothorus ludovicianus. The sequence continues at coordinate 1,471,459 of VZTB01016398.1, read as the reverse complement.
TCACAGACCCACCCAAACCATCTGTATCTTGCAATGACATTTCCAGTGACTGATTGAAATTTTTCACAGGGATTCAGGCACTTAATTTGTTTGAAAGAACAGGTGCTGGCACTCTAAGCAGTTCTGCCACAGATTTCCAGGTGATTGGTTCTCACCTATGGTTTCACATCTATTGTTGTAACACAGAACCACTCTTATGTGTCTGGGAAAAACAATTTTCTTGGTTTATTTCTGAATAATGGCAATAGCTGTAAAATTATTTATTAATAATGCTAACTGTTCAGGTGTTTATTCTTCCAGGATAATGCATGATATACTGCTAAACTTAACCTCTAGTGAGATTAAAGGAGAGAAAGATGTGGTGGTTAAACAGCAAGAACATCAGCGGCTTTTCAAATACTTTTCTCCTGCTAAAAGCAATATTGCTACTCATCCTCTCAAGCTTTAGTGAGTTAAAAGGTACAAAAGAGCAGAGACGAAGTTCTTAGGTCAAAATATTACTGAGTAGCTAAGCACAGAAAAGAAGAGAAAAAGAAGTCTCTTAAGAAAAGCCAGAACCAGGAACAAAAGCCCAGTAATTTACAAGCCTGCTACTAAAATCAGACACTGCAACATGTTTTCATTGCACTTTAGGCAACATTCCTTAGTTTTCATTGAAAAATGAGGAAAAGAATGCTTTGCTCTTGCATCTATCAGCAGTGCTTGCAATATTCATCTACTTGACCTGGCACTGGGAGAAAGAGAAAAGAATTAAAGTGCTGGTTGGAAAGGAGGAGTAGGAATACCTGAGTGGGTATTGTGCTTTGCTAGAAGCAGGGAGCTGTTCATATTGCATTTTGGGTTTGTAGTTAAAATAATTGGCAGAGCACTTAGAGCAGGTGGATGGTTATTTCTAGTTTCTTCTATTCTGGTTTAATAAATAAAATAGGAAAGGCACTCAGCCTTTGGGTCCTTTGACTGGCTTTGGTTTTATTATTTATCTACTAACTGCAGCCTTTAGTATTTGAAGTATTTGCTTAGTTTGGGTATGTAGTGAGTTGCTAATTTCATTGTGGGCTTGTAAGCATGACAGAAATCATTACATCATGCCTTATATGAAGAAACCTGTTTTAATTTCACCCTGCTTCAGAGACTATATTCAGGCTATTGTGTGGCATAATCATCTCTTATTACCACACATTGCACTTCAGAACTGGCAAAGAAGTGCCCTTTAAGTTGAAATCAAGTTCTTCAACTATTTGCAACATCTGAGGCAAGGCTGCTTTTAGTCTGATTTTCTTTCTCAAGACTGCCTCTCCTGCTTTGAGTATCACTCAGTTGAACAGCTCTATCCTTAGACTTCACAGAAAGGCCTGCAGGAGCATCTGGGCAGGGCTCAGCACCATGTGCCTCTGAGACAAGGAGTGAAAAATGTCACGGGCTGCATCCCAGACTGCTGACAGAGCAGGCAGCAGCAGGGGGAGGCAAACAGGAGCAATTCAGGAAGTGATACAGTCCCCAAAGTGATGTACTCTGAAGTTAGACAGAAAGGAAAAAGCAATCAGGAAATGTGTTTGCTAGCACTATTCCAAGTCCTCACGAGAAAAGGAAAACCTCTCCTTTAATTTAGAGCAGTGAGAAGTGTTATCCCCGTTTGGCTGTCAGAGCCTATTAATAGCCCTGCTTGCTAAATAGCTTATCTAAATTGCTCAAGGTGCTTTTTGAAGCTGATATGACTGGCCCCATTAAAAGGACTGCTGAACTGAGGTCCAGAGATGCAACTTTCCTAAGCTTGCAGCCCCTGGTTCCCTCTGTAAGGGATCCTGTTGTGTCTGTAGTGCAAGATGAGCTCTGGTTTGGGAGCAGATTTGGGCAAACTCATCTGTGAGATTGTTATGATTCTCAAACAGATGAGTTGAAGATGTCTTTGTTCATCTCAGGAAGAAATGAGTCTGAAACCTGAAGGAGTCTGGACTTGAGTTTAGTGGTGTTCCTTCCAGACAGAAGATGAGATTGAACAAAGCTGAGAGCCCCACACAAGGACAGTGTGACCGTCACTGAGGATGGACAAGTCTGGCCCTGAGAGCTGAACCTTGAATAGACAGATATAAATGTTGCCTTAGAAGGAGAAAAGAAGAACCTTTTTAATTAGATTTGTCCTATATAAAACTCGCCTGCCTTTCAAAGCACAGAATTTCATGGTCAGACAGAAGAGTGACCACGGAAGCTACATTTCCATTAGGTGGAGAAATAGCACATTATACTGCTCTAGTTTAGTCTACAGCTGCTGAATTTCACTCTTTAAATGGCTGTATAAATCTAGTGGCAAAAGCAGGCAGTTTGTCAATGAGTGACTAACACCAGAGCAGTGCACTGTCTCACCATCCTCTGGCAGCTATTACACCTGAGCAGTATTTTCTGGGAGAAACTTGTAGTGTGGGCTGGAGCTTTCAAAATAGACCAAGAGAAGCTTTACCCTTTCACTTCTAAATTGACAAACTAACTTTCAACAGAGCTTTTCCAAAGGTTAAACTTTTTAATTTAGAAAAAATACTCTATATTGTAACTCAGTGTCAATCTTGCAACCAAAAAGTTTCTCTGAATTCCTGGATACACTGTTGCTTCCCACTCAGGGAGAACTTCTGGAAATATCATGTGAACAAGCCCAGCCTAAATAGCCCATTGTTGTAGGCTATTTGCATCATCCAAAAACATTGCTATGTGACTACCCTGAAGTAAGTGCTCTTCCCATTTTAAATGCTGCAACCTTTAAAAAAACCTACAAAATAAACAGTTTAAGCTTTCATTTTATATATTTCCCATGTTCACAGCCCATATGACAGAAGACAATCTTTCCCATCACAGGAGGTTGTGATGACCTCTCTGGAAACCAAACAACAAAATGTGTCCATCTGGAAGATTAGAGAATAAAGAGAGGTTTTTTTTAAACAATGCATCATCCCATCTTCAGCTTTGGTTTCACAAATGAACTAGAAGCCTTAAATATTTTTTCACTAATAAGAGAATAAGGCTGGGGTCCCAAATTTGATTGTTCTCAGTAGCATTTTTCTGAGATATCCAAGGCAGCCTCAGGTCAGAGGTGTGATCAACCCTTTGCCACACAGCACAGAAGAACCATTTTGTAAAGGAACTGAAGGAAATCTTTGCCCAAACTGGTTTGCAACCCTTGTCTTGAGGTTTCAAAGAATTCTGACAGCAGCAGGTTGGATCTCAGAAGCACAGACATTCCTCACTATGTATAGAGAGCTGACTTCCTGCTGCATTGTTAAAGATAAATTACAATACAGCAGTTATTACCAGGGAGACTGTGCATTGAATACAGCACACTGTAAAGACCTGGCACTTTAGCAGAAGAACTGATATTTGAAAACAATATCAGCCTAATTTCCCTTTCTTCTCCATGCAAAAAAAAAGCTATCAAGTGTTAGATCTTTCCTGTAATTTGCTTAATTGATTAACTTGATTGATGTAGATGACTGAACAAAGGATAAGGCAATGAAAAACAGGCCATTATTTTCATTTGTTAACATACTTCGATTTTGTGTAAATATTTTCTTTCAAGCTTATTCAGATTGTTACACTAGAGAGTATTTTTCAAAAGCAAACCATTTTTACTAGCAAAAGACTTGTCACCAGAAATTTCACTCCCGAAAGGTAAACTGATTTAATCAGCTACATATTGGAGGGATCAAAGTGCAGTTGTAAGAAAGAGGGTGACTGCAAAATGAGCAATGTGATGGAGAGTGTTGCTCCTCCTGCTCCCAGAAGATGAGAAGCCACTGCTCTCAGTTTGGATTGACACCTTTTCCATGTCAAACAGAAAATTAGAAAATTAGAAAATAGAAATTGCTCTGTTTGTTGAGCTGATCTTTGGTGGCTGCGTTTTACTGAAGCACAAGATTCACTTTGTGAAGCAGTTGTTCTTTTGGTAATTGTGCCGTGCTTCATTTAGGAAACATTCAGAGCAGAGTGAATTGTGCCTACAGTGATAACAGGCATTTGGCTCTCAGATTTTGATTGTGCCATTAAAAAATGGGGAAAGATTGTCATTCAGAAAGAAGATCTTGATAAATAATATGCTGGAAGAGCTGGAGGCAGTGTGGGGGAAAGGACAACCACATGAATTGCCTTAATTATTGACTGAAGAAAACCACTTTTGTCCCAGGAATATCAGTACAGAAGGAGGATGGCTCTGAAGTAAATGTATGTTTTTTCCTGTTCATTGTGGCATTGCCTTAATTTCACAACTCAGTAGCCCAGGAATCACCTGAGTTCCTAAAGAATTGAATAATTGATCCATAATTAATGGAGGCACAAAGCAGGAAAACAGGAGCAGGATACTGGTTAATACGAGAGTCAGCTATGGAGAATGAGGCCATGCACCTGTCCAGTTTTGGAAATTGTTTTATTAACTTTTGTTAGATCTACGTGGCCATATGCAGGAAGACACTTTAAAAAGCACAAAGATTTGTAAAAATGCTGTGTACCTATGCCAAATTACTTTCTGTGAAGAATAATCTTAGAAATTCAGTAAAGGCACACAGAGTTGTGCACAGGATGATTCGAATTCACTTCATAACCACAGTGATCATGAGCTTTTCTTTGTACAGATGGAATGAACTTGTGGTACTTTCACATTGAATCACACACAAGGCATCTCAAAGTTTATGTGAAAAATAAAATTTCAGCACAGAGGCTTCACCCTGCCCTTATCTTTCCCCCAAAGTTCAATCCAATTGTGAAAGAAAGCAGACAAGTTACCTGGCCTCTGGGCACGTGGTAGTCCTACAAGTAACCCTCCTTGCTTGCTGGGGCTGTGGAGGAAATGACCTCCTTGCTTCCAACCACAGCACCGTGGCAGGAGAGATCCATCCAAAGGCTCCCCAAATTCTGGATTTTCCCTGTGCCACCCTCGTGCCAGCGTTATGCACCCACATGCATCTGTGCTCCCTGAGCACGGGCATGTACTCTGCAATTAGCTCAAGTCTGAGCACTCAGGTTACCATAACACCCAGCTCTCAGATATGAACAGATGGCATTTATAAATGCACGGAAACTGGAAGGTGATCCTCTACAGCAAGTTTATTTCTGTAAGCCTTTCCGAGTCATATGAAAATTATGGAGAATATTAATCCATTGATCTGCTGAGCAAGAGGAAAAGCAAGCTAGCTTGTTGGAGTACCTTTGGCTCTTACTGGGATTTTTAGCAAATGAAAACCAATGTAGGTTGGCAACTAAGCCTACACTTCTTGTTTTAGAACACTGGCTCTGACCTGATGGCTGTAATTCAGTCTCAGGCTTGTCTCATCTCTTATTTCTCTGAGCATTATTAAAATATTCCCAAGAAGAGGAATGCCAGACATCTCCCCACCCTGCAAGGCACCAAACACCTCCTGCATGATTGCTGTACACTACGGATATCAGCCAGCAATGTGCAACTGGAGAACAAAAATTAATTACAAGGCAAAGAATAGAATCACAGAATGCATGATTCTAGACTGAAAACAGAGAACAGACTGAAAACAAGGGTCCTGTCCAGCTCTAAGCACTGCCAGTCTCTGAAAGCCTCGAGCTGACAGCAGTTTGGATTCTAAAATAAAGACTCCATTTTCCCATGTACAGCAGATGGAACTAAATGACAGAACGTAGATAAATATAGAAGACTAAAAAATATTATATCTATTTGAAGCAAATAAATCAGCAGGCTCGTAACCAAAAGCACCCAGAAGGAGCTGACCAGCAGCAGCCAAGCTCTCCCTGTGTTCATGCTGCTTCCTCAGAGAAACACGCAAGGTGACAGGCACTTGCCAAGAACCTGCACCAGGAATAACTCCTAAGATACCTGGACTGTGGTTAGGAGTGATAGGATCACATGTATGAACATCACAGAACTTCAGCCAGGCAGCAATTCTGATCACTGACTTCTGAAAGCTGGATCACATGTGTGTGTAACATGAGAGCTGTCTTGAAATAAGTCTGAAATTCTCTACCAAATTTCAGCTGCTGGGTTAAGGTTGGATTTATTTACTTCATGCTTTTTTGTTGATGCTAAAATTCACCAGTAGGTAGAATCTCAATGCTGTCTAACATCAGAATGAATCTGCCTTGTTTAAAAGAATGTGCCAGAACTCATTCGTTCAGCTGAAGCATAAAGATTCCAAATAATTAACATAAACACAAGTATCATCTACCTTATGGAGATGGATTCCTGTCAGGTGGGTGTTCACTGTTTCAGTGTGCATAGCCAGATGCTCTAGTCATTCTTTTAAAGGACCTAGAACATTTATAATGATTAATCACATTTCTAAAGCAGTAATGTATGCTACCATCTGTTTAATTAAATCTCATGCTTCCAGACATACGCCAGTCAGCTCATAGGGGTCAAACACTGTTTTCCCCCTTTTTGCATAAGGGAGCAATTGGTTTACACCATTACACTTTTTATGCAGTCCTTCTGGTTTTAGGCACCAGCCACCACACGAGAGTTGACTGACAGCATGACAGGAGACAAAACTATTTTAAAAGGTGGGGATCTGACCTCTGATCTCGCCTTCTCTGTAATTACTCTATGATTTTTTAGCACCTGTTACTTTGTACCTGAGACAGCTGTGAGTATCTTATGCTAAAGTGAGCTAAGACAACAAACTCAACAGGTCATGAAGAAACTAAACTCCTCTAGAAATGTTTTCTTGCTGCTTCACATGCTTGAGTTCACATGCCCAGAGACTCGTTTAAGTCAGTGTAAAAAAGGATTTTGACAGGGCTGCCTGTATTATCCAATCCTGTCCATTCCATGAGATTTGTCACTATGATTTTTGGGTTGTTTTACACATGCCTAAAGCCTTTTTCACCCATTTTCTTGTACTGATTAAAGTCTTGGTTGAAATTGCTCAAAAAAAAAGCAGCCTTAGGGATTTTGAAGATTATTATCTCCTACTTTCATTTTGTAACAATACTAAAGTATCTGAGTTTGAAATACTGCATTTAATGCAAACTGCTGAAGCAATCTCTAGATTTCAGCTTGAACTTTACATACCACAACTCGCACAGATTTGTGCTACATTAGAATTTTTATTGTTTTTTCCTTTATTTACTTGTTTTGATAAAGGAATTGCTGAGCTGACAAAATCTTCCATGATGCAATATCTCAGAATTCCTGACCTCCAAACTGTACAAGGTGTTTGAATCCCACCTGTTGCCTTTTACCAGGAGCATGCCAACCCTCTTGCCCAGCTAGAAAGAATGAATATTTCTGTTGCACTGATTCTTCTTCAAAGTGAGACAAATTGTTCTGAAACGTAACTATTTCATCAAATAATGTCTCATCCTGAAGTATGTGTCAGGTTCCTTACACTGAGTAGCTGCTGAAACTGCTGTAGACACAACTGAGGAACTATTTCAATATGTCAGAATACATCCATTCCTACTCAGATAGCTCTCCCAGAAACTGGACGGGTTGCCAGAAGGAAAATTACTGCATTTAGGAACTTGATGGCTGGTTTATGTTAGAGTGAGATTAAGCAGATTTATTACCTAGCCAATTTAGTAAAATCCTCATGTATCCAGTGCCAGGCCATTTTGGTAAATCAAATTTAAACCTTAAATTCAAACTTTTTCCTGAAGGAGGATGACAACCTATGACAGCCCCTAGTGAGGTCATTACTGGCAAATATTTTGCTTCTCTTAATTAGATGTAAGCCAATTATTGTCCTAGAGTCCTTCCCACCTCTCTTTGGTTATGTCAGTATTTAGGAAAATAGCCTTTCCTACACAGGGTCTAATCCTTCTATCCAATAATGGCCAGATTCAGAAGACAAGGTAAAAGAGCACTTATGAGAAAGAGTCTTGGCATAATCTGAACACTGATTTTCTGACTGGCTGTCATCATTAGGTACTCAGCACAGGCACTGTTTATAACTTCTGCAACATTAATCTTGAGAACTATTCCTTCTGCACATGGAAGGGCACTATTATGTAAATCTCTTTAAAAGTATTTCTACAAGTCACCGTAAGTGAGATGTTCATCCACCTAAAAATATCTGCAAGGCTGAACAGTTCCTCAATCCTGTTCACGTCCTGTTCACATCCTGTTCTGGTGTCTGCAACTGCATCAGAACCCACAGTAACTGCAGCAGCTCTACACTGGCAGAAAAATGTGTTTAAAATCACAGTGTGAGGGTTGAAACTCTATTTGGGGCAGAATAAGAAAGGTCCTAATAACGTTTTGAAGACAGAAGTTATTGAGAACATTGCAAGAGGCACAGAGCTGACAGCATTCTTTGTTGATGCAAATATCACCGTTAGCACAGCTTCATTCTTTTCTGTTATCTGATATTTAACATTGTGACAAACTCTGGAGCTTTGCCAGGGGGACGCATTCAGCTGAGAGAGCTGAGGTTGCTCAGCCTGGAGAAGAGAAGGCTCTGGGGAGATGTTCCACCAGCCTTCCAGCAGCTAAAGGGACTCCAAGAGAGCTGGAGAGGCACTTTTGACAAGAGTGTGAAGGCTTTAAACTGAAAGGCTTTAAATTGAAAGGGGTTCAGATGGGATATGGGGAAGAAATTCTCCCCTGTGAGGGTGGTGAGGCCCTGGCACAGGATGCCCAGAAAGGCTGCTGTGGCTACCTCTGGATCTCTGGAATGTCCAAGGCCAGGCTGGACGGGGCTTGGAGCAACTTGGGACAGTGGAAGGTGTCCCTGCCCACGGCAGAGGTGGCACTGGGTGGGCTTTAGGGTCCCTTCCAACACAAATCATTCTGGAATTCGATGATTCTAATTCATGCTGTCAAAGGGGAGGATTCTTCATGGCAGAAGGAATCTCATGTGCTTTGGACACCGAATGAGTCAAAGAATTTAGAAATGATAAGATTGCACAGACTGATGGGTTTGAACACCAGAAGAGGATCCTGTCAATATGTGGTCAGATTTGGCCCCCTGTATGTTCCAGTTTGGTCTGAATGCTTCCAGAGGGGATATCAGTCCTGTTGGATATTTTTACAGAATCAAGCAGCTTGCAAATAGATGTCACAAACATTGCTTCATGTGCAATCTGTTTGTCAAATATCCCTTTATATAAAGGGATCTCTTTAAATAATTCTTATTATAAATATTGTATGAATGGGAGCAGTTATTGCACAAAAAGAGTCTACGACTGATTTTGCAAAGGGGTCACTGACCCAAAAGTCACAACATAAAACAAATATGCACAATGAATTGTTTAGTCACAAAATTTGGGCTTGAAAACTGCATATGCCAAGCTGTAAGACCTTACACCTGGTATAATCCTGTCTTTGGCAGACTGTCTCAGACAAGGATAAAATAAAAGCATCCTGCTCACTAAAACATCAAGGTTGATGATTGCTACAGCTGAAATGCAGGTCTAGACTGAACACAACATGATCAGCTAAGGCAATGTGTGTTCTGAACTGAAGGCTTTTATTAAAGAGGCCCAAAATAAGCAGGTAATTTTTAGAGCTAATTTCAGAAACATTGCAAACTGAAGTCAGAAGAAAATCTGCTTTCAACTCCCCTGGAAGATTTCACCTCAAGTATCCAATCAGTCTCGAGTTTCTCACTTATGGCTCCTATAGTTGGGCATTATGACTACAAACAATAACTAGTATAGACATATATTAAATGAAAACAAATAGATTTATCATAATGTGAAACTTTAGAACATTACACGGCTTTAATGTCTCTGACACATCTGAGCTATTTCTTCTTGAACAGATGGTGACATTACAGTCACCACAAACACTGAAGAAAAATTGCAAGAAAATACAGTTTTACACACAAAATTTAGAGTTTGTGTGATGAAAAACATTGTTAGTGCAGTCTAACACTCCATTTTGAAGCCTGTCCATATTTTAAACCTAAATCATAAGCAGAGTATACAGCTTCAAAGTCTAATAATCCATGCACCAATGAGTTATTGGAAGCAGGTCAAAGTAAAAAAATCTCTTAAAAGTTTTGTTGACAGGTTTGTCTTCATCATTGGTTTTCTAACATTGAGTGGCTTTTACATTCTCCTATGAAGGGGAGATTCAAAGTGCATCTGTATGAGACTAGAGCCTGGTCATCTTATTGTCCTGAAATTTCTGCCAGAAGAGGATCTGGAGCAAGAAAACCTCTCCACAATCTCACACAGAGCCACAGAGATAAAAGCCTTTAGAAGAAAACTGATCTCAAGCCATGACCTAGAAATGATCCCTCGTGGATTACAGATTTGGATGTTTGTGTACACAGATGTTCAGGTTCCTAAACCATCAGTGGAAACCATGGGGCTGTGCCCCACACCCAGAATGGGTTCTGTATTATCAAGAGGCCACTGCCCCCAGGTTGTCATCTGTCACATGGATGGCAGATGTCACCATGGTGGGGATAACTGGATGGCCATTAGACTCACTTGTTTTCTGTTTGGTCTGTTACATAACCTGAGACTGGTTCACTTAATGCACTGACTTAGAAAATGAATGAGTTTAGCAATCTTTCATAAAATGTTCTGCTATCCCTACAAAGAGAAGGATAACATATCAGTCAGGATCAGGTGAAGAGCTGGAAGGCCTGGGTGCACTTTAAAATCCAAGTTTAATCCCTCAGATGACTGTTGAAGCCTTTACTGACTGTTTTGCACTCATCCACACACAAACCTGTGTCTGCCTAGGTTGCCCCATCCAGTGAAAAAAGACTCAAGATTGGCAGCTACAGCTTAGCTGAGCTCTGAAACTGAGCAGATATTTGCTCTTGGTTTTCCCTACAGATATTCCAATTGGATTTAGCTGTCAGAGTTGACATTACTGTCCCCAGCCATGCCTTGACTGGGCAGGGGGACTTGGTGAACTCTTACAGCTTGGGTGCAGCCAGTCACGGGCTCACTTCCAAACATTCTCCAGCTATTAGGTTTGAATCCTGTGTGGCACAGGTCAAAGGAAAAGATTTAAGATAGGAAACCAGCTATTAGACAAAATAGCACTCCTGCTCAGCACCCCATCAAGGCTGAAATTCATGTGGCTAAAATAATTGCAGTATCTTTAAGATCAAGTACCATTGAAAACAACAGAGATCATCATAATGGGAAATGCATAATAGGGAAGTAATAGGGAATGCAAGTAAATGATATAAAATGCCTCTGGGCTGAAAAGCAGTAAGGGAAAAACTGAGGCAGACCATTACAGCATCAGATTAAAATATACAGCTGATCAGGTGATTACCAGAAAAAGAGATGCTATGTAAGAAAAAGCCCCATTTATAACTGTTGGACAGCTAAAGCAGTGCTTTCATCCCACAATAGCATCTTAAAACAATTGCTAGAAGAGTTCTCTGCAGCTGGAAAGATTATCTGACTCTCACACAATTCCTGTTACTCGGGTTCATTTCTGAGAGATGTGGTTCATAAACTTAAAGTGATTGGTAGTATTTGTGGGATTGCTTTAATGTAAAACTCACTGCTAACGTGATTATATTCTGATCATCTGCTAAAGGAAAGTCTGAGCTACCCAACAAAAGTACAGTGTGCTCCTGGCTGAAGGCTCCCAGGGAGGTTGTCGTAGCTATTGGATCTGGAGGGAATTTAGATGCATTTACCAGCTTTGGAAAGCTTCCAGCCTTTATCACCAAAGGCTGTTGGAAACGTTCCTAAGAGCATCTGGAACTTATAACAATATTTTCCAAAGGTTTGTTGTAGTTCATGCTTCTTGGGCAATTTCCAAAGAACCTGGGCAATTTTACAGCTATTAGAAAGCGATGCAAAAGCCAGTGGCTGAAATTCATTTCCATTAAATTGCAGGATTAAAATTCTCAATAAAGAGTCAAAGGAGGATGAATTTGGCAGGCAATAAAATTGAGAGCTTCACCTGTGAGCTGCTGTGGCTGTGCTTCAAACAAATCCAGCTCTGTTGGAGTAAGGTGGTATCATCAGTAGTACAGTGACTTGAGTGGTACTCACCGGCCTCCTCAGCTGTCCTTCTACCGTGGCATTTTGGGGGATGTTTCACATTCTATTCATAGGGAATAACAGGAGAAAATCTTATTTAATAACACATTTTAAGAACTTGCATGCAATATCTTGAAATCAATAGAATGGCAGTGGCTCACCAGCCCTCAGGACACACTCTGAAGCTATTATCACAAACTGTGGGGTTTTATTTCAGTTCCACTTGGCCAGATAGCAATCATTCCTATTTCATGTTATAAAAATACACTATTTATGTGTGATATTTAAGTCAGGGATGATTTAGATGGACAGGAGAGCAGGATAAAGTGATATAAATAACATACCAGCTCACCTAACAAAAAAACTAGCCAGCAAGCTCTGCTTAACATGGAATTTCAAAGGAGAAGAGCTTCAAGAGTAAATGGGGAAAAAAAAATCAGCTTTTGAGATTCATATTACCAAATACCCTGGATGTCTAGTGATAGAAACTGAGATGGAACAAAACACTATACTTAGAACCAGCTTTTCAAATACAGGCAATATCCCTGAGTAACTTAAATGATATAATCCAGTAGCAGGGTATAACCTATATCTTACTATCTACACAATACCCATTCATGGCTAAGCTGAAAAAAATTGATGCAAAGTGCTGCTCTAAATAATTATCCTCCTGGCTGCACCTGTAGGTAAGAGTTTTGCAAAGGTTAGTAGGATGGGTGGATGCAAACAGTTACCCACAAAGTGACCAGAAATTTATGTAGATATAAAAATTAAGTGCCAGGAAACACACCTAAGATAGATACATGCTTCCTCCCTTAAATCTGTGGTTCTGTTATTTCCCTGTGTGGGCAAGACTGAGAATTTCTGGCTTATCCCATCTGAAGCATCTCTACTTGGGATAAAAATCCTCCTCCAAATTAGCATCTTAGATATTTCACTCCTACTGCCCCTTTCTCCTTGAAAAGGCAAGCTTGGAACTGAAAGAAACACTGCCCTCTTCCTACACTTGGGAAAGTGCACTGCAAACTGCAGGGATTGCTTTATATCATCTCTTATTTACCTGGGAGAAAGGGCTAAACAAGGAGATAAGGTCTTGGAAGCATGATTAATTTACAGACACCTTCCAACTAGGTTATAAACTGTTATCCAGAAAGATAAGCATGAATCTTGATTCATTTTTCATACAAGAATGACTGAGGCAGATGGAACTGTGGTTATTTGAGTTGCTATATCTGTATCACTTTTCCCAAGTAGAAAGGTCACAACACTGAACCTCTTCAAACCATTCTGCAGTATTCACTTTTCTGTGACCAGATGATTTTTGACCATGTAAGTTGCTTTGTGCAGAGAGACTGGGAGGTGACATGTTTGCATCTCAGCTGCCTGGAATCTCTTCAAATTCAGCTCACAGATGTCCTCCCTTTCTGTATTCAGTCTCAACAACCCAACCTGTCATAGCCTTGTCTTCCGTTTTTCTTCACTGTCCCTGTGAGCTACAGTTGACAACTTGCTTATTCAAGCTTTGAGTAATATAGAAAAGCAATAAATTCACTAGAAATTGTATCTTTTTTTTTTCTTTTTTTTTTTTCTGTCTGGCTCAAATATCTGGGTGGCAGATCTGCAAAAAGTCTGCTCAACAATTCCTCTCCTTGCTTTCCATTTCCAGAAAGATTTTAGAAATGCTATACCAAAGCATCCAATTTCTACTCTCTTACCTGCCACATCTCCACTCCACAGAAAGCACTGAAGGTGTTTGCTGCTGTAGATCTTCACTTTACTTTTCAGAGGCATCTTTCTGTTAGATTTCTGATAGCTGTCAGAATGTATTGCTTTCCTGCCTGACATTTGCATGGGTCTTCCATCAAATATTGCCATCCACAGCAATCCACCTGTCCAGATAAGTGAAAATCTCCTTTTCTCAGCTCTTTTCCTGTAAACATTACTCTTCCATCTTTCTATATTCCTCCTACCTTCATCAGCTTTGATTTGGAGCTACACACACACAGACTGTACACACAAATAGAAAGATGCTACAGGAACAGCTGAAGAAATTGAGGTGTCTCTCAGAACAATCATTCAGAGTTAGACTAGGAAATGTAATGTCTAATTTATCATTGCTGCTTTATGCATCATTGGTAATGTCAGCAGTGGATGTGCCTCTGCAAGAAGATGGAAATGCTGAGTTTTTGAAAGCAGGATTGTCCCAGAAATGCCATCACATACATTTCACAAGTAATACAAGACTGCAGCAAACTGGTGAACATACAGAAACATTGACTAGTTTTCTTTTTAAGTAGGGGTAACATTTTAACACTCATATCTTCAACAGAACACAGTGCATCTGGCTCTATTCTCTATCAAGTGAACTGAATGCTCTCTGTGAGTTTGGTTAATAAACACAGTGATGTGCAATCAGTATAAATTGATAAGCTCTAGCTGATATCCTTCGTTTCCATTTAGTTAGGAAATGTTGTTCTTGTAGTTATAAATATCCAGTGAAAATTAAGGACTTTAGAGATACTCATTCTAATCTTCCAGCTTTAACTCTATGTGAGCTAAACTCTTTGGGATATCAGTTCTTTTATCAGGTTTCACAGGAAAGGAGAATTTAAGAATTCAGATATTTGTTCAAATCCAGAGAGTCTCCACTTGCCTGGATGAAGGAATTATTACTGTGTCCAATCTTTATAAGCCACTCTCAACTAGAGTAAACAAAAAATGCAAAACATTCAACTAAATATCAGAAAAAGTACTTCCCAGAAAGAATTCAGAGAAGAGAGTCATTGCTCCTTCACAGGTATTTTTTTTTGCCAAGTGTATTGGTGTAGATGACCCTTGTTTGACTGACAACTCATTCCTATGGTTAGAAGGAGGGGAAACAGCCCTGAAGGAAAGTGGTAAATAGATGCTAAGAAATACCTGGGCAGGAAAAAGTCACTGTTCTGCTTCTGCCTAAAGAGAGCATGGGTAGATGATTTATAGTGAGGGCACAGGAGGTGGGTGTGTGCAGGGGGTGACAGCAATGCACACACACCTGCCTTACCTCAGCATGCACAGGGGACTGAGGCAGCTCCTGAACCAAGTGGATTTTGGAAGCTTCAAACTGTTTCCTCTAACAAATTGCAAGCTGTCTAAGGGAAAGACATCTGTGCCTTGCTCCTGGTGAAATTTCACTGTGCTCACATAGAAAAATTGTCTTTGCTCACAATTGCTTGCACAATAAATTCATGGATCCTGGGCAAACATCTCAAGCTTTGCAGGAAACTACTAATGAAAGAAAGAGTGGGTCATTTCACTTAGTTCAAATCCAGGGAGAGGGAGTGATGTTTGAAACCAGCAAGAAAGAAATTGAGGATTAAATAAACAAAAGGAAAATTTTTGCAGACAGCTTAAGAAACCCAGTCTGAAAGCAGCCAAAGAGCACAGCAAACTAAATATGAGGTTTAAATACATAACATAAACACATAAATACAAGCATATTTGATTTTGAGATTTTCAGACACAAACCCTGAACTTCCTCTCCTCGGTCTACTGCAATTTGTTTGTTTTGCATAACAAAATTATTTTGGTTTGTCCATTAAAACATTCTGCAATTTCTTTCCTCCAGAAGCCCCCCCTTTTCAGTGCAGTGACATTAGCTCTAGAAGACACACGGCTTATTTCAGCTGAGAAGTGCTGTGATCTACAGGAACTAATTAGAGCATTTTCTCGAGCTCATCCCTTTCTTCTCATTACTGGTGACCAAAGACAACTGCTGAGAGAACTGTCTGCTAGTGTATGCATTATCTTTACAGAAAGAAATCAGCAAATACGACCAGAATAAGGGCTAAGGAATGCTTAGGAAAACAGCCAGTGGCAGAAAGCAGCACCCACAAGAGTCACCCTAAGGCAAACCAAACTGATCTCTGCCAGAAACAGCTTCAGAAAGAAATGCTGTTGAGGAAAAGGAACCTAGAAGAAATTGAGCCTATGCAGGGTGATATGAGTTTATTCATAAAATGGTCAGAGAGTTGGAACATATTTCCTACAGGGAAAAGCTGAGAGAATTGGGGTGTTTAGCCTGGAGAACACTCCTGAGAAACCTTATTGAAGCCTTTCCATGCTCAAAGGGATCTTATATGAAAGATTGGGGCAGACTTTAAATGGTGTTTGTAGCAGTAGGACAAGGGGCATCAGTTTTAAACAAAAGAGGGTAGAATCAGACTAGATAAAAAGAAAACTTTTTACAGTTAGGTTGGTGAAATGCTGGCAAGGATGTGGTGGACATTTAAGGTCAGGTTGGATGGGGCTCTGAGAAACCTGACCTAGTTGAAGACATCCCTGTTCATTGCAGGGAGTTGGACTAGACCGTATCTAAATGTCCCTCCCAACCCAAGCTCTTCCATGACTGATTTCTCAGTGTGGTCTGCAGGTTGTTAAACACATGGGTACATCCAGAGAGTTCTTGAGTTCAATAAATTAGTCTTATTTAAAAATTACTTTATATGTCTGGGGGCATTCCTTAGCACTGTACTGTACAAGTGATTATATTTCACCTCAAAGTGACAGTCTGCTTCACCTGCCAGTCCTTAACTGCTGTGCAAAAATGAGCAATAATTACACAAAAAGCAAGGAAAAAGGCAAGAATAAACTGTTCACCCATTCTTGATGTGGAGCTGTACAAAAGGTACATTTCTGCATTTGTGATGCTTTTCCACATTCCTGCATTCCTGCCTTTTATTATTGTCTGTCTGCATGAACTTCTAAAAACCTGAACTAAGTTGTCATAGAATCTTACTCTGCCTGGACTGAATGTGCCACGGAGTCAGCTGATATGTCAGCACATTACAAAGGCAGAGTAAGATGAATGTGAGGGCAGTGCTGGGAGCTATTCACAGTATTGGCACCACCGTGCCCCTAAGAAGTGCAAAGGTGGCTCTGGCTGCTCTCACAGCCTTGCCTGGCTCTGTGCTTCAGACAAAGAGTGGGCTGCTGTGCTGAAGGGTGTTAATAAGACATGCCAGATCTTAACAGATCCAGTCAATATGACAAACCTTGTGGACTGAAAGAAATGGTCAGGGTAGAATTTAGCTTCAAAGAGCTACCCCAACACCAGAGCAGACTCAAGGAATTATAAAATCTACTGTGCTGCACAAGCACACTCCACAAAGAGTATTTCAACTTCCTCAGTCCTTCAAAATCCCTTTTTTTTTCCTACTTCCAGAGTGTAGTGGGACTTAAAAAGCGTAAGTTTTTAAAAGTGACAGATTTAAATCCATACAAAAATAACAACAGGAAAACATCACACTGGGTTTATGAGGGAGAACATCAGATGGTATTTTTACATGCAAATGTTGAATATCTCAGGGAAAGAATTCAATATGATAAATGTGATGTTTCCTCTCGGCTATTAAATGAGCTTTTGTGATGCATTTGTCTACCCCAGCCTTATAATTCCATAGGAAATAGCACAAGTTTCCCAGGCAAATTTGCAGCAGCTGTAAAGGGGATACAGAGCACAAGGTTGTGACTGCTTGACCCACCAATCCAACATAACTGATGGATTTCTTTTCACCACCAAGGAAGGAAATTGAAAAGAATAAAGATCCTTCAGGTGTTTCTGTGGATTTTGTTTGGGTTTAGGGTACATTTTTTTCATTTTTAACATGTAGTTACTGCTATCACTGTGTTTTGTTTTTCAGGAAGAACAGAGTCTATCGCAGTCATGCACTGAGTTCTCACAGTATTACACATTAATTTCCCACAGTGCCACCAGCCAAGGCTACACTAAAAAGTTTAACTTGGTTTCATGATGTCTTTCAGGCCTGAAATAAAATTTACATAACTCAGGAACTGCCCCCTGAAGAGTTTAGTTTCTATCATCAGTAGCTATTTTCTGCAATATTAGCAGTGTACACCATCCCTTCACCTGGGCTTTCTACACCAGGACTGAAGCACAGGGATCTTTCCAGTTCCACCTAGTGACCTGCCCTTGTTTAAATTATATTATTTAAAATATCAAAAATAGAGAAAAACTAAATAATTTTCTCACTTTCACAGGCAACTGATTTTTGGCACTTGTAAGCCAACATTCAAAGTCACCACCTTGCAGCCCCCAGACACACAGAATTTTCCCAGCAGCCAGTGAAGGTTTTGCCAGGAAAGGCTGCAACAGCAAACCAAGCACACTGAATATTATTGTCATAAGCAAAGACAAAGTGAAAATGAAATGAGTTTATCATAAATATTCTCCTTGAAATGACACTAAAACTTTAAGATGGTGCTAGAAACAAAGAGCCAGATTTCTAATGGAGAAATGTTACAGTTGTTGTGTGTCCATGCTGAAGAGAAAGAAAACTTTTCTCAACATTGGAGAAGACTCCTTGATTAGAGAAAAAAAAAAAAAGGAACAAACAAATAATGACAGCCAATTTCCAGTGCTTTTAGGCTATTTCATATCAAACAGTGTGATGAATGTAGCAATATCACTTTTGGCTATAGCACAAAAAATATTATCCTCTATAGACGCTGCAGTATAAAACAAAAATGCTTTTATTACCACTAGCAATGATGTGACATGCCTGATAAATGCCACTTTAAGACTCCTTTGGGTCCCAGCATCCCTTCACACTTATTATCAAGTTACTAATAGATTCTGTAGGTTTGACTGGCCATCATTTAGGAGTGTCATTTACTCTAAAATGACAGAAAAGTAAAATGTTCTAAAATGCTCAATTTTTCTCTTTTCCCTGACTGAGTGACTAATGAGTAAGAATAATAACTTTTATTCATGTTGTCTAGGTGATAAAATGGCCATTGTAGAATGATGAATATCAAGTAAAGATGTTTTCATTTAACACAGGCAGGGAAAAAAAACCCACAAACCTTTAAGTCTTAAAAATATGAAAGAGAGCAGACAGCTATTTAAGTATTCACATCTCCTCTATGACAACTGAGTCTGTTTCCCTTTGTTATTAGTTTTCCTCTGGATGCAGAGAAGCATTGAAAACAACAGGGTCAGACATGTTACAGATTAAATTCTTCCTTGTAGAATAATTCTGTCCAGAGGCCCCCGCTGAGATTAACATCCCTTTTTTCCTGGGTAATGTATAGACATACCATAAAGGTTAATTCCTGCAGTGAAGTGTAGAAGTTATGTAAACTAGACAGGCAGAAGACCAGGGAGATGGAAAAAAAAAAAAAAAAAAAAAAAAAAAAAAAAAATATTGAAAANAGAGAAAATATTTGTGTAGTAGATTCCTGGCAGAACTCACAGGGTATTATATTTAGATTAAAGATGATACTTTGGTTGCAGACACTTCAGAAAGGCCTTTGCAAATCATAACCATAACACCCAGCAGAAGATAATTTTCACCCACAGTCAGTTTCTATGCTATATTAGAGAAGCAACAGGAAAAGAAGAATTTAAACCACATCTTTCTGCAAATTTAATTAATTGGAGCTGAGTCCCTAATTCTCTAATGTCACTTAAAAACCCAGCCTAAATTCTTGTCTGTATGAGAGGATCTGATCCCACCATGACAAAGATGCAATCAGTATTTCTGTATTAACCAACACAAAGTAAATGTTCATCTGACCTGTTCATCATGTTCAGTCCTTGCAGTTCAAACCCAACTCCTCCACTTCTTTTCAGCCCAATTGTATGTTGGCAAAGTATAGGCATTTTTAACATTTTTAAAAAAAAAATCCTTCCCCTAGAAAGCGACAGCTTTGGCTGTTCAGTGTGTTTATTTGTGGATGAAGGGTACAAACCAATACTGTGTCTGTATAAATGTGTCAGCAAGTAATCACACTCTAATGTTATTTAAAGTAAAGGGTTAATTAAGATCACACATGGCAGCAATTCCAATAAGCTCAGTGGTGATACAACTGATTTTCACAAATTATGTCCTGATTCAGTTTCATTGACTTCAGTATTGATTTTCATCTGGATGAGTCCACCATCCCAGATCTTTACCTTTTCAGTTCTTCAGGGTGATTGAAATGTCACTGGAGAGCCAGTCCTGCCAAAAAGGGATTAAGTGAGCCAGCTCTGAGCAAGTGTCTTTAGTTGTTCTCCTTGAGATGAAGAAATTCCATCATGAAAAGGGCCTGAAGGACAAAGGGTTTTATGGTGAAGGGGATGAATGGCCAGCACCCCAATTGACTCACCAGGCAGAGCAAGCTAAAGACCGTGAGAGATTAAAGCATCCACTGTCATGGCCTCAGAAAAGGAGTCAGCTCTGCAGCTCCTTCAGGAATAGTGCCACAGCCTCTGATCCACTCTGAGAGGATCACAATGTCACTGCCACTGTGCTCGTGTTCATTAGACAGACCTCAAAACGCCTGCTCACACAGTGGTCAGTTCTGATCATAACAAGTTCCTTGGAAAAGAGGAGAAAAAAACCCCAACTGTACAATCAGAAAGATCACAGAATGCTGCTGTGGCTGTACTGCAGGCTGTGTAATGTAAACTCCATCAAATAAACACTCCCAGATATTTTCCTACTCTCCCATTACTGCACTAGAAATGCTCAATAATGTTCAACAAATGTACGAAAACAGCATATGTCAATCCAGCATTTTCTTCAAACTGTTCTATTTTCAGTTCCTGTTTTGTTCAATTAACACTGCTATCACTGACTCACTCTCATTGCAGCCGATCCTCTCCAGGAGAACAGAAGGAGTTTTCATTAGCACTGAAAATCCATGGTTCACAGAGTACACTGGGTTGGATGGAACCCACAAGGATCATCAAAGTCCATGTCTTGGCTCTGCCCAGGAAATCCCAAGAATCACACCCTGTGCCTGAGAGTGATGAACAAACCCTTCTTGAACTCTGTCAGGCTGGTGCTGTGACCACTGCCCTGGGCAGCCTGTTCAGTGCCCCACCACCTTTTCCTGATATCCAACCCAAACCTCTCCTGGTACAGTTTCAGGCCCTTCCCTTGGGCCCTGCCCCCGGGCACCAAGAGCAGAGATCAGTGCTGACCCCACTGAAGATATTGAATATTCCAGTGAGGTCTCCCCTCAGTCTCCTCTTCTCCAAGCTGAATTAACCAAATGCCTTCAGCTGCTCCTCATTTGGCTTCTCCTCCAGACCCTTCACCATCCTCATGGCCCCCTTTGGATGTTCCCTAAGAGTTTAATGTTTTTTTTAATATTGTGGTGCCCAAAACCTCACGGTGAGGCTGTGCTAGGGCAGAGTAGAGTGGAATTGTGTGTTAGAAATCATTTGTAAAATTATATTTTTAGTCCTAAAGACAAATTCATTTTATACCAACCTAGAAGACTCTCTTGCTATTAAATCATCATCACTGAAAACATCACTGAAAGGTCATTTTGTCAGTGTTCTCATTCTATATTGCCAGATCCAAATTTCCCTGTGCCTGCCTGGATCTCTCTGCCTGAGGCACTTTCTTTCCTTCTTGCTCAGGTGAAGGCAGCTGCTATGTGGATATACTTTACAATGTGTTTTGAAATTATTCTCTAAATAAAAATTGGCTTCTGTAGGCTGCAATAGGCAAGTATAAATAAAAAATGTGTCTGGTTTAAATAGAGTGAGTAAAATACACCTCCCTAACACAGAGCAAGAAACATTTCTGGATAGAGGCAGGAAGGTAAACCACTATGTTTTAAGTAAAAAGCTAACACAAATGAGCACTTCTAAGATGGAATTGTGTTTAAATTACCCTGAAAAGATTTTAAAAGCAATATATTAAAATGTTCATGTGAAATTGTTATGAATTTTTGTCTGTGGAGCAAATTGTCTTAAAGGTTCCATTTTCTATCACAGAACTGTATTCATTCTATGAAATATTTTGCATTATATTTTAATTAAAGTTATAATTACAGAACTAAATATAATTAGCTTCTTTCTTCAAAAGAAATTGGAAGTGAACTTACTTTATTAAATTTTCAATTTGTTTCCTGCAGTGTTACATAGTTTATTCTAATTAATTGAATGAGATCTCATAAATATTTTATCAACATAGGGATGTGATTAACAGCTCGAGTTTTGTGTGGTTTTCTTTTTTCTTTCCAGCTTTCTTCTTCTCTGCATTACCATTTCCCCAGTTTTCATGTTCACTCTCCTGCCTTCGGTGATAATTTAAGTATGGGAGCCCTGCCAGAACGCCCCTCTTCCACAGCAAAATGTTGCATTTTTGCAGTCTCGGCCGTAAGAAGCCATTTTTACCTTCTCTTTGGGAGTGTTTGTTATCTAAGGAAGCCCTCATAAAACACAGGCCACTGAAGTGACACTCATTTCTTGGGTGATTTATGGCTTCCACACTGAATACCTTCCTGCAGAATCTCCCCTGCTTTCGGGGGGTGTGTGCAGCATATTTGTTTATTCCCCGAGCAGATAAAACAGAAAGGAATAAAAGAGAGTGTAACCTTCCCATTAGCACACCCTACTCCAGAGATTACAAAATGAAGCAGAAGGTGCATTTCACACCGTTCCCTAGTCCCTGTTGTGTTGTAAAGGGCTCAATTTCCACGCAGCATCACTGAGATTTAGACTTGGGAGCTGAAGAAGCAATTGCAGTTTGAGCAGTTTGAGCCTCTGCCTCACCTGCTCAGCCTCCTGCCTGCCATGTGGACACTCAGCAGGTCAGAAACATCCACAAGGTGCCCTCAGGCTCCTCTCACAGGATCAGAGCTGCCCTCAGGGGGAAACCACACCAGGCTGGCAAGGAAAGAGGCAATCACAACTTCAAAGAGTGTCCGAGCAGGTAGAAAGGGAAGGAGGACATGGAGGGGAAGTGACCTGCCTGTAGTTACACACCGTGTCACAACAAACATCAGAATCCCCTTTCCCATCCCCAGGCCAATGTTTCCTCCCTTCCCATCACTGCTGGAACGGGATAATTACAGTTCATGTTGGAAATGCTGCTCTGCAGCCAAAGTGAGAGTAGATAAACTTATCACTCTGGCTAGCTGAGCAAATAAACGGCATGTTGATCATATCAAACAGAAGAAAATGTAAGTACAACTGCATATAAAATGAATAGTCAGGAAGCAAGAAAATAATCATTATGGTTCTTGATCTGATTAAACGTCAGCCCCTAGTTTAAGAGGGAAAGAGCTGCTATCAGAGAGCAGTTCCAGATTAATTTAAGTAAGCACTGCTTTAATAATAGCAAAGGAAAGATTCAGCTGTTACCATGACCTTTACCATTCACCAATATCAAAGACATGGGATAAATGGAACAAAAAAGATGTCCATATATATTTTAACCATTCATTTAGCTCAGGCAGAAATTGTGTCACTTGCCCATCTTGCATTGTTGACAGCAACAGGCTGAGTATCTTTTAATATCTAAAGAACAAATTGTTTCCTCACAAGCACATTTCAGAAGTCCCAGTGACACTAGCTTCAAGTGGACATATTTCTTCCTGGTAAAAAAATTTCCACTAATTGTTTTTCCAGTCCATGCATTCCTTTTACTACTTATTCCTTAATTTAGGACAAATTTGGAAGTAGTAAAGAGAATCAGCTTTGTTTCACATTCTAGATGTTGTACAAAACCTGGCAGTCTTCATCTGCACGCACAGTAATGCTACTTTTGAATTGTGAAATAAATGAATGGAAGTAGTGTTGACAAGAACCTTCCACAGATGATTCTGTGATTCTGTTGTACTGTTAATGTTGTTTTTCAAAGTCTAACACTATTTTTCAATCAATCCAAATTTTGATAGATGATGTTTGCAGGCACTTCTTCTACAGAGGCTGGAGCTGTGACTGTTAATTGACCTGAGATTTGCTCTATATTTTTGTCTTGTAATGACTCAAAGTAGCTTTATTGTGCTTGGATCTTCATCTTCTCTTAATTTACTTTGCTTGTCTGAAATCAAGTTGTCTGTTACTTGCACAGCTGCAAAGGCAGTAACAATAGCAAATGCAATTTTTATATGGAGAAAGTCCACATTTCTCAGCTCTTAATACACCAAGAAAGATGAAAAGGCCAGGAAAGTTGTTCTGCTGTTAAAATGACAAGATTATGGATATTTTCAAAAATTATTACAAGACAGGCCTGGGATTCACATGTAATATTTAATGCACATCCAACATACTTTAGGCAGCACATTATTAATGCCAAGTGAAGTATATTCTCCAAGTATTTATTTACAGCTCTCCAGTGTTACAGCTCCAAGTGGGGATTCCTTCCCTGGCCTGTATATCCCACTGTGGCAAAACATCTTTCTCCTTCCTGGGGTACTACAGCATCCCACTTTCCTGATTCAGACTTTCTGGCCTCTCATTGGCTCTCCTGGTCAGAATTACATTGATACGGTTATTTGAGAGGGAAATTTGTGTGATATCAGCAAAGGCAGCTTGGCCAGGTTCCAAACCCTTAAAATTCGCTTCCCACAATGCTTCAAATACACTGTGGCATCACAGCACTATCACTTTATCTGGTAAAAAGGTATTTTATCTCTTCCTCTTGTTTTAGTTTGCTTTCACAGCAGCAGTCTCATCTTTTACCTTGTAACATAACTTAGATACTTTTCCCGTTACCAGATTCTTTATTGCCTGCTGCAGATTTTTTTCTCAACATATGTGGGAAACAGTCTTCACACTTCTCTTTCCATTCCACATCCTTGACATAACTGGTAGTTTGAACATCTTCCTTATGTACACACAATGGAGAGGGAGATCTGTGCTGATCGAGATGGATGCTTCGAGCATTTTGTTGAAACAAATTTTAGAGAAGGTTCTACTTATTTTTTTATGGTTTGGACATGATTTGTACAGATAATATTATTTTATTTGTAAAGTTAACTCTCAACCATTGTCAACATTGTAATATTTCTTTTCTTGCTTTTCACCCACTCATGAGGTAAAAAACAAACTGTGTTTGGCATGGGGCAGGCAGGTGCTGAGATCCCTCCATGGCAGGGGCTCCCAGCTTTGTGGGCTCAGATGATCCCTTTGCACACTCACAGCAGAGGGTCACAGAAATACTGTGGATCTACAAAACCACACTGAGAAGAGAATTACTGGTTCAGGGAGCTGACACAGGACACACCATACCAACTCTGCTGTATCCTAAAGAGATGTTGAATTATGAGATGGAGAATAATTCATGTCATACTTCTTGCTACCCATTTGTCCAGAATAGTTTCTATTTCATATCTCCCTTTTTTTCCCAGCAAATTTATTGATGATAGAAATACTACAAGCTGGGCTATGCCAAGTTGGAATATTCTAATAACAAAGAGTCCTTGGAACAACTGCAAGGACTTTGAAACAAGATGTAATAAAACCAGCTCTAAATGTTTCCAGGTTGTGACCACTTTTGTAAGAGAGGATTATTGAACAGATACTTTGATGCTGGAACTTAGGCGAGTATCATTTTTAACTCTACCTGTAACTAAACCACAATCTGGATTTTTCAGCCTTTGGGGCTTTGTCACAGCATTCACATGGCATTTGTGCCACAGTATTTTGATCAGCAGGTAGCATCTGCCTTGAGTTTTCTTCTATCTAATTTGATAAAAGTGGACCTCATGCAAAGACAACTAATTGGGGAGCTGAATACACAACCTACCACCCACCATGTGTCATTACTGGAAAGAACTCCACAAAGAAACCACATTTGGTGCTGAAAAGCTAGGGCAGCTTTAACTTCTGATAGTATTCTCTGTTTTATTATCTCTCCATGACTTGGAATGCTTTTCGTGGCACACCACACCCCCCATACACCCCTTGTGCAGCAGAAACTGGTCCCAAAGGCATTCTGAGTAAGGGACCACTGAAATCCTGTAAATGCCATACCCCTGGCTTTGCACTGGCTTCAAGAGTAGGAAGATTGGCTACAAGATGCAGTCAGAACAAAAATAGCCTTCCTCTGTATCATTTGGTGCTATGGCACCAAGATGATGATTGGACCAAAATTTAGTGATGTGCCATGGTCTGATAAAACACAGGGCACAAAGATTGTTTAATGCACACAGCAAAATGTGCTAGGGTTTCTCTTTGTGGGATAAAAGATAGACATGACATTGGGACAGATAAATAAATACATAAAGGTCCTGATGCCTACAGGGTCACCTCTTATTTTCTTGGAGAGTGATGGAGAAAGACCCTTGTAACTGCTCCAAGCCAACTTGCTTTCAAACTGTTGAGGAAAGTCTTGGCTGGCCTTGTCTGTTCTCCTTGGCCAGCACAGGCTCTTCTCTCTCACCTCTGCAGGGCACTGCATGACTAGGTAGGTTTCAGCACAAGGAAACAACAGGTCCTTACAGCCTCCTGAGAGAAACAAAAGATAAAGGATCCAAATCTGGCTTCTTCAAAAAGCCTCTGCACAAGAGTGTGTCTGTGTTCATCCAGGGCAGAGCAGTTGAGAGGAGCAGACTGCTTGGGGCAGTCAGTGTGCTGGCACACCTGTGGTTTTAAATAATCGGCCAGGACTAGCCAATTCTCTGTGCAACCATCCTGACTTCACCCAGGCACTCCTGAAATCCTTACTTTGTAGCTGTAATTCAGGTCAGATTCTAGTTCAGTGTATTTTTCCTGTATCAATTCATCTCAACAGTTCTGTCTCCACAAAGAAACTCTCAATATCTTATCTCACTTTGCGTTTCTAAATGAGATCACTGTGGCAGTTTCAGAGCAATGCTTTATTTTATTGTCACTCAGAGAATGCCACATCTCTGCTCCCCCTTCTGATTTACATAAAACAACATGGGATAAGTGGAAACTGTAAAGTTTTTATTTTAGAGGCACTGTCACTAAAATGTCTTTGGAAGCTTCCAGAACAATAAGATGTCATCCATTTCTTTTTAGGCTTTATAACCTCCCAGTTAGAGAGCTAAAAGCTGTGGGTGAGCCCAATGCATAAGAATATCCTTTTCTCTGCAGGGATTTGCTTCACTGAGGATCAGCCCCCCAAGCCTTCCACACCTTGAACCATCGGTGATCTACTGCTGAAGATCTAGACCCAGAAATAACCAGAACCACTCCAAAAAGGATGTCCAGTCTTTAGTGGATTGTCCTTGACTCTTCACTGCCCACTCAAATTCTTGTAACTTTGTGTTTAGACACTTCTCAGGTGTTGTGTTGATTTTAATAAAGACCTTCCTGAAAATTAAAAATATCTGCATATTTTTTCACTGTTACCATGGAGATCCTTGAATGACCTGCTATCAATACAGGCTAGTTAAGCAGGAATTTCCATTCTTCACATTACTCACACATTTGATCCAATTATTTTGTCTCTTGGAAGTTTCCCTAACTCTTAAAATATTTTGCTTATTTAATGCAATTAGAATTCAACATAGGTCTCAGAAATCAGAAAGACAATAAAATCACATCTCACTGTAACTTTAAAGCTGTCACAGAAGCTCAGATTCTTTCCCCAAATCTTTCTTTTTCTCCAATTAATTATGATATATTTACTGCTTATTTTCCAACATAAAATGCTTCAGTTCAAAAATGCACTAAGCAAATAAGTAATGTGCAAGGCTTTTTAGCATAACTCAAAGGAAACCCTGAGAACCTGTAACATACTATTTCTCAGTAAGAAGAAAAATAGACAATTGTGGATAATTAAATAAGACTACTTTGTAGATTTTTTAACATGACAATTCTAATTCTGTAGCCATAATTTTCACTTTACAATGTACTTTCCAGAAGCCAAAATGAAAATTTTCAGAGTTTTGAATACATGTGGGTGTGAAAATGCTATCAAGGGAAGTGTAACTTTTTTACTGATTTCTAGAAGCTCTACTCTTGTATTAAAGAGTTGGATTTTTCCATCAACTTGCTTTCACCAAGCAGCTGAAAGCATGAAATAAAAAGAAATGGAAGAGAGAAGTTCTGTGATTAAGCAAATAATGTGGGAATGTTTAAGTTCATAAATAAACATGATTATTTTGCAATCAGCTGGTGTTAGACATTCATCACAATGACCATTGTGAAAATCCAGTGTGACCAGTGGCCTTCAATGCACTGTGAGAAAGTGTTTGCAGTAGATTTTAATGCCTTTTCTTTTGGATGTTTTCAGAAACCGTATGATGTAACATTTTTTTTATTGGCAAATGTCAGTTATGCAATATGAAAGAGTTCACAAGACAGGGTTAGTTGCAGTATATTTCCCTCCACACATTTCTGACTCACACAAAATACCGAAATTAGCAAATACCTTGTTTGCCAAGAAGTTTCATTTCCTGGTCTAATAAACTGTCAGTATTTTCAGAATTATCGAAACAAGGAGCTTAAGGGAGACAACATGAGATGATCAGTCACTTTGGATTTTTCCACTTACAATTTTTTCCTACTTCAAAATAATTATTTCTAGAATTTTACAAACTGCTGCAGACTGGGAAACCCATTTCCCATGCAGGAGCATTGTCAGGTATTTCTGCTTCCATCCAGGTGTCCCTTCAGAGGGAGATGTGTCTGATTCTGCTCTCATTTGGAAAGGATTACAAATTGCTTGATGCTTTTTACCTCCCACACAGGAAAATGTTGGTTATTTAGCACTGGACACGCAGGTTCTTTTGGGCATGTTTTACCCATGCAGGTGTAATTCAGGGCTGGGGTATCAGGGAACAGAGTAAGAAGAAAAATGTTATATCCTGCCCAGAGTTTGATGCATATGACTCTAATGGACTCAAATATAACTTTAATATAAGTAAGGAAAAAGTCCGTTTACTTTGAAAAAAGTAAGGGATGAACAGCAAATGATTGTACAAAGTTTAGGTAAAGTTTTTATCCCTTTACCATCCCTGATAAATCTGTGCTTGTGCTGTACTTGCTCACTTGCATCTCTCTTGACAGTGTGAGCTCTGATCTCCCAAAAACCAACTGGTATTTATTGAGCACCTGAGAGCCAAAGATATTTCACAACAGCACAAAGTGAAAATACAATGGTAGCACCATTTCTGCTGGGAAGAATGGAGATGGAATGAGGGACACCACAGATCTACAAACACTCTTAAGGGACCACTCATATTTTTAATATTTTATAATCACTTTATCTGCTCCCTGTGGAAAGGGGATAATTTCTAGAAAAGCTCAGGGGATTCTCATGACCATTAGTAACTCCATAAAAGGGAAAGAAGCTCAACTAGCAGCAACTGAAACTAAACATCAGATATTGTGATCTGGAACTCCAGCTCATCTTTCTTGAGGACAAAGCCCCAGAACCATATCTGTCCTTTCTTCTACCCACCTACAACCTTCCCTGGGACTTTGCAATCAAAGGAAACAGAATTGGATTTTCCCCTACAAGGAGCAAAGCTGGACAGGGTAGAGCCTTGCAGAGCACATCTCCTTACTTGTTTGTTCCTTACGTTCAGGCTGGGGTGCTCTTTGGTGAGTAGCATCTCACTAGATATGCTCTCCAAAGAACAGATGCTATTCTGGGGCCTGGGGCAGGAGCAGGAATTTGGAGGCTCCTGCTAACAGATGGAAGAGCAGCCCCAAGCCTGCTCTAAGCCATGCCCAGGAAATTGTTCTCATGCTCTCAGCTCCATACTGACTTGAGGGGAAGCTGAACAAGGCACTGAGGAAGCACATGGCTTAGGAGTTTGAAGAGGGAATTGGAAGAGAGAGCTTGTCAAGTCCACATGAAGCACACTAGAAACATTATTCAAATATTAATAACAGCTGCTGGAAATTTGGAAGAGCCAGACAATTGAAAAATGCCCTGTGCATCTGTCCTTCTGTAACCATGTGCCCAACACATCTTCTGCCTCAGCCAGGAGCAGAATTCCCTCTGCAAGGCAGCACAGTTGGCAAGGGTGCATACCTGGATCAGAGCTGCTGTGTGCTGCAGTTTTCTGTGCTCCCAAACCTCACCACACACACTGAAACCCGCTCAGCACTGCCAGAGCACAGTCTGGGGGACAAGAGAAGGTGGGTTATTATTCCCTCTTCTCTGGACAGAGTAATAAAATGGACTGAAGAGTTCTTCCTATTTTTCTGCATTCCTGGCTATAGATGGAAGTACACAAGTGTAAATGAAATGTCACAGAGAATTTAGCCCCTCATTGGGTACTGCATTTTAGTTGTTTAAGTAAGGACCACC
Source organism: Thryothorus ludovicianus (assembly GCA_013397245.1). Taxonomy (NCBI): domain Eukaryota; kingdom Metazoa; phylum Chordata; class Aves; order Passeriformes; family Certhiidae; genus Thryothorus; species Thryothorus ludovicianus. The sequence goes on along the minus strand of VZTB01016398.1, from coordinate 1,441,508 downwards.
AGCTCTTTGGGTGGATTATCCTCCTTTTGTTAAACCAGCTGGCTGAAGGAGCAAAAAATGTACTAGTCAGAAAAGCACCATCCATCTCTGTGGATCTGGCTTGGAATGAACCCTTTCTCGGGGGCTGCAGTGTGTCTCAGCACAGGTGGTCTAAAGCTACCTTAGAGATGCTGATAAACTCTGCAGTCATGGCAGCATGGAGATTGGAGATTGCAGCCATACAGAGGAGCTCACTGGCAGGAGGAGGGAGAGGAGTGTACCACAGCAATTGCAATAACTATGTTATCAGTCTGGGGTGTTACATCTGCTATCCACTATCCCTGTGTTTACCTATTTTGCTGTACTCAGTGGTTCTGAGGGAAATTCTCAATTTCAGCTCCACTCTATAGTCACGGAAGAGGAGAAGTCAATTGTCCAAAAAAGTTTTTAAGTGAAGCTTATCAGACAGACAAAAGAAGACAGGGAGACTGTTGGACATTGGTCACTGGCAGTGGACAGAAAATGACAAAAAGGCTGGAATTAATGTAGAGTTCTTGAACCTTAGTCATAAAATCATTCTTCCTCTCCTCTCTTCATCTCTGGGAACTGTAATTTGGGTTAACGACCCTACAGCAGCAGACTCAGAACTGAAATCTCCTGGATGATATTTCATTTGTATTTCTTTTTTTGATGCATAATTCTAAGTGTATCCATATGCATTCATCACATGTACCACAGCTTCTCTTGAATGACTGGGGTTTTTTTTCAAAGAGAAAGCAGTATAGCAAGAAACTTTTCCACTTAAAAGCATTCTGCTCCAAAGAGTCATGGCTGTCATTTCAAAGCTATTTGTTGTGTTAACAATATTTTTCCAGAAGAATGTTTCATTTAGTAATTTGAAATGTAAGGACAATTGTGGGAAATAAAACTCCATGAAAGTCATATGATCAAAAATCCACAGAGATTTCAGAACATTTGAAAAGAAATATATTTTTAAAAATACCAGACATGCAAAATAAAAGATTCATATTAAATTCTCATAGCTGTAGGGCTTTTGCTTGCTATTCATGAAAGCTACAGAATTCGCTTCTACTTGACATCAGAAATGCAGATTCAGTGAATTCATTTAAGACAAAATTGAAATCTTATCTTCTTAGGCTGGCTTTTCCAGCCTTAAATGCAGCTCAGTTTTAAAGCTCCTAGATATTATTTTGTGTGAAGCTATTTGAGATCCTTTGTATTTTCTGCACTGTATATTTTTACTTGTACTTAGTTCGTGTGCATTACAACATGGCATGATTAGTTGAAAAATGACAAACCAGGTAATGGGAAAGGCAAAGCAGTCACTTGCTAATGCAAAAGGATAAATACAACAGAAATGGAAGGCCTCTAAACTATGTTCTTAAACATGAAGAAATATTTGGTGAATGAATACTCTATAAGGATTTCTACATTTCCCATTTCTTTAGCTGCCTGGCACAACTGTGTGTATATGGGGATGAAATTAGAATTGTTCTGCTCCACCATGCCCCCATTTATTCCTGTCCAAACCACAGCACTTCCCAATGTCCCTCTTTCCTCTTCTTTAACTGTGCAATCTCCATCTGTTCTCTCTTACTCAGTCCATACCCCCTGTTTACTCAGTCCATACCCCCCGTTCATGGACTGCTGCAAACCCAGGGATAGCAAACAGCCCGCTCCAGAGTCAGGAGGGCAGAAGGGGAAATGACTTTCCTTAGCTCCCAAAAGGCTAAAGTATATCTTCCTCATACTGAACTATCAACTCATGGTCAACAGAGGCAAACTTCAACCTCGTAGCTTTTCCTGAGGTTTCAGTAACTCCTTCTTAAACCTAAAGGCAACCAGTTGCCATTTCTTTTTAGTTCGGTGCATTTTGTTCAATGCATTTTGTTCAAATTGCTGCTTTAAATGTTACAATCAAATATTGACTTCCCTAATATTTTGCACTGCACAAACACATGACCCCAATAGGAGTTATGATATAATCTCTCGTGAAAATTCTGAGTGAATAAGGGTAAAATAAGGGGAGAAATATGTTTCTAATTTGACCAAGTGATAACATACTTTAAATATCAGATGATTTCAGTGAAATCTGTTTTAAGAACTCAAATGTTCCTGCTTACTCCAAGTATCTGTCATTCCATCTTACAGTCACCCTCTTACCCATTCAGGAGACAGCTCAGTATTTCTGCATTCTTCAGTGACAAAAGCCTCAGTTCAATTTCTGTCTTTAGCTCACAAACAGGAGCAGCTGCTGCTGCCCAGAGTCTGTGGTCACTCATTTGCTGTTCATCCCTCACTCCAGCCCCATGTACCCCACCTTGCTGGAGTGCAAATCCAACTACAAATCTGCCCCTCTGCAGTTTGCCAGGAGCAAGCAGCAAACAGCAGATGCAGGACTGCTGCACCTACTGCCCGTACAAGCTTTTGGCTCTCCAGCTCACCCTGTCTTCTGACTGGTTCAATGGGCTGAACTCACTTCCTAAGGAAAAATGGGATTTGTACTAAACATTTTTCAGCCTTTTGGAAGAATTTTTCCTTACTAAGAACAGATGCAGGCTGGAAGAAGAATGTCAGCTGCCCCATGCTCCCCATCCCAGTTTCCCAGAAGCACACTTTCATCCCTGACTGCTGTGATGCAGAGAAGCACCAGGGCCAGCCTCCTGCCATCATTCTGTCCTCAGGAACAGCACCTATATCCCCTCTATACCATCAGTGAGAAGGCAGATATGCACCACAAAGCCTAGCCAGAGCTGGAGGCTTCTTTGCTCACAGTGCCCATTTCCCCTCTGCCTAATTTCATAAAAAACTGCTGGAGAAGAAAAAGTGAAAGATCAGATGACATTTTTTCATGCTGCAATTAAAGATTCCTGAACTGGAAATTGTCCCTGCACTCCTGTGCAGCAAACACACTGGTGCAGGTACGTGTTCTCATGTCAGCTGTACGTACAGGTAGCTGATGTATGACATGAAGAGATCATTATCTTTTTGTCTTTTTACTAAAACAAGAAGACATAACATCTTCTGACAATGTATTCACAATACAGTCCATGTTTTCTCTTTTGTAAAAACACTTCCTCTGGGTCTGCATTTGCAACAGTCCATCAGTTCCTATCAGCTCCCTTTGAGGGTGCAGGACCACTGAACAGGCTGCATCACCACTAAGAAATGACAGCAGTGAGAGTCTTAAATTGGCAAAAAGGCATATTTTCTAGATGAAGGCTTTGAACTTGTAGAAATGAAGTCTGAAAATGACAGTGGCACTAACAACATAAATATTCTTTTTTAGGATAAATAGATATTGTTCCAGTTATTTTATTTTAATCAGCCTACTCTAACATGGAATTTGTCTCATAATTTGTATAAAACCCCAACATCTTCTGATATTTATAACTGATTTTGGTACAGAATCATCAAAGGAATGAAGAACAAAAATTGAACAACTTCCTTAAAACCATTAGCAGAGCTAAATTATATTATGAATATGAAAAAAAAAGCATAGCACACAGGCAGCAGAAAATGAAAGGCAGCTGGATACAGTAAGAAGAGAGATCAAGGTGCAAAAATATCAGTTCAAATATTTCAAACATGACTTTAATATTCATCAACTTGTTCTTCTATATTTTACAGTTCATTCATCTGTAACTTAGGGGTCACATGATAGCAGGCATGGATTGAATTAGGAAATCCATCTTTTCCAGCTTTAGACTCAGCTTTGAATGAGAATAGGTAAGTAGAATTTTCTCTTTCTCTGGGTTTCCCAAGCTATGTAACAAAAATAATGATATTTATCTCCGGTTTTAAGATATCTTGAGATTTGGGATAAAAAGTGCTTTGTCAGAGCTTAGATAATGTAATGTTGTAAGCAACTTTCCCCTTATTTGCCTACATTTTTCTTTCCAAAGTCTGTTAGGCACCCTTTTGAAACTTGTGGTTCTTTTAAAAGACTTGAGGTTGCTCTTCTGTGACCACCCCTTGCCCAGGTGACTCTGGGCAGTCACACTGTCCCTCTGCCACTGAACTGCTCAGACTCTTGACCATGATGCTCCTCACACACTTTTTTAGGGCAAGCCTTACATTGTGATCAATGATGATGACCAAAGCTGTGCCACCAGACTGGGAAATGTATTTGTGATTCAAATTTAGTTTTGGAGTAGGTGAACGACAGGCACTGCAAGGGCTGGAACCAGACAGTTTCTAGAGCAATCCAATTCTGACAATATCCTCTTTAATCCAGGTAAACATCCTTCAGATTTGCTGAAGTCTGTGCACAGCCTGCCCACATTTGCATGGGCCTGAAATGTATTAAAAGTCATTCCCATTGGCACACTCCAGTCTGGACCACCTTCTGTTCTTGGCATACATAATAATCATTTTCACTGCATCCTTATCAGTTTGTTCTTTCAGGAAATGCATTCTATTTTACACTGAGTTCTTTATGCATAACATGATTCTTACATTAAGCAGTCTGCCAGGCTTCCTTTATCCTTGACTGACCTTTGCTAGGGTAGTTTGGCTAATGCCTTGCCTACCAGTTCCATTTTTCCCAGCCTGACTGTTCATCCTGAGGGCAGTGCTTTCAGGAATTACAGATACAGCACTGCAAGCAGCCCCTTCCCCCAGCTGATATTGTGATATCTGATATCGTGATGCTGATATTATGATGAGATCGATGCAGGGACAAAATCTTCAGGTTACAACTTAATAAGAAGCCACTTACATATTTCTGTCCATATGCAACACTTCAGTTTTTAAGTCAGATTCTCAGCTTAGGCATAGATCTGCCTCACTGTTCCAAAATTACTGAACTCACTTGGGGCTGTGAAGGGTCTATGGCACTATTCAGCATGGCAAAATCATCTGGATCCAGCCAAGAAGTGCATGCAAAGTTTAAAAGCTCTGCTGGTTGATGAATTAACTGGAACTTTACATGCTCCAAATCAAGATCAGAAAGGCTTCTTCTGTCAGCCAAGAAAAAGAACCAATTTCATCATCAGTGTAGAATCTAAAAGATCCTGTCCAAAACCCCTCAGAATTTTATCCAGCTATTCCTGAGGCCATTACTGTAATTATGATGAAGGGTTAATATCTCAGGCTGGCACTTCCAGTTTTACTGTTTTGTAATAAAAACAATGCAAAGACATCTGAAGGAATGTAAATTGTATCACTGCTGAGAATCCGATAAGCAAAGTGATGATTTCTTGTCTTTGATCTGCCTTGTTGCGCATTATTATATTTCTGAGCTGACAGAAAAGATGTTCATTTCAAGGCACCAAAATGTCTGAACCATTTAGGAATTGTCGCCTTGAATCAATTCTGGTTTCCTACACAGCATCTTTGTGAGCATTATTTCTTCCAGATCAATTCCATATCCAAACTAACAGTTTGAAAACCGTGATTTTAAGGGAGTAACTGTGGCACTCCTAATTAAAACAAAAATATTTCCAGTAGGATACACAATTTACACAGAGGTATTGACAGCAGTAAATGTTTCCAAATGCAGATCTTTCGCCTTTGCACATACAAAGGAGCTTTTTAAAGGCTGAAGGGCCTCTGTTAGGGAAACATACCGTACCCACTTCAACTAGCGAATCAGACATCATTTATAATTCATGTAAGTATATTGAAGTTTTCCACTGCCATCCAAGAGAGATGGTTTCAAATCTATGGAGTGCAATAAGCCAATATTCAGTGTTGTAACTCCTATATATCTCACATAGATTTTACTCAGGAGATCATTTCTATACTAAGGTCTTCACATCTACAATGTGCTATGTTCAAAACCCTCACTATCTCTGTGTATCTATCAGCATTAATATGTCAGCTTCTACCCCATGCTATTTTCATAAATGTTTTAGGGACACAGATTTGTTGAACAGCTAGATGATAGAGCTAAATGTAATCTGAGAATAATCAGAAGCAAGAGAAACATTTAGCTAAATATACAACTACTTTTTTTCCATATCCAATATAAAAAATGAAAATAAATTAATGATAGCTCTGGTCAGTTCCTTCTGCATTGATGAGCTGATGCAAAGCTGCTGTACATAATTCAGCTATTTCCTACAACCATGCAATTTAAATGCCCAACAAGTGAGCAGCTGAGCTAAGGGAAGTTTATTACAATTCAACCACAAACAGTTCAGTTCTGTTCAAAGACTTAGATTCTATTTGCCAATGAGAGAAATTTGCACTATGACTGCCTGCAAGGCATCTAACCTATCCAAGTCTCCTTCCGATCACAAGGGCAATTCCATTGTCAGCTCTCTCTCTTAATTCCCTAAAGCTTGTAGTCTCCTAAATAATCCTCTGAAATTTTAGGACTTACATTAAATGATCATGTATAATGTATAAAATCCAGTTTTACAGTTTGGCAAAAAGTCCCAGAGAATTTGATTCCTAATAAAATTTCCTTCCATCTCTGCAGCTTACAGTAGTGTTTAGCACAGAGCAGAGATAATGCATCACAAACGACTTTATCGGCTGTCATAGACTTAAAACAGCTTTGTTCTGCACTGATTAATTTGTGAGGCAGTTTATTCAGATATTGAAGCTGCTGGTTCTGCATGATTATTAAAACTAAACACAGGCAAGTATCCATTATTACCTAAAAATAACGAGTGTGGAAGAGGCAGGCACTTGGGACTGGGGAGGTGACATTAATGTTCAACATCTTGAAAACAGCAGCATTTCAAATTATTGATGCAAAGCATTTGACGACTGTCTTTAAAAGGCAGGGACAGAGGCTGTCTAGACATGATCAGATATCAAAGTCTATGGGTTTGGCAATCTGATCGTTTATTTTTCCCTTTTACAAAGGTGAAGAGGCGCCTGTCAGTATCTGACAGACTGCAGACACAATGATTATAACAACAATAAGAAGAACTCCTCTTTGTAGTACTATTATCATCTTAATAACTTCGTTGGAGGAGCTCTCTTCCAATTTGTTTGCTTGTTTGTTTGGTAGCTTGGTTGGTTTTTATTTCTGATGCAGGGCAATGTCTGTATATTCTCTGACCTTTGTTGCAGCTCCCACTAGACAGGGATTTAGATACAGGTCCCAAATTGATCTCAAACCACTGTGGGATCATTTCTAGAAGGTGAAATGGAACATGTTCCAGAAAAAGCAAGTTGTTCTTTTTAGAACTGGATTTAGGGAGTAAAATCTGATTTAACCCTTCACATGCACTAGAAAGTTTCTCCAAGCTCCTCATCTCATTTATCAGACTACAGGCACAAGGATAACAATTGCTGTTCTCTTTAGCAGCAACCTATAATCACAGATTTTCAAGTGGTACACCACGCACTTAACATAGCGGCAATCCTCTGAATTGATGTGTGCTTGTTTAATAATTGTACTTTTCTCCCCCAGACCTCATGACTGTGCATTTGTTCAAGAGAAAATGTAGTGCTTTCCTCTAAGGGAACATTCCAGGTCAAATGAATGTTGAGATAGAAGGCAGATAGTAGCAGAAACTGTGATTAGGGCATTCGGTTCAGTCTTTTCTTTGTACCAGAATGTATAGGCTGTCCCTGCCAAGACATAGCTAAGAACAAATTCCCAGCTCAGTACTAGTGCTGGATTTGATGCAGACAATGATGCTGATGTCATTTGGGTGGATACTTATGAGAAAAATAAGCTAAAACAGCTACTTAATGGGAAATGAAGTGATTCCATGTGAAATGTCACGAATGTAGCTCCAAGAGTTATAATATGTTCTGGTTCCTGAATCCGAAAATGTTGTAACCATACTCCATAATTTTATTTTCTATTATTTCTATGTCTCTTAAAGTAGTAACACCAAGTGATGCTGCATTATGACATTTAAGCCTCGGGGTTAAAACACCAAGTCTGCATCGTGTCATGCTGTCTCATCCCCTGGTGTTAAGTCACATACAGAGATTTCCAAAGCTTTAAATCCAGACTGCTATTTATCATCACTAGGAAATGGATTTTTAAGTCACACCTCTATGAAGGCTGATCATCACAAGAGTGAATCAATTTCCAAATTGCAAAAATAAAACTATTGCTTGTTGTCAGGAGGATTTTAGACAGCTGGTCAGTAACCATTTTTCATAGCAGTCAGTGCAAACTCCTAGTAGAAAATCAGAAAATTAAGAGGAATAGGCTTGTCACAGATCACCTATAAGAAGTGCTCCCCATTTCTTGGTTTCAGAAGACTCTGGAGGTTAACAAGACAGTTTGTGCTTTGCTTTAGAAAATCAGCATCCTGTTGTGTTGAGCATTGCATGCACATACAGTAGGAAAACGTTCTAGTCCTTACAAAGCAACTACATAGACAGATCAGAAAACATCTTATTGTCCCTTTTCAGAGCAAGGAAATCAAGGCCATTGTCTGAAAACTGCAGCAGAAGCATGAAGCAAATCTATGACTCCTAAATGTGCACAAATCATCTTTCTTTTGCATGGAGACAACAGTGAAGAAACAATGGGGGAAAGTTCTGAAGACTGCAATTATTCAGGCAACTGGGGCAGCATTGAGGATGAGAGCAGGTGCCCTGTAAGCAGCCTCAGCACTCAGACCAAGAGCTGCATCTCCTTATCCCCATGGATGGTTCTGTGGATTGGAGCTGCTCAGACTGTGAAATACGATGTGTTCAGTGCTCCTGTGCTGCTGGTGAGCTGAATTCCTAAACTTTCATGGCTGTCACTTGTCTCTACAGAGGGTCCAGACAGATGTTGAGGTGCTTAAAGGTGCAGGAGCTGTGTCTGATGGAGGAGCTGTGTCTGATGGAGGAGCTGTGTCTGATGGAGGAGCTGTGTCTGATGGAGGAGCAATGGAGGAGCACACAGAAGCACAAGGGTCAAAGGGGCTCCAAGCCTGCTGGGACTTGAGAGATTGAAACAGCACAGCAGCATCCCAAGAGTGATGGGAAGGTCCAGGGAACCAGAGGGAATCCAGTGATGCCTCAGCCACACAGAGTGTGGTGGAGGGGCCACAGCACCGCTTGTCCCCCCCCCCACTGCTCCACTCCCACTGTGTTTTGTACAGTTTATCCAGCTTTTGGCTGCACATCCAAACTCTCAAATGCTCTTGATTCCTGCCCCGAAAGCGCAGTGCTGTTTGCACAGCCTTCAGGTAGCTGGGGTTGCTATTTAACCTCAGGTCAGCTGTGTGAGTGCCTGATCTGCTTCTCACCTTCTTACTCCACAGCTTGAATTCACTCTGGATTTTTAATATCTCCTGAACTCTTGATCTGCATTATGAATAATGGCAGATAAGCAGAAACATTACCAGGCTTCCCTACATCCATCTCCAGAATCTGGTGAACTTCTACTTATGTTAGTAGAAATACTTAATAGAAAAAAGCCTTTGTCCCTGTGGGAGTTTTTATCTATTAACCTATTTTTCCTAAAAAAATGCATGTGTAACCCCATATGGGAGGGTTTGTCATACAAAATTTACAAGAAAAATGAGTCATTACTTAAAAACTTATTTAATAACATTGCACACAAATGACCAGAAATGTCAATTACCAGGGAGAAGAGGCACAGACTACTTCATGTAATCGGAACTATTGCTCAGGGGCACTCATGTTTGAGCCTTTCTGACAACATCTACAACACTCTAATTGAACTGCCTGGGCATAGAGGAATTGCTTCTTGCTCCTGCAAAATAGCTAGCAGAATTACAAAAATGGCGGCCCAGAAAAATGCAGTGTGTTTCCAAGCTTTTGAAATGTCACACTCCTGGGCACCAATTTATCTGAGTTACATTCCAACATTACAAATAGCCAGCAAGCCTTACAGGGCCATTTTTCACAATAAAAATACTTTCCTAACTGCTATTTTAGTTCAGTAATGATTGTATAGATCTGTTTATTATGCATTTATATTTTTCCCTAAATAACACCTTACTGTTGGCAATGTACTAGAGCAGAGGAAAGTGTGCAATATTAATGGGGCCCACCACTTTCTTCAGCTTAAAAATATTTTTGACTCCAGGGGAAGAACAAAGAGAGAGAAAAAAGAAAAACTCATGAGAAATCCATAAAGAAAACAAAGAAATCCTTCAGCTATTTTTCTAATTTAATATTGCTTCCACTTCTATCTGTTGTCTCCAGGATAATGGCCATTATGATCATAGTGAAAAGATTACATTGATTGCAGAGTGCCAGGGAAGCTATATTAAAGGTCAATAATGAAAAGTGGGATATATCTCTGCTGGAGCTATGATTCAGCCTCTTGAGCCCACTTCTGAAGATATTTCCATTGTTTTTTGTTGTATGTAGAAACACAGATAAGCTGCCACTTTCAGGAAAGCGCAGCCAAAACTAAGGGATTCCAGTTCCCAACTGCTTTAGTGCACCTGTGTTGTACATCAAGGAAACTGTTGGGCATGCAAGTCCCAGCTCTTGGAGAGTTCCTTCATTATCCCTCAGACAGCTGTTCTCACTGATGGATGCCCTGCACCTGCCCAGGTTAGCTGTCTGTCAGGGCTTAACTTGGGACTCTGAGCCCCCATGCATGTGCTGCAGTGCTGGAATAAAAATATGTTGGATACCTGGCTGATCCTCAGCTCTCTGTGGCTTGTGCATCTCTTGGAGGCAGGCAGTGCATATCTTGTGGAAGGTACACACCTGAATTTGGCCACTGAGTGTGTGTTCCCTGTGGTACCAGAGTCTGCAGTAGGGGCTTAATTCCAGATAAGGATTATATTGAACCTTTTAAGGTTCTTGCATTTGTCCTGGAGTTATTCAATAACAATTATTAATAGCAAATTAACATGCAGTTGGCAACAGCTAGCTTATCAATTCTCTTAACAAAGTGTCTGCATGAGCCCCTTAGCACTGAGAAAACTCTGACTCTCTAAGGTCAGGATTTGATTTCAATGGAATTTTAAAACTAAAATTAAAGGGTAGGAATACCCCCCCATTAAGTCTACAGGATGACTTTCTCTTACAAAGGGAGGTTTAGAAAACCTCTCTCTTACGGTTTAAGTGTAACTTTCTAACAGAAGGAGTTGCTAAAGGAACAGCTCTGCCACTTGAAGAAAATGGTTGCTTTTCAAAGAATTCATTGCTACCAAGTTGCTTGTCAGTGAGATCAATGGAAAATAGTTGTGCATTTCACATAACAGCAAATGCAAATGTTTTAGCACTCCTTAGCTCCCCCTCTCCCCCAACGTCATGCAGAGGTGAGCAGAGATAAGTATTTTTAACACTCTAATAAAAATCCCTTAAGTACTAATAACTATTGTTCATTCCATTGGCAGGATTTTAGTACAGAACCCTTTGTCTTCAGTTTTTAGAATCATGATACTACAACCTGGAGAAAACAACATTTATACTTTATATGAACATAAAATAAGTCCATGCATATATTCTAAAGATATTCCTTAGCACAGGCTGCTGCACTGGGTGCATGTGTCCGTAAACTGGACTCTTTAAAATAAGCTCTATAAGCTTCCAGATTAATTAACAAATAAAACACGTGGAAAGTTGTTCAGGCCACAGTTTCATATGTGAATAACATTCTCATAATAGTTTCATTTTATTTGTGCTTTTAAAGTGTAGTTTAGGGATGGCTTGAGGAATTAGAGTTGTTACAGGGAAACGGTGAGTTTGAGAGGGATCTTGGGATGAGCAAAAGCACACTAGAAACCACAAAAACAGAAGGATTTTGAAATGTATTATTTTGAGAGGTAATATGCTTGTGACTTCTGCCACTTTCAAAAGGGCTACCAGAAGTATTTTCTGTCTTCCTAAACTATTTTCTCTATTTGTGACTTCTCCCACCTGCCTTGCAGATGGGGAATATCTCTGGGTCAGAATGAGGCCAAGAGCATGCAGAGAAGCACGGAGCTGCTGGATCATCTCATGGCTTTGGGCTTCAGAGCAACAAGCTCAGATGATTCAGAGACACTGAGACTGCAGCCACCAGCCTATTCAGAGTTGGGACAGTGGACAGGTCTTGATTTCAATGTCTGCTCATCTCTAGGGACAAAGTCTCTTCTCTGAGAGGCAGTACCATGATTTTGCTTAAGTGATCATCTGATGCAGAGGAAAAGCTGTTTAAACAACCCTGCTTGGATTAAAAAACCCAAAAGGAATTGCTTACACTTTCCTACCCTTTCACCTAGCACTGAGGGTTAGTATATGTCTGTGAACAGTAGCATTTTAATCCGAACAAGAAAACTGATGCTTTACACCCAGTGTATTTTGTCTCTTTGATCACAGAAAATAGATAGAAATTTCCTGTCCTGAACCAAAACCTCAGCCTACAGAAGTGAATTCTTAAAGAAAGAGACACAGCATAAGGCTACCTTGAAAAAATCTCTTTGTGACGTATGGACCAAGTTTAAACACTCCATTAAATTGCCTGTGCCAGTTAAACCAGTGCCAATCAAACATCTAACCCATCTTCAACAAAGCATTCTTCCAAGTAAGAATATTGTAGAATATTAGAGGTTTCCTTCTTACCTTTCAACACATATTTAAAATTCTGATTCTTCATTCAACTCATAAAATCTAGAGGATGAGCTAAGAAAATGAGTCATGATAGAGACTGCATACTTTACCTATCATTTGATGGGAAAGACATTGTTATTTGTTTGATTAAACAGTGCATAATTAAAAGTCAATATGTAAAACCATAACAGAATCTGTGTAACTAGTCAATGACATTGTCTAATTTATAGGAAATCAGTAATAAAATGTTTGTCTCCAACATTATCTACAAAGTTATTTGTATATTATGAAAATAAATCCATATGGCTTTGGGTCCACAGACAAACATCCACGGGCAAAGCTTATGGGAAGGTGCTCCAGCTTAGGCACTGAAATAAGAAGTGCTACTTGGGGAGGACAAATTATAGTTTACTTCTTCAGATCTGTAGCACAGTGTGCAGAAATGAGTTTAGTTCCTTTGAGAATATCTTTCATATCCAAGCAGGGAAGAATACCTTAATAGGCTGTACCCATTTCATAATGCATGCAAGATAGATGTCTCCAGAGGAGGGAGAGGAGTCGTCTTACCTTTAAAAGTTTCAGAGTACAAGCTTGTTAAGAAAGTTGGCAATCAATTATAGAAAGTAATCCAGTCAATGAATTACTACTGTTTGTTAGCAGAGCACCACTGATGAGAAATAATTTCATTAACTATAATAATATACATGCTACACTGTGCCCTAGTTCAGCCAGATTTCTAAAGTCTGATGTGATTCAATGAGTGGTAACTACTCAAATCAAAAGACAAACCCAATAATCCTAAGGATTTTACTTCCAAAAGGATTTAAAAGGAAACAGTACCTATTAATGCTTGAGAGAAGCATGTAGAAGAATAACAAATGGAATCTGCAGATTGAAATGGGATACTTCCAAACAGCTCTTCCAAATGCCTGAAAACATTTCCAAAAGGATTTGTTCATGCCAAGAAAAGCAGTCTTTTTCCCATTGTTGGTCAAGGTGCCAGGCATGGTAGGAGCTCACAGAGACAGGGCAGGAAGCCAGACCCAGCCAGCTCCTGTTGTGGATTGGAAAGCAGCCAAAGAGCCAAGCCCAATTTACAGAGCTCAGGCTGAGATCTTGATCTCAACCTTCCCACTGCCTGGGTCAGTCTGAAATCAGGCTCCTTGCTCTGGAGCTCTTGCTCCTTGCTCTCCTGGGCTTGGCTTGGCTGGATACGTTTTTTTTTCTTTTATTGGTTCTCTGAACAGGAATATAGAGGTAATTTGACATGCAAGAAGCAGCACATCCCTGCAACAACAAGGAAAGCTAAGAGACTAAATGCTGTAAAGTAAACCTCAAAATTGCTTTGGATTCTGAGCAAGGACACAGCTACTGGGTGAGCAGTGTTGCAGCACTGGACCAGACCTCCTGGGAGGGAGGGACCAGAGGACTGACTAGGTAGATGGACCCCTTTGATTCCATGAGTCCTTCTGTATTCCTATTTACTCATCAGAGGGAGGGATGCACTGATACTGAGCAGTGTAAATAACAGAGCCTGAAGCACTTGCCAGCTCTGCCCCTGTTTTGCCTATGTGACACAATGAACCCCATGTGTGGCAGTGCAATCAGGACAAGCAGTGCTTAAATTTTATACAACAAACACCCTAAACCTACTCCAAGCAGTTTCCTTCTGTGACTATAGATAGGAAGAATCCATTTTGGAGACAAGTTGGATCCACACTTAAGTTTTGAAAACTTCCTGCCTGAGGTTGAGGCATAAGGGGGGACGGGCAGAGAGAGTCAAGAGATGCAAAGCATCGGTCTCAACATCTCACCTCCCCCTTTAGCCTCCTACATACCCTACAGAAGTTTACATTGAGATTTAGTGTACTGCTCAAATCCTCCCTGTTCCCACCTCCCCCTGCCTCCTGCACTGGCTGCAGTCACACCATCCCTTGCAAAGACTGAAAGTCTTCCTGTTATAATAAGAGAGGAATGGCAACTTTCCTTGCCCAGCACACGAGCAGAGGAAGCACTGTTGGTTGGTTCTGTGGTGCTCTCATGATAGAGCAGAATTTCCACCCTGCTGAAGTCACCAGAAGTTTTGTAAAATGACTGTGCTACACTCTCAGAAAACACTAGCTTATATGTCAGCATCTCCAAACTAGGAGAAACAGCAATTTCTAGTTTAGAGGAGATTATCTCACAGATGGATTAAGAGATGTGGGTAAAACCGCCTGGATATTCCAGGAAGGAGAGGTTGGCAAAGTGTGTTCCACATGAGATGAACAAGAGCCCTACAGTGACCACTCGTAGCCTACTGCCCATGAAGTGCCTTCACAAGACTTGCAGCAGCTCCTGAGGAAATCTGCATCCTACCACCATAGTCTATAGAGATTATTGGTACTTTCTCACTGTATACAGTTTTCCTTACAGCAATGTTTGGAATAAAAATTATTTGAAATAATTCTTTAATGTCTGTTCCTCTTTCAAAGTTGAATTTCTGTCCTGTAGGTCCTCAGTCCTGTATGTCCATCATTTCAATATCTCATGTATTTTGGAAACACCAGGCACTTTAAAACACTGGGAAAAATGGTGAATTTTTATGGAACATTCTTCTTATCTGCAAGCACTCGACTACTTAAAAGAAAATGTATTTTTCAAATGTGTGCAGCATTGACTTGGCATGTTTATGTTAAAATTAACTAATTTTATGGTGTTACCTTCTGGCTGCTGCTCATGACAACACAGAGTTTGCAGTTATAGCCCAATATAAAGGGAAGGGCTGCAAGAGGGTGTTAACAGCCTGTTTAGGATATAAAGCATTGTGCAGCACACAGATTTAAATTCAGGTGCAGTATAAGGTCAGCCTTGAATTGTATGTATAATATGTTTGTCAGGCACCCCATGTGTAAAACTGACAGCTCTAACCTAGTTGCCACAGGCTGTTTTATACAGTTGGGAATATTATGTCTCTTTGACTTCAGTGATGTACACTTGAAAAGAAAATTGTTTCATTTTGAGGAAATGTGGAAAGTCAGAACCTATTGCATTAATAAAATACAACATAAACTTTCTAGTTAAAAAGGCTGTTTGGAAGTAGTTAGCATCACCTCGTGCAACAATTAAATGCAATACTCTTGCATCATAACAATAATAATAATAAAGAATAATGAGGCTCACATAGTGTGGTTTTATTCTTGGATAAATCTGATACATGTAAAGTCTGGCTTTGCCCTGCTACATTGGAGACATGAGTTGAATGCTCGGAACACTCTGGGTTTCAGAGAGTGCTTGGTGCATGAGAGGAGTGCACAGAGCCAGCACTGCAGGACTTGAACCTCGTGGCTCCTGCATGGCCCTGAAAGTCCTGCTGCACCAGGACAAGGGGCTACTTTCCACTGCTGACTTGAGGACACAAGCTGTTTCCCACCACCACCACCATCCTGTGGAGCTGCAAAGCTGGGGCCCTACCTATTCCCAGAGGATTTGGTAACAATTAAGCTTTGTCATCCCTGTTTTATATTTAGCTGGCTCTAACCTGGACAGAATAGACAAGATTGCTCTCAGTGAGAAGTTATTCTGTGTTTAAATTCAGTTGATTTGTACAGGAGCATTGCCTCTGCCATGGTTTGCTTATGTAGTACTCCTGCCTTTCAGAAAGAAAAGGACAGTGGAATGAGATAGGGTGGCTTGGAAGGAGCACATTGATGAAGAAATTCAGGCACACAGTAGCACTGTAGCTTGCCAAAGTCATGCAATGGCTCTGGAATAGAATTGTTTCTCAATCTCCTCCCTCAGCACAAAGCCACTCTTACACCACATATAAGCAACCCCCAGAATAAAATAGAGGGGACATTGCACAGCAACTGCAGCAATGACAAAGTGGAGGCTCTGACAGGACGAGGACTGACCAGTGTTTGGTTACCATCTCTTTGTTATGTCATACAGCTTTCTTCCAGAGAACAACAGCATTGTTTCCAATCACTTCTTCACTTTCTCAGAAAAAATGGATGACTATTTATCAAGCCATTGCACACGGATCTAAAAAGTCCAGCTCTTCACAGAAAGGTTTGAAGGTACAAAAGTTTTTATGAGCTCTCCTGGGAGGTAGCTCCTCAGCTGGTGTAAAAAAACACTCAGTAATGTCAAATGGAAATAGGGCAATTTATATTGCCCAAGGATTTTGTAGCTTTATTTCTTATGTAAGTGTTCCCGATATCTTTCAGTCACCTCCCTAAAAGGTACAATTCAGATCGAATATTTATCATCCTTCTATATTTTTTATCTTCACTTTAAATTGGAAAAGAAAATAACAAGCTGTCTGCAGAGTAATCAGTTGCTATAGTAAACATTACTTTAGCATACAATGTGGTACTTATCTCTGTTCTGTTTAATTAAATCTGTGGTATATGCTGTCATTTGCCTATGCAGAGCAAGTGTTCTTCTCTCCAACCTGAAACTTAATTTCACTAAATAACACTTTGGTTTAAGAAAAAATTAGAAAAGAGGTTAAATTAGCCTGATTTTCCTCATTCCTCATGTCACTCATATGTGCAGAATGTGCATTACTGTTCTGAACAAGCAAACTTCAGCACCCAGTCGTAATGATGGAAAAAACACACTGTGGAAGAAAAGATACTTTTACAGGCCTTATTTATCTTCTAAAGACAATGGATGTTCCATGTCTAGTGAATAATTGACTGTATGATTTTTTTAATTTGTAGGATTGCATGCAGGCACTATCACTAGTGAAGGGCCAAAGCATGAAGGCACAAAATAGACACAAGACTCACGACTTCAAGCATTTTCTGAAGGAATTTTTGGGTCTGAATTGCTAGTGTGTGTATATATATGTGTAAAACAACTGCAAAACCACGATTGGTGGTTAAGTTAGACATAATTTGTTCAACTGATCCAAACCCCTAAAAGGTCCTTCTACATCAGAGAAAAAGGTCAGGGTTATGTCAGCAAAGTGTCTGGCCCTAGTGTCTGAAGAGAAAGGCATTAAACTGTCTTGGGAAAGTCTCTAGGACAAAAACCCCAGGCAAGTTTTCCTACCACTGAGAAAGCACTTGGAAAGACACTTGAACTGAAGACTTTAGCTGTTAAACCAAGGCATCACTTAGAAGGCAGCAACACCTAACAACTTCAGTCTTCAGTGAAGGCTTTGTGCCCCCGTTCACAGAAGCAGCTCCAGCAGGGCAGTGCTGGGCTCAGCTGCACAGCCCAGCAGCTGCTCTGCAGTGCCTGGAAATGACTGCAGCCATCACTCACTGAGGTTTAGGACCCCACTCCACACCCAGGTATGTGCAGATCATGGCCATCACTGTAGAGTTAGAGAATCATACAACATCCTGAGCTGGGAGGAATCCACCAGACCATCAAAGCCTGCACAGAACAGCCCCAAGAATCACAGCCTGTGCCTGAAGCACAGACACTTGAAGAGCAGCTTGCTTCTGAGGCTCCAAACACTGTGTTAGACCATAAATAATCCAAAACAGAACTATTAAGAGCAATAAGAACATAGCACTTGCTGAAGAACATTGCCTGAATTTTTGTCAGTGCACTTTGCAGAGATGATGTTTTTCTTCTGGTTTAACACTTGTACCAGTTCAGCCACTCTGCAGAGTGAGTGCATATCCTTGGTACAGAGACATGGAACACTGCACTGTTTCACATTTCTGTGTGGGGCCCATGGGCACTGATCTAATTTCCCTGCATCAAAACAAGGCATCTGTAATATAACAGCACAACCCACAAGCAGGCTGCAGCCAGTGCAGCCCCCACACTGCTGCTACAACTGTGTCAAGTCAATTCTTTACGCTTTCTTCACCAGCAAAGTCTCATCTCCCCAGTCTAATTGTATCAGCTAATAACCAGTAACAGTCTCAGCAATGCAAAATCTATGGAAAGTCAAAGGAACAACCTGGAATGATGAAACCGCAGTTTCCATTCCTGATCTTTAGTTTCTTCCTCTGAAAGTTGCAAAAAAGATTTTCATCTCAGTTACAGCATCTCTTTTCCAGTGCCAGAACCCCAGCTTTGCACACTGGAAATGGTGATCAGTAGCTGTCTGTTCAGACTGCCACTTGTTTATTGTCCAAATTATCCTGACATAGATTTTCTTCAGTAGTTAGGATATTACAATAATCTGGAAAAATCTTAACAAAACTAGGCTCTTCTGTGAAGATTTAGACTATCCCCACACTATTCATTCTTTGCTACAGAAGGTGAAAAATTATATGATCGCTTTCATAAAAAGACATATTTAATTGTAAACTGTATTGCACACATAAAAACATGTTCTCCAGCTTCCAAAATTATTCTGCAATCATGTTTAATAATATTCCCTATCATATTTACTTCAACTTTATATTAAAAAAATAAATTTGTTGTTGAAATATTGCATAATGAAAAAGGAAATATGTTTATTTTTCTAATAAGTTCAATGTTTTTTAATCAGTTCAATGTGAATTCAATACAGCCAATCTTCTCTTGGTACTGCTTCTCTTATTAAAATCAATTCTTCAAAAGGGAAGACAATGAAAAAAAAAAGAAAAAGGAATGTAAACGTCTGAGTAACAGTCAATGGAAATAATCATAGAATCATAGAATGATTTGGATTGGAAAGGACCTTAGAGATCATTTTGTTGCAAGAACCCCTGCCACGGGCAGGGACACCTTCCACTAGACCAGGCTGCTCAGAGCCCCATCCAGCCTGGAATTTGACACTTCCAGGGATGAGGAGCCCACAGCTCCTTTCCATTTTTGACAAACTGACTGGGAGTTCTGCCTTCACACTGGTACAAGTAAAAGCTGTCTCCTAAACAAAGCACTCAGAAGTGATGCATCCTTGGTCCTCCTGTGAGCAATTCTGGGTCCAGTCAGTTATCAAATCTGGCTCGTGCTTTAGGCAGAACAAACCTCGTAACTTTCCTGTGCTTTTGAAAACTGGTGCTCAGTGGCTGCTTGAAGCACTTTGGATGATTTCTTTGTCCCCATGGTAGTATCTTAAGTAGATGGAAACTACTTACCTAAGTTCCTAAAGAAAACACTGAGCATTCTAGGACTTCCCTTTGTGATTGAATAAATAAACCATACAAAAGAGTGCCAAACAATACATGGAAGAAGTAACCAGCTTTCACAGTCCCTTATTTTTGGGAAAAAAACAGTCAACTTGGCATGATGATGATGCACTACAAATTTCAAAGACCAAATAACGAGAGATCCTGTCAGCTGAGTGCAGGACTTGGTGCAATGTCTGTTGAATCCTGAGTGATAGGAGAAGTTGTGCTGCCAAGACTTCACTGCTTGTCACTCACATGCCCTTTACTTTTACACAACAATTTACACATAGCCACAACTATTGTAAAGATAATCCCATGGCACAGCAAAGAAAGGAAAATGGAAATTCTCTGTGAGATGTCCTCAAATACTGTGATTCATGGGCTAGACATGCAAGGCAACAAATTTTCTGGGAAAATATGACTGTCTTGATTTTCATAGGACTCATTCTGGGGGCTTTTGACTTTGTCCATGTGCATGGCCAGTTTCATACTCTACCACTTAACTCTATGGTAGAAGGAAATTTTATTCAATTTATTGGCTGAATATTACTGTATACAATTGCAGACTCAGGATCTTGTCGTTTTGGAAATATCCTGTTTGATGGTTTATTTTTAAATGCCCTCAAAAGGAAAATAATTGCATGTGTAGGAATTTAAAAAGCAAGAGTTATCTAAAGAAAGTGGCTTACCTTGTGATAAACTATTCTGTCAACACTTGAGCTGAACTTCATAATTCTTCATTCCTGTGAAGGACATAATATTCTGGATCACTTTCAGACAGGATTTTTTTTTCATTTTTTATTTTAAGAGCCGAGCAGAGTTAAGATTTTCTTTTCTGCAAAAGAAATCTGCCTTCTCATCCTCTTCTCAGTGCCTGGATCTCAAACACCATTTGGTCATTCATAACATCAGTTTGTCATTTCCACCAGGGAAAGGACATTAGCCCTCGTCTGTTCTTCACAGTATTTACTAAAAACAGGAGTATCAGATGGACTGGATGTATGACAACCTTCATGGTTCAGGTATGATCATCACAGGAGTAATCTCTAGGATTTGGATGTCTCTAGAGCTGTAGGACACTGAGTGTAAGCCTTGTGCTCCTGTCAGCCTATTTTGCTTGTTGAGTATGGGGCATAGCAGAATGGCATTGATTCTCCTTTGACCCTTCCTTCGTTTCCTGTGTCCTCAGCCTGTACCAAACCACCCAGAAAATGTGGCTTCAGCAGCAAAGATTTCACAGGTGCCAAATCCAAAGCAAGAGATAACAGAATTAGCTGCATCAGGTTCACACAGATGAGGATTCCCTTTAGAACAAGGTGTATTCTCCAGGTGTCAATCTGGCCAGTTAAGTTCATTTTGCACTGACTGAACTTAATGGGCTGTAAAATCTCTTTCACTATAAGCAATTCTTAGTCAAACCTAGAAGCTAAAATAATTTGTTCTTTCTTCTTGAAGCCAAAACTGAAAGCCCCATGAGTTTCCCTGCAAATTGACCACACTTTACTTTCTCTGTGCAATGCTACCTTGTCCACTGGAGAGAATGATATAGATAATTTCTGCAAAACAGTGTAAAACTATTATAATCAACACTGCTTCCTCTCCAATATAACACTGCAATCAGGAAGGAACATTTCTGGACTCTTCCATGGAGCCCTGAATTTGTTCTCTTCTTGTTCTCCTCAAATCCATTAGCAGGTCAGGAATCAGCTATGCCAGTACGTTCATCTATGTAATGCTGATTAAAAGAATTTTGAAGCCCAGAATAAAAGCCCTGGATCAAAGATGCTTGTCTGAAGCAATCTGTCTGGGGAACCATAGGAAATAATTCCTATCACAACAGTAAAGAAAAGGTGACTCAAACTCAATCCTAGAAGTAGCTACCATCAGGAAAGGGCAAAAACCACCATGAAGACAGAAAGAATCTTCCATGCACTGTGGCAGAGGGCCAGAAACATTGAGTGCTGTGATGTTTGGCTGCTGTTTCCAATCCCCTTGGCAGGAAGGCTGCAGGTGATGGCAGGGAAATACAAAAAAACCCACACAGAAACACAAATGCCTGTGCTTCACTGAGTTCATGTGAATAACACAGATACTTGCCTGAAATGCTGAAGTATCATCTTTAATAAAGACAGTATCCATGAAAGATCTTGCCTTCAGAATCCCTGCTTACTGATTAGCATTCATTTTTTTTTTGTTTTTAAAGTGTTGCAGGCATTCTTGACATTTGTGCCATCTGAAAGTTCCAGCTGCACTCCCAATCTTCACTTGAAGGCATCCTCACCACTGAGAGCTTTTCTGAGAAATGGCAACCTGTCCCCTCATCCAGAAGTGTGATTTTTGAATGGAGTGCAGGCAGATGATTTCAGCTGAATGGGTGTCTTCTAGAGGAAGACTCTTACATCTTATTTTCTTTGTGTGATAGCAAAAGCCTGAGTCTATTTATTCAATTACCATGTGTTTGAGCCTACAGGCTTTGCATGCTTCTGCCTAGCTAAAATAACTTGCTCCACTGCTGTAATCTAATTGAAAGAGTTCTGTGCAGTCTCATTCTGAATTATTCTGTGTTATGCTAGGAAGGTTAGAGGTTGTGAAACTAGTTATATCAGCAAAGCTGGCATCTGATTTCATTAGCTGGCACTGTAATTGCCTTACATTTGATGGGCCTCACACAACCACTCCAGCTCAGAGAAAATTTCCTTTGCCTTTGTTTCAGAACTGTCAGTTCTGCTTTGGGAGCTTATGGTTCTGTAATCTGGCACTTCATACCACAATGAGCATCTGGCTGCCAAAACATCCTGAGCAGTCAGGGTGCAAGGAGTGTGGAGATGCCTTGTCTTTAGGAAAATGCTTGTACTGGTCCAGTCAACTCTAGAATTAGACCACTCCATTTCAGAGCACTCTGAATTGTTACAGCCCTTTCACACCTGGCCAGTTTGCCCCACAGAAGCACCATCATGTCTAGCTATGCTCCAGGAAAAGCAAGACCAGGAGGTCTCCAGGACAATAGCTAGTGCCAGATAAGGACAGGTAAGAGAGATTTGGGTCAGTGCTGGCACGTGGGTAGTGACAAGGTATAAGTGTTTCCAGGTGTTTCCAGTGCCATCCTCTTCTAGAGACATTAACCAGTGTGGAGTTTTCCAGAAGGATCTGGGGAAGTGGCCAGGCCAGTATTAGTGTCTCTTTCCTCTAGCTTTTTACTTTTTTTTTTTTTTTTTAGCATTTATCTCAATCACTGCAATACACAGTCGAACAACAGGTTTTGTCTCTCTGCCAGTGGGAAAGTAGAATGGAAATGGGATCCTCTGTCTCTGCCATTCACAGGAAGAAAGATGTCATATACCAATTATTAAGCTTCACCTAGATTTATGGCATGTGTTTGCCATGCAAAATGAAGACATTATCCACAAAGATTCTATGATTTATTACCTGGAGAGGTGATGCATCACTGAAGAAAAGGAAGTGGCGGAGGAATAATAAAAGAGAGAGCTAAACACAGACAGCAGTAAGATGGCAAAGGTTTTCCTCCTTTGCCTACAGAAATTACGTGTCCTAATCCATGAACCTCTTTTAGCTCGAGGAAAGGAATTGGAATTCACAAGGATTTCTGCAGGTAACCTCAAATTGCAGCTGGAGGTCACATTCTTTTATCACTTTCTTATCACTGTTCTCTAGTTCAGTGTAATATTTGCAACTGTCTTTTCCTCCTTTGAAATTCTCTGGGTCTCTGCAGAAAGTATATAAAGTAAACTAATAAAGCCACCATTTCTGGAGCAGTTGTGAGTTTCAGTCTGTCATATTCTTCCATGGCCAAGGAGCTTTCCTTCACATTCCTTTCACAGTGCTCCTTCTTCTGGTGCTTCAGGAGATGTGAGCTTGGCCTCTTCCTGTGCCAGAAGGAGCAGGAACAGCTCCTGGGGCCACAGACCATGGATTGTAACATCACCACTAAGAATCACATCAATAGTCACTGTCAAACACCTCCCAACAAATCAAATTCAATCTTCTCCAACTGCTGAGCTAAGAATAGTACAATTGTCCAAAATACATCACGTTTTCTGTAGAAACTCTCCAGCTCCTTTTAAATCTTTTCTTTGAAAGTGTGCATGAAAAGATAAAGTTACTGGCACATTTAGCAGAATGCCACTCAGTTTCTTCTGTCTGCTCTTAAATACTTAATCAGCCAGTTTGAGTAAAAAATTAACTGTAAAACATGAATGGCTTTTAGGGAAAAGCTATAAACCAGTTTGTCATAAGCAAGCTGCCCTGCTGCAGGACACAGGGTGCTTCCAATACACATCCTACAAAAAGGTGAAATGGCTGAAGCACTTGAGGAGTTTAATACAATATTTGCCCTTGTTTCTAACTGTAGGGGTGGAAGTTACCAATATAGCTTGGGTACGTTTTACATAATGCTATATACTGTTGGCATGCTACTTGAATTTGTATAAAGTTTCTAGCTATCCTTGGATTAATCAGCTTTTTATTTATGTTTTACTGTGGAGTTTTATGGCAGCAAAATCTTCTCTAACACATAGTAAAACTGAGCTGGTCAAGCAAGCATGATTTCCCAGAGAAATACATCCTAGTGGGATATAAATTACTGAGTGATCTTGAGGAGGAAGGTGTAAATACATAGACAATGCAATATTTCCAATGAAATTTCAGAGCAGGCTTGAAAAAATGAGTTTTCCAGGCATCAGCAAGTTCACAATGTGTAAGAATGAATGTGAAAAAGAAATCAAGACAGAGCTGCACAGAAGAATAAAATAAAATAAAGTAGAATCCAACATTCACACCTGTACATCACTAAAGAAATAAGTGCATCTGATCAGACCAGGTGGAAAGTAGTTGAAAACACACAGGCAGGAGAACACCTGAGAAGAGCCACCAGTTCAGTCACAACAGGAAGTACTTCTTTATGACAAAAACCTGGTTGCTCCAGAGTCCCTCGCAAACAAAGTGGATCAGAAACATTCTCCCCACACTCTGTGGACAAGGGAGTGAGAAATGAAGCTGAGCCATCCATTAAACAGTTCTGTGATGGAGCTGTCACATCATAAGGTGAAAGGAAAGTGAAGCAGGATCTGTGATAAACCTCAGGAACTGGCAGCATTTGTTAGATAAATAGAAGCAAGTGACAATAGACAACAAGCCAGGCTGTCTGGGCAAAGACTTTGTAGTTCTGTATTTTCAGGTGACAGAAAAGCACACCAAGATTTTTAAAGGCTTTTGTTCCCAGAACCACTGACATGTCACTAGGGAATGTCAGCAAACAAAAAAATAACACATTTTTTATTGCAAAAAGATACATAGTGCAAAAGAAGGAAAAGAAGGTTTGTATGAATATTCAGTCACTGGTTTACCTAACATTTCTGAGGTATTGGCAATTGATCGTTTCTATCCTATTTTAGTGCCCCAAATGCATTTTGGGCACAGAACTGTGGGAAGCAAGTTTTTTAAAGAATAAAATTAGGAGTTCCAAAAAGACTGTTGGTCTGAGACAACCTCCTATGACTTCACTTGAAGAGCAGCACTGAGGTTACATTTCTAAGAGGTAGTTTTTCTCCCAAATTCATTGATTCCAGAAGTGCCAGAAAAGTGGCCTTGAATAACAACTATGAGGAATGAAATGATGGCAGTTCCCAGCCCTCTCCCAAGCAGAAAATACCAATTAAACACTGCATTAATTTAGTGTTCACCAAGAGTTATCTACTTAGCTCCAATCAAATCAGATATATGCTCTATATTATTTGTAAGCTATGTTTAACTAAAAGGGTGCAACAAAGGTGACTGGGGTACAGTTTTCTTTATATTTTTTGTGGATTACACAAGTATCATCTATGGCTATCTACTCTAGCCAGAGTAGATCTGGCCTCCTGCTTTTAACATGAAACTATAATATTGTCTCCCCCAGGGAATAAAAAAACCCTCTGTGAAATTAAAATCTTGATGTTGTGTCATAAAATCAGACATAATGAGACAAGCACCAGCAATGCCTTATCAGCTGATGTCAGGGGCTGAAAAAGAAGTTGAATATTCTCTGAATGAGGCCCACATCCTTCACTCCAGAGAGACTTCTTGCTATATTGCAAGGCATTGATAGCAGTACCATCAACTCAGTTAAAATCAGAACCTAGCAGAATATTGATCTGCAGGATCTGAGAGCACTCTTAAGAGCCTTGGCCACCTTAATATCAAGCAGGAGCAAACTACAAAATATGTCCATTGCTCCTTAGTACATTTTGCTATCAAATTTTTCCACATCTCAGAAACTTTTTACGGAGCTTATATAGCTTATTGTGGGAGTAATAGAATGAGTGAATAAAATAAAAGTACTCTATCTTCTGTGTCATTGAAATGCAATCAGATTTGCTCAAAGAAAAAGTGCCATACCATCTCCATCCTCACTGTTAACATTCAGGACTTTCTCCCAGGTTTGCTTATCTGATAAAAAGCCTCTCCACCTGGAGCCTGATATTAATGCATAAATCCCAGAAATGTGTCTAGAAAAGTTCACACTATTCAACTAAAAAAACATTAAGCAGAACATGAAGGGAGGATAAAATCCTTTCACGTTAAAATATGATTTCTATATTTCCTTTGGAAAGAATAACAACAGACCACAATCTCAAGGGAAATTGTAAATTCCCCAAGGAACAAACAAAAGAGATGAAAACTTTAGAGATTTAAGATATTTGAATAAAATGGTTTTGCAAGTTAAATATTCAGAACTCTGCTGTTTATTTAGGCCTCAATATTGTAATGATGTCAGACTGCAGCACGGAGATAAACAAGCAATGAACTGGAGACCTCTGGTCCTAAATATATCAGCTCCTTCTGCTTGAGTTTAACGACCAACCCTGCAGCTAAAAGTGGTAACAGCATATCATCTGTGATTGGGACCTAAGAGGATAGGAAAAGGCACTGACTGCTGGCCAATAAACACTTAATCATGTCTATCCATCTCTCCCAGGGTTTTACTCTGCCGTCCATCACTGTACCATCCAAGAGCCTTCATGTAAAATCAATAGCAGTGGTGCAATCCCTGGAGGCACCACAGAAACTCCAACACTTCTCCTCTTCTGGGTGTTTGCACAGTCACAGAGTCACAGTCTCTGCTTTTAATGAGACTGTTCATGAATACTGTGTTAAGGAAACTTCCTGTAATCACACAAACATTGAACTATTCCTCCAAATATTAGTGCTAACAAAAAGGACCAGACTCAGATACTACATCCTATAGCTCAGTTTTGATAAACAAATGATTTTGTTGCTTATCCATCAGCTGCACCCTGTTCATCATTTAAAGAAAGAGAATAGACAAATTAACAAACACTCTCAGGAAGGGTTGCCTCATTTCATAGAACATATTTTACTGTCTCTCCCATTTATTGTCTTTGTCAGTACCAATCCCTTATTTATGTTACCATCCTCTTCTGTCATGTTGATGCTTGCATTTCATTTTTTAGTAGACTCAAAACACCAGATCACCTAGGAATAGATGTATTTACACATTCACATTAATTCAGATCCATTTACTACCCCATGCAAGACTGAGTTGTCGTAACTCCAAAGCAGGTAATATTTAAATACCATTCTGATTTTCTCCAAACATAAAACAAGTATAATGTTATTTTATTTCTCTGATTCTCCAAGTTTTAGTTGATTCCTTAGGAAATCAATAGAAATGCACCTCAGAAAGCAACCAGGCAAATAAATAGGCCCAAAAGTTTATACAAAGAGCTCCCTTTCTTCTCAGTTCACTGAGAGGTGGCAGCAAAATGCTCCTTTCCTCAGCTTCAGAGCAGCCACAGCTGCACACAAGTATTTTGAGAACACAGGAGCTAAATATCCTTTCAGATGGATGACTGGAATCTCCATTAACAAGAGCAGATTTTCATCAAGGGATAGGATTTATCTCCTTCTATTGCCACATTCAAAGAGCAGATAAACAACCAGTATCCAAAACCCCCACGATCTGCCCATGAGTGCCAGGAGGGCAGGCCAAGGTCAGCTCTGAGGTACCCAAAGGAGAATTGTGCAGCATCACAGGAGCTGCCTTTCACATCCTGACCTGTAAGACAAGGTATAGTGTATTGGGTTGGCCACTGAATCACTCCAGGGAGGGAAAACTAGGAAAAACACTAGGAACAATCCCCACAAACCCAACCATGCTCTGAATATTTTCTGTACATGCTACCATACATTGATATTTATATAGGAGAACTAAAATGGAAGAAAGTATTAGGAATCCAAGCTTCCTACTGCCCACTTTGAAAATATACCAACACAGAAAGCTGAACAGAATTAATTTCCCCAGTTCCATCTGATTGTACAGTTAAGAACTGAAGTAACAGTTCTTTAAATACAGATGTATTTTCTTAATATGTTATTTCTTTTTTTTTTTTTTTAAATATAGACTATTTGATGCTTTCTTGTCATTAAATGTCCTGACTAAAAATATACTGGACTTAATTGCTAAAGACGAGTCAAGAAAGGAAAAAAGTAATGGAATGTCAGTATATTGCTATGAATAAAGGGTAACGTGTGCCACTAAGGAAAGCTCATAGCTGAGAGGGCCAAGAGAATTTACTGTGAACAGCTACACATTATATACATTATTTCAAGAACAATCTAAAAAAGCCTAATTGGTTGAATAATATTAAGAGATTGAACAGCAGCTACTTTAAGCTCACTGTCTCCAAGCAAAAAAGCTCATGCTTACAATAAACCTTAGAGCAAAAGCTCTCCAACGTGGCTCTGGAGCTTTCAGGCTACTCCATCAAACCGTTCCAACAGCCAAGATTTCCATCTCTCAAAGATCCTCCTCAGCACTCAGCACAGAGTTACCCTTCTGTCAACCCCTCTGTTATCCTGCTGAAGTCAAAGGATACTGGGAAAAGAAAGGCTTGAGGTTGCTCCTGCTGCAGCACCAGCAAAGGCAGATGGGATTTGCATGCAGGCTGAGTTTGGACAGCCCACAGAGGCTGCAGGTGTGGACACAAAGCACTCTCTGAGCAGCTGCTGCTCCTGGGGCTGGACACCAGTGACCCAGCAGAGATGAACAATGTTCTTTACTGCTGTGCTGAAGCAGAGAGAAGCTTTTCCTTAGCATTCATTTCATTCATTAGAATGAACCCTCCTAATGAATTATTGTATGGGAATTGAAGTCTTACACCTCACAGGTTTAGTTTTTGCTCGTTTTATGGTATGTACAATTGCCTGGGTATCATTTCTCTAATAAAATATTTGATAGGTTTCTCTTGCAGCTATTTTCTGAATACTTGCAAGGGCAACTGACAGGTTACATTTTTATTTCCTGGGCACACAGGAATGTCAGATATGGGAGGAGGAATCTTTGCTGGGTTTCTCTCTGAAAATTGCCACTAACCTACAGCAGTATTTTCTCACCCTCCTCTTCCCTCCCTTTGGGAAAAATGGTACCTCAAAGGCTTCTAGTTTTATGCAATGCTCTCTAAGCCTCCTCTTCCCCAACTCCACACTCCCAAAATAGAGAGCTACAGCTGCCCCTATTTTCGTCTCTTCCTAAAAAGTTTTAAAAATTTTTTCTTTACAGTATGTTTCAAAACTGCAGAAGGAATGACAGAAACAGTAAAAACTTTACAGCATATCCCTTTCTCCCCCACTTCACACTCTATAATCTCTGTAAGTAGACAGAAATTGTATTGCTTTTTGTTTTTCTCAGGCTTTCCAGAATAATTCAACTTTCAGCAAAAACCATATCTGGAAATACACTTATGTCCTAAACATAGAAATAAAAATGTTCTAATGAAAGTTAAGTTGCACTCTTACCTACAGCATTCCCTACTGTGAAGGTTACTGTTTAAAAAGTCTGATTATAATGCACCATCTGCTTGGCTTCTTTACCCTCACTTTATTGTGTGCTGTAATTAATGAGGCTTTCTGTATTATTACCATAATAGCTGATGTTTTTCTTTATAAATGAGAAGCAAATGCTCCCTGATGAAAATTTCAGATTACTTCTACAAATGAGAGGAAGTGCCTTAAGTCTGGATGGTTGGTTGTGTGTCACTGCAGTAGCAGAAGTGTCAGCCACACTGCAGCCACAGTGCTTTGAAACACTGTGACAATGAAATGATAGATGAGCTGGATGAAGTCAGGATGGCAATCCCATCTGTAAAGGACAGTTGTCATATGTGACTACTGCACACTTTGGCAGATAAGGAAAGAAATGGGACAAAATAATTGAATATCAAATTTCTCTGTTAGTTTTTGTTTTGTCTTTGTTTCATTGCTATGAAGTATATCACGAAGATAAGGAATGCTGCTGATGCTTTTTGACTAGGAGGACAATTTCTGTTGCTCCTGCTACTTCCTATATGGTTTCTTCTCTTTAAGTTGCAGACCATCTTATCTTCATGGAGGATTATGGAGTTTTTTAGATATACAAACCCAGCATTCTTCACAAAACAAGCAGAAATTGCATGAAAAACAGGACCTCTGGTTTGGTTCCACAGAGACAAGGGAAGAAAATGCCACACAACATGAACCAGCCCCTGGCTTTCAGTTCCCAGACAACCATGACGTCCTAAAAGGTCCTTTTTGTGCTTTTTGACTTTGTCTCTTTTCTTCAACTTTCAGCAAACACCTCTCACTCTGCAGACCACAGCTGTACATATAAGACTCAGGAGCTTGCCATTTAGTATTAGCTAAAGCCTAAGAGATAATCAGCTGAGGCTGAAATGACCTCTGATAGTTACCTTTCAAACACTTAACAGCCTACCTTCAAAAACACATTTCTCCATCTGCTCATCAAGAAAAATGATTTCTGATGGTCTGTACTCACCTTTCATTCAGGACTGATTTTCTCATTTGGGTGGAATTTTATGGAGCTGATTTTCACTCTCTCAACCTCTCTCAGGTTATTAAGACAGACCTGTTCAGTCTGACAGCACAGATGCAACAGGGCATGACCAGGCTACATTAACAATTCTATGCAATTTGATCTCTGCTATATGCAATTAATCTGTTCATGCAGGTTAGAAATCCCTGGAATACCAGGCATACTGAAACTTCCTCACCATTTTGAATAAACTGGAGGTAATCTGAGGAATTAGGAAGGACAGCATTGAAAAATTCCTAATGTCACAGAAACCAGCAGAAGAAAGATCTTAAATAATATTTAGCATATATTGCAATATAAATCTATCAGTTAAGGTGTCCACTAAATGTATATATACATCCATATACTGACACACACATATATGTACATATATCTTTTGTGCTTTAAATGCTGTCAGAAATATTTGACTTATCACTTCCACTGGCCTCAAAAGAAAGAGACACTTCTGCAGGATACAGTGGTGACAAGTTTGCATTAGGCACAGTGCCACTGCTGAGACCTGTGCTTCTGATGGAAGACAGCATGAACTGAACTGCTGCTTCCACTGAGAGGTTAAAATAAAAAGTCATTGCTATTCTCCAGGAACTCTGGACAAGAGATGAATCCCTTCCCAGGATTATTCATTGTCTGCTTATTGACTGGCACTCATATTTTTATACTATACCACAAGATCATACTTAGCTTTAAAGCTAAGTGATTAATTTGTAACAATTACTGCCTAATAAAGTCTTCTCTTCTTCACAGAAGACTGATGTATTTTGCAAATTCCTCAGTTATTTGTTGTTCTGAAATAATGAATTAATTGCAATAATTTTCTGTTTTATAGGGTGGCAATAGTTGTGCTCTCAGTTGAAACATGGCATGTGTCATACCAGGCATACATTACTCTTTTTCTTTCCTTGCTGGCAATATTAGATGCAATTACTGAATGAAACATGCACAAACTCTTACAGAGATATGAATTTCATTGGAATTTGGGGGAGTATTCATTGCCAATATTAAAATTCTTTTTAATTCTTTCAGTTATAAATAAGACTTCATGATTTGAGCATTCCTGCATTATGCACTCAAATTAATGTCTGCAGGATAATTAATAGTGAAGTTGTCTCCTCTGTAGAGAAATGAACCATGGGCCATAGACACTGTAATAACTGTGTTCCCAGAAACCAGCAGAGATAAGGAAGTTTACTCTCAGCATTTATCCCTTCAAACTCTGTTATTTTTTATGAATCCTACTCTGAATTCCATCATGTATGAGACCTTTAGCCTTGAGTAACAAAGGGATTCATTTCAGTATATAGCTTAACACTCATTATAAACATTAAAGGTCTAAGGAAGCTAAAGCCAAAGTGAATAAATAGTGATTTGCTTAGGATACTACACTTAAGATGCATGTTACCTCAAACATAAAATCATCACAGACATTAAATGAGCTGTCCATGTAGATTTTCTCTTGTTTTCCTGAATTTTTATTACAGTACAAAGGATTTTGATCCTACATGGTTCTCAAAACAAATCACATACATCTATGACACTTGTTGTTAATGAATTGGTCTTCACTGGTTTCTAAAGAAAAAATTCAGCATTTTCTGAAGCATAGATTGATGGCATAAAAATACCTCTTGGTAGAATTTGATTGTAGACTGGCTTATATGCACTAAAACATTCCCAGTGTTCCTAGAGAAACAAAATTACCAGAACACATTTATTAAGGACAAACAATGTACATAGCAGAAGCTACACCTGACATTGCTAAATTTAACAGCTAAGCATGCAAATGCTGTTTTACTAAACCAGATGGATACTAGAACTTGTTGCCTAAAGAAATTTTATTCCAATTTCTTTTGTGAGGCAGAATGCAAAAGAAATTTTTTAGGCTCTGCTACAGCCAAGCTAGTGGCTAAAGCATTCCCATTTTGATCTTTATAACAAATGCATATTAATTAAAAATATGGTAATTCCTACATGCTTTTGTAGAAGCTATTAGAGGAATAGGCCATGGGGAAGTTCCTTTTGATTCCTCCTAGCTCTCCTAATAGGAAAAATCTTTATATTATGGTTTCCCAAAACATGAAAAAAATGCAGTGTATATGTGTACACACACATAAGACTTGAAGGTGAGATAATCTATGTCTGTTTCCAAGAGTTTATGAAGATAGCTGAATGCTGTAACAGTCTTCATAAGCAAAACATTTTGGAGTTATTCTGCTTACAGGCTAAAGAAAGTTTTACAGAAATTAAGTCAATAAATGATATGGCTTCTTTTACTGAATAAAATGCATCTATGTATAAGGCAAGCCTGAGGCTTTACCCTCCTTACTCATCTGTTCATATAGATACCATCCCCTAAGGACACAAACTTTGCCCATTTTCTCTGAATTTCCATAAAATTTGCTAACACCATTCACAGAGCAAATACTAATGCAGCTGATTTACAAACCTCTGTGTAGGGGAGGTGATGCTTGCAAAGGTAGTTGGAATTCTGTTAAAGTCTTTAAGCTATATGGTCAGGAAACTATTTCCAGTCCACCACAGGTATGATCAGTTCTTAGTAAATTATATTTAATGTTTTCATCAGGTTCCCAAAGTCTCCCTACATGTAATTTGAAGGGATCTCAGAGCCACGGTCTGTTTTTTCTACTCAGGAACTTACATTTTGACTACACTGCTATTTTTGAAGAATTTATAAATTAACTAGCAAAAGAGACACCTGGAGGCCCCCCTTGCCAGTCCCATGTGCAGGAAGGTTGCTATTTGCTGGTAGTTTTATCCTAAAGGGAACAGGTAACAAAACAAACCAGCACAGTCTCATCTGTGTGATTGCATTTGTAGGTATTCTCTTTCTCACAGCTGCTCTGAGAGATGACACCATACAACACCAGAAATCAAGAAAAGATTTCACAAACTTTGGCCTTTTTTATCCAGAGGCACTGAGACCTTTTCAAAGCAGTGGTGATGAAGTCTGCCTGCAGTTGTGACTGGGGACAGCCCAGTTCCATCAGCTGTAACTGCTCTTGCCACCAGCTAAGGCAAAAAATCCTCCTTTATTTTACACACTTGGAAATGTCCAAATATGCTGTCTAGACAACGAGCAGTGGGCACATGCACCAAATGCCATAGTAACTGTTGTTTAGGCAGTTCAGTTTCCTCTGCTGGTGCATTCAGGTTTTGTTACAAGCTTTTTCACACAGTGCTGCACTTCTCTGTTAGGCTCCTCAGAAAGGTTATGGTTTTTATAAACTTCCATGATCACTGAACCACTTGCTGGTGTCCAACCAATTCTAATGAAAGTGAAACCTGCCTCCATGACAAAAGATTTTATTGAAATAGGAAAACGCAGCAGGCTATCTACAAAACCCACAGAACTAGTACCCTGTGACCCCAAACTAGGTAGCATAGTAAGCTTCTTTTGGATCAATACTTCATTTGGCAGAAAAATCAATTTCCCTGCCTCTGCAATCCATAAAATTCATCAGGAAAAAATTACCACTCTCATATTAGTAGCCCTTTCACCTTACTGGTTTGGAAATTAATTACAATAGACAATTTCAAACCCTGTAACAGGTTGAGGCAACGAGGTATTTTGCAACCTGTGAATTAAAACATGGATTAGCTGTGATGGGAACACCTACAGCTTTCCTGATTTGCCCAGCCTCCCTTTGGCAGGGGCAAACACTTTTTTTAGCTACAGCCTTCAATAGCTTCAAGCAGTAACCAGGTTTCATTCTTGGAAAATGCTCACATGTTTGCAGATAACTGTGCAGGACACACAGAACACCAGAAACCAAAGCTTTTTCTACCAGCATCCAAGTAATTTCTCTCACAGCAGTGACATCTTGCCTTTACTCTTCCATATGGGAATTGCAGCCCTGCTGGGAAAGACTTAAAGAGTTTGACTGCATGGCTCACATGGAATTCACAGGCTCCTACCAGTCAGCATGGTGGATGTGGAGGTTCCACCTCTGACTGCCTCAGCAAACTCTTCATTTCCTGTACACTCTAGAGAGCTTGCTGACAGGAATGTTTCTAAATATAATGGCTTGATGCTAAAAATGTTCTTAAATACAATGTACAGAAGATTATTGATCTATTCAAGATTTTGCTTCATATTTCATAAGTCTAATTTCTTTTTAGAATGTTTTTCTGCATTACTAAACTGAGTTGCTCAGCAGACACAACAGAGGCTGTCTTTTCATTATGTCACTGTTTTGCTGTTACTCTAACCTCCATTCCTTCCCCCATGTAAATTTAGCTTTTTTTTTTTTTGAGACTGTTAGACATTTCTTTCCTGAATTAAAATTCACTGTATTTTTTAGAGACTTGAAAGTCTTTGTAAGGATATGGTGACATCTTATCAAAGGGGTCCAGACTGAGAGGTTGTTTTCCCTGTATCCCACAGCTCAGATCTTTACAATTTTTGTATTCACAGTCCTGTATCGTCTCTGACAGAAGTTCAATAAAATTGTCTTTCTACCCTCCATATCAGGGTTCTCAGTGTTGTTGGAACTGAGTGTTATAGACCTACAGTCTATCTCTGCTGAGAAACCTGAGCTCCCCTCTCTGCCTCATTATACAGCAGGCCACTGGCAAGAGGTAGCAGCAGCTCTCCTGTAAACTGATGTATCACTTCTATTGTTTTCAACCTATTCATTTATGTCATAGTTCCTAAAAGTTTTGTTTTTACACAGTCAGGTGGTTAGATATCAAAAGAGGTGGAACATTATTGTTACTATTGCTATGCCTGGTGTTGCCTCTCTTGCTTTAAATCTTTTTAAAGTTGGCCATTCCACTAATTTTTCTCTTTATTCCATGTTATTATTTAAAGTTTTTCCTGTTTTAGATACTTCTTTTCACTTTTCCACTCACAGTTATCACACAGTGTTAAAATGCAGCACCCTGGCTTCCCACAGCATTGAGCAGGAGATGCAAAGGCTGTTTTAAGGCTTCATTTGGTCCCTTCATTCTGAGCCACACACAAGTTCCACTGTGTACAGCAGAGGTGCAGACAGACAATCTGAAAATGCAAAGGGCAAGGTGATGTTCACATCCACAGCCTGGGGATGCAGCAGCACACACAGCTCCTGTGTAACTGCAGACAGAAAAACCAGGACGTGTGAGCCTACCTAGCCAAAACCAGCCCATCCTGCTTCCTTCCAGAATATCTTCCAGAATACTTCAATAATGTTCTAATAAATGGAAATTTTGTGGCTGTATGCAATGGCAACTTACAATTCTAATATGCTATTTTTCATTCTTTATTTTCATCCTTATTTTTAGACCCAAATATTGTTATTTCAATCCTTTGTTACCCTTCTCCCACCCGTTGGTGTATTTACCACTTACCATACATTTTTCTTTTTGGATTAACATTTGAACAGAGAAAGGGAATGAGTAGTGAAGGACTGGGAGAGCACCATAATCTGAGAGGTGTTTGAGCATCAGGACTCATGCTCTGCAGTGGCACTGTCAGACTCACCCTGTGATCCTGTTTCCTGTTTCTCAGCCACCTACAGTGGAACTATTTTAGTGGCTTTGCTGCAGCTTTGTTACCCTCACTTTTTATTCTTGGGGATGCTGTGTGCGGGGTATCTTTGAAATAAACTTATTTATTATAAACTTCTTCTCTAGGAAATCCATGTGAATATGAAGCTCAGGTTCTGTAGGTAACCTAAGAACAATTATGAGGCATTGGGCAGATGAGGAAATGCCTTTCAGCCCACTGGTTCCAATACTCTGAAATGAAACTATAACCCATCAAAACCCAGCTAGAGCAACACATTATAAAATAAAAACAAACAAACAAACAAACAATGGTGTGGGAGGTAATCTGAACAGATAAGAAAATGAATATACAATGTCATTGCAAAAACACTTAAAACTGTGCTTTACCTGTGACAAGGTGATTTTTTTGGTCTTTAAATGTTTTCACTTGAACATTATCAACCATTTAGCCTTAAGGATAACTTCTAAAAGGGTATAAACCTTACACAATGTTCTTTCTTAAACTTAATTGCAAAACCATTGCTGGTTGTTTTGCATTAAATAAACCACTGCTAAAATTTAGCTCCAATCTAACCTTTTGTGTATCCTGGGGAAGACAGAACAGAAGCACATACACATGCTGAATATCCATGAGAGATACAGGGAGGAATGTCTGGAAGTCCAGAAGGAATGACCTTTGAAACCAGCCTCTCCCTCTATCCTTTTTTATTTTGCACTTCATTTCCCTCCCCTCCTTATTTGTGAAGATAGTGTGCTGAGATTACTCCTCAGCTGTTCCCAAATTCCGGCATTTCAAGCGTGTTCCCCAACAATTATTCACAATTTGTCCCTCCTCTGACACACCAACACATCTTGTACTCCATGATCTAAAAATTCTGGCTCTTGCTTGCTCTAATTGCTTCAGAGACCTGTTTCATCTGAAGTTTCTTTGGTTCACACACACATAGAAGGAAACTGGATGTGAAGACAATGAATCTCTCTATCTTTTCTCCTCAAACTTTAAAGGTCAGGTATGTACTGCAACAGAGATACAAAAAAAACCCCAATCATATCTTGGTGAATACTTCACTGTGCATTTGCATACTGGTTTTCCACTAAATCTAAACAATAATAAAAAAAAAAAAGTGAAGCAGGTT
This sequence comes from Thryothorus ludovicianus, assembly GCA_013397245.1. Taxonomy (NCBI): domain Eukaryota; kingdom Metazoa; phylum Chordata; class Aves; order Passeriformes; family Certhiidae; genus Thryothorus; species Thryothorus ludovicianus. Next base: position 1,404,504 of record VZTB01016398.1, on the reverse strand, counting down.
CTACATTATTTATATTAAGCAGTGAAAATGCTCCTCATAGCATTAAATGATAGCCTTGCATGAAATTCTCAGACATTATCTGAAGGCTTATATCCCTGCTATATATATAAACCTAATGCAGACAGCCATAATAGTCTGTGTGAATAGGGAACGCTGTGCTTACTGAACCACAGTCATGAAACTGAAAATGAAATTATAGTTCCTCCATCATAATACCTAAGTCAGTATATAATATTCTGAAAGAACAAGCACACAGTAATACCTGGGTTAATACTGGTACTGTACATTATTACTCAGTGCTATCAAAAATAGCATCTCCAGATTCTTTATTGAAATGTATTACGTTACTTAAATTTTCAGGACAAAGACAAAAGTGTTCAATTTCAGACTTTTCTAGCACCTCGGTTTTTATGAAATTGCAGATTTTTTCTCTATTAGACATGTAATTTATTTGCTGATTAAATTCCAATGAAAGAGTTGTTCAGTCCTGATTTTTAAAAAAACACATTTGGGAGTGTAAGCTCTAAGCCCTGACAGGAGCATTTCCCTTTGTTCCCACTCACATCCTGGACTGGTAGATGGGGATTTAAGTGTTTATTCAACTATTTCATCATAAACCACTGAATAAATAATGTTCAGCATAAATAATGCCTCCCTATAATGCTAACTCTGCAGGCTTCAACATAGGTGAATTTAATATGAACTGTTGTAAAATTGCAAGGGTATCTCAGCCACCGCTCAATGTTAGCATTTTCTTTTTCAAACCACGATTGTAAATGGACAATTTGTGTGAGCTCTTTGGTTATAACTCTCTATTACTCAAAGGTGGATTATCCAAAGTGTGCACCAAACAGAGACAAGGCAATGCTCAACTGGGGCACATAGTGAGTGTATCTGCAAAGACCTTCTGACTGCTGAGTCTGCTTCAGAGTGCAGACATGATTCACCTGTGTCCACACCAGCCCCTAGGTCACTCCTGATGGATGGAACCATTTTCACAAATCTGGCTTCTGGGACTCACTTTCATGAAACCTCTGCTCAGACTGCAAACTCATGTCAGATTTTAAGTCCATGTGATGGACGTAAAGCTACTGGGGCTCTGCTCTTCTGCTCCATCCCCCAAGTGGGCCTGAGTTTGGGGTCTCAGGTTTGGCAATAACTCATAGAATCATTTAGGTTGGAACAGACCACAAAGGTATTCAAGTCCAACCTGTCACCAATCACCACCTTATCAAACAGACCAAAGCACCAAGTGCTATATTCAGTCCTTTGTAAAAAACCTCCAGGGATGGTGACTCCAGCACTACCCTGGGCAGCTGATTCTAACGCCTGCCAACCCTTTCTGTGAAAAAATTCCTCCTGATGTTCAACCTGGCATTGACACATTTTACCTGTGGATGAAGAACACAGGTGTTTTGTGGAGTTCAGATTAAAGTGCCTGTGAAGAGTCAGAGGGATCCTTGCAGGCCTTATTGGGGTTTATTAACTTAGGTTAATTTGATATTTCCTAATAAAACCCAGAAGACCTCTTGGTCATGAAAAATAAATCAGAACAGCCTCCAGCAGTCCATGGCTGGCAACTCACAGTCCCCAGCCCCTCTGCTCATCCCTGCCTGCACATTCCCAGGCGCTGCCTCCTCCACAGAGCCCTTTCCTGCCCTGATCCCCTGTCCCAAACCTGGCCGTGCTGGGCACAGTCATCCCAAACAATGGCTCGGGCTGGAAGGGACCACAGTGGCTCCTCTGGCCCAACCTCCCTGCTCAAGCCGAGTCATCCCAGAGCACAGGGCACGGGATCGTGTCCCGACAGCCCTGGAGCACCTCCAGCGAGGGACACTCCACACCTTCTCCGGGCTCCCGTCATCGGGCACCGCACAGCGAGGAAGTTCTTCATGTCCAGGCAGAACTTCCCAGGCACCAGATTCTGTCCATTGCCTCTTTGTCCTGTTGCTGTGCACCACCGAGCAGAGCCCGGCCCATCTTCCTGAAACCTTTAGACAGTTACATTAACAAAGTGCTTTGTCAGCCGTCTGTTTTCAAGGCTCAACAGGTCCAACTCTCTCGGCCTTTTCTCAGTAGAGAGATAACGCACCTTCCCTCACACAGGCGACACCTTTCCCTCACATGGCCCTACACCTTTCCCTCACACGGTCCCACACCCTTCCCTAACACAGTCCCACACCCTTCCCTCACACGGTCCCACACCCTTCCCTCACACGGTCCGATACCCTTCCCTCACACGGTCCCACACCCTTCCCTCACAGGGTCCCACACCCTTCCCTCACACGGTCCCACACCCTTCCCTCACAGGGTCCCACACCCTTCCCTCACACGGTCCCACACCCTTCCCTCACA